>JAHTLZ010003542.1:45069434-45101660 GCA_023846285.1 Phrynocephalus versicolor | reverse complement strand
TTTAAAACATATCAAAATGTTGTAAAATGCTTTAACAGTTATCTGTAATGGGTTTTTTAAGTACATGAGCTCTAATATTGATAGTGTCTGACCTGATCCCTTTACAGGGGAGACCTGTTGCTAACTGATGTTGTAAATCAACTGTCTCTCAAAATTATTCTTTCAATAATGTTGAGTAAATCATTGAAATTATCTATGCTGGATTTATTTTTATTTGCATGCTGGTTTTATTAAATCACTGTTATACAGTAGCAGAAACTCATCTGCTTCAGGAATTAGTTTTTCTGTACAGTTCAGTCAGAAATGCTGATGAAACTGTTTAAAACGATCTTCATTGCTGAACAGTGTTGTTGCTGCTGCTGTTTTTGCTGTTGTTTTAGCAGATTAGTGCTTCTGACCAGAGAAGGTCTTGCTACTTGAATTCTACCCCCAGGACAAAATGGAACAGCAACAATAACAAAGCACCTACACCATGCAAACACCTTCACACTGAGCCAGCAAGTCCTGATGCCAGTTCAGAGAAGGCAGGAGATAGGCACTCAGGTATTAAAATCACCGCACAGAATGAAACCAAGGTGTATCTTCTTGCAACAGTGCTTACTCTGAAATTTGTCTTCTTCCCTGGAGATCCAGAGAAGCATAGCATTTAAATGAGGCCTCAGTTAGCAGCTTTTGATCCAGAAACATTGTGATCAGGAATGAGCAAAGATGGTTTTACTCCCCTTTCCCCATTTTCCAAGGGAGAATGAAACTGACTCTATACTGCGGAAGAACACCCTCCCCAGTACTCTGTATTTTAGTTTACAGGCTTAAAAGCAGAGCTCTCTTTTTAAGCTATGGGCAAAAAATTGCAGGAAAACACAAAACTTGGTCAATGGATAACCTTGGATAACGAATGTTGCCTATGAGCTGCCTCGGGTAACAAATTCATTATCAGAGGTACCACTGTATTAGAAAGACACAATCACACTGTCGGACTCAATGCAAATGCATTCCATTAAAATAAAAACTAGAAGCCCCAGTGGGAAAGAAAAAAATTCCCTATGGATTAGGAGGCATGATTCATATTGACTTGTGTCTCATGAAAAACAATATGAATCTGACTGTCCCAATCCTGCATTGCATTCCTCAAATTAATTGTCAATGTAATTACCCCCTTACTTGAACTTTGTGGAGACTTGAACCTGGTTCTTCCAAACCCATTCAAATACTCCACAATGGCATTGAAAGTACGGTTGTATCTATATGTACATATATTTCTCATGTTCATTATACAAGCATGATGCAATTTAAGAAGAAAATTATAGGCCAGACAGGCTGCTCGCTTTTGCAGATTCTGTACTTAATCTCTTCTATACTGTTAGTGATATCACGTATCTTAAAATGTTGGCTCCCTTGTGAGACAATTTTGTTTAGATATTAATGCTGGAATTTTTTTAAAAAAAACCAAGCAATTAAAAGTGGAAATGAATCAACTGTAGAGAGGATGCTGATTTCAATTGATAGTGCAGAGAGAAGTATATAAATAATATTTCAAATGCCTGTGTTAATTGTACAAATAAGTTCAATTAGAATGCCATTTATTCACCTCTTTCATTCCATTTTGGCATCCATTTCTTAAAAATAAATGGGGTCTAATAGGTGACTAATGAGAAATTATTGTGGAGATTAATATAGCACAAGCTTTTCAGTGGCTACAGAGTCTAGTGGAAAGCATGTACCCTAGCTTTTTGCTCCTGGAAAAAGAGAGCTATATTTGATTTTTTTGAAATTCATTTTATCTGCACAGATATTGGGATTTTTAACATTCTATATTAATAAAAGTTAGGTCATCTGTCTAGAAAGCAAAGATCAAAGCAGAGGTCTGTTCTTCTTTAGGATGTATGCTCATTTTGTATGATGAAGGAGAGGCAAGATAAGAGTATCACTTTATTGCAGTGGGAGTGTGGTACAGTAGAGTAGAGTACAGACTTCTGGTTGTATTTGGGTACATGTGTATACAGTAATCCCTGGCCTTTCGTGGTTTATATACTGCGGTCCTGGAATATCGTGGGACCACAGTATATGAAACAAAGGCCCCCTGGAGTAAGGTGGATGGGCCTGTTTTAGGCCTCCTATACTTACCCTAGGCATGGCACTGCCCAGAAAAGACCTCCGACAGGCTTCTGGGGCCCGTCAGAGGCTCTGGAAGTGCATTCTGCAAACCGGAAGTGATTTCTGGATCACCAGAAAGCACTTCAGAGGCCTCTGACAGGCCCTAGAAGCCCATTGGACCCCCGTTCAGGGCAGCACCAGGCCTCAGGTAAGTATAGGGGGGGTATGTAGGCCCCCCCAGGCCCCACCCGACCCAGCATCCGCATATCATGGATTTTCAATTATTGCAGTCAATAAATAGAACATAGAGAATGAGAGACAGAAAGATAACACCACACTTTAGTTTTCCAATTAATGGTACACATTTATTGCCCTTTCCTATCATTACTTGAGCACTTCAGTTGTGAAACTGGAGATTTTCATGGACAAAAAGTAGCTGTTACCAACAGTTGTTACCAGTGATTTTGGAACTTAGTGGCTTTTTTCCCTTTGCAAAAATTGATGGGTCTGCCTCACTTCCCAAGCATAAACGGTTATTTTTCATGACATAATTAAAGTATGGGTGCCTTTGGAGATCAGGACTATAGTGATGTTGCAGAGCTTGATAACATGCCCTTAAAATCAAAGCTGGGGAAGTGAAATGTATGAACTACAAGTAGTAGACTCCTCCGCCCACGAGGGTAGCACTAGTGGGGGTCGGTAAAGGTGATCTTTGTCAAGGAGAGGAGGTTAGTGAGTCTAGCTGGCTATAAAATAAACCAGGAAATTTCTTTCCCCAAAAGAGGATGTGCCTGTCATTGCTGTGGTGGTTCATTGGCTAGACAACATATACTTTAAAACAGAGAAAGTCGGTGAGATGCTTACAAAATGCTTTTTTCAAAATTAACTTCTCTGTTGCTTTGGCTGCTTTGACAACAACACATTAATAAAAAAAATAGAGGTAACCGTAGCACAGGCTGTCTTCTGCTACATCCAGATTGTAAGAGGCAGAATATACTGTAATAAGACAAGTCTGTTCTTTTTTCTTTTTCTGTGAACATCATATCAAAACTAAGATCTTATTTTTCCAAAGTCACATCATATATATATATTTTTTAAAAAACTGTGTCTAACGCTTGTAAAATTTGCAGAAAGATCAGCATCAGATCAGAACCAGCATCTTTTGTCTAAATTGCCTGCTAACCCAGGAATGCGGTCATCCAATAAGTCTGACCGTGAAACTCAAAAACAGGAAAGGTGTCCCAGATTATACTCTTTGCTGCCAGGTTGATGTGTTGTCTGTGTAGTTCAAATCAAGCCCCATGGATTGCTTGATTTCAGTAGTGGCCTTCCTGGTTGCCATGACTCAACCCCTGGAAAAAAGAATGATGGAAATATGGAAAAGGAAAACCCAAATGATGACATAACTGAACAGTGATGCAATCAAAAGTAACTTATTCTGATATGCCAGATTGGCTTTCCAAATTGCTGCCTCTGAGTTGCTTTAAAGCATCCAAATAAAATTCAGCTACATTCCAAAGCGCTGAATGGTGCTGTTGGATTGTTGTGCTTAAACTGGTCTAGTTCAATTGATGTAAATTATGTAGTTAGTTAGCTTCATTTATGTCAATTATGTCGAGAAGAAATGTGTTTGGAAACCCAGCTTGGAAAATCTTTCCACTGGCAAGACGTCCTTGCCAGCTCTGGCTGTGAGGTAAAACAAACTGCTACCAAGGATTCTTTCAGTGATATTGTGATTTGTTTAGAGCCTCTTTTCAGGCAGAACAATTAAATTATTAATTACAGTGATGTTTATCCAATAACAGTTTGAGTAGATTTGGGAATTTCATGCAAACACAGAAACAAAAGCAAAAAGCTATTCTGTTAAAAAGGCATGTAGCAAAAAGGGATGCTGTAGTAGTATTTGCCTACTGTCATTTAAATGCTGAAAAATAACATTCAGTGGTTTAAAATGGTATGCTACATTTTTTTCCACAGAACACAAAGCCACTTCTTGAAACACAACTGTGTCATGGTATAAGGCAGTGATGGTGAACCTTTTAGAGACCAAGTGCCCAAACTGCAATTCAAAACCCACTATTTTTTTTTTTTGCAAAGTGCCAATACAGTAATTTAACCCGAATACAGGTGGTTATGAAAGGGCGATGTCGGGTGCCCACAGAAAGGGCCCCAAGTGCCATCTTTGGCACCCGTGCCATAGGTTCGCCATCACTGGTATAAGGGGTTTAAAGGATTTTTCCCCAGCTCCTTTTGCCATTTGCAAATGCTATAGGAACAATTGCCCCTTAAACATCAATCCTTTGGCTTTGATGTGCATATGATACCTGCAGACTGCCCCCAGTGATATTTTTTATTCCCAAGGATACCCAATGGCTTCACCACAGAGAAATCCATTCCCAGCCCCTACAGCGTACCCCCCCCCAAATGGTGTTTCCCCCTAGAGGAGCAATGCTCATGGCATTTAGTATTTTCACCCAGATTGCCTATTAAACACAACTTAGTTGGTGGTTTCTGCTGATACTTCATTGGAGAAACAACATGGCTCTTGGCGTTATATGGCATTCTTCTTTGGGTATCTGTGGGCTGTGAGCCTATGTAAACCTTCTGCCTGTCTCAAAACATCTTTGTACACAATAATGCATAGTCCCAGGCTCCCAAATGTGACAGCCCAGTACTACTGGCCCTCCATATTCACAATTTGAGGAATGGCCTGAGAGGATAACCTTGTATCTTTTAAAGGGCATGGCAAGCAGCTTTTTCATGCTCTGAGGGCTACGTCTCCTATGCCTGCCCCAAGTTAATTTATATATTATTAAGAAAACTGTTTGGGACAACTTTTCTTCTTAAGCAGCTGTTATTGTGAAGGTATATGTATTTCAGTTTTGGAGGTACCATGGGACTGTCATAACTATGAACCAATGATTGATAATCACTAGAGATGGACACTACACAGAAATATAGCATTTTGTTTCATTTTGTTTCTTTAGTAGTTTCATAATTACTTTTTGAAGTTGTTAAATGCTATGCTCCCCTGCATCCTAGAGGCATCAAAATGGCAGGGGAGCTTCCTCAAGCTCCTCCCTGTATGCCCCTGAAATTTGGAAGGGTTTGGGGGTCAGGGGGCTGGGTTATTAAGCTCCAAAGAGGATGCTCCAAGGAAAAATATTCTAATTGAATCAGGAAGCCACAATATCCCCCCATGGGTGAGTGATTAGCAGCTCCACTTCCAAATGCTGATTCAAATAGGAAAAAAAAAATCCTAGGGGCACCCCCTTTAGAGTTTCCCAAATGAGAGAGGGGTCAGGGAAGCCATTCATGTGAGCATTGAAAACCCCTCTCTCAACAGAGGTGAGGGCATCAGACACAGTCTATCTGCTACTTATCAGGCTGTACCTTCAACAATATCCAGACAAATCAAAAAGCCTTCACCACCAAGGCCATAGCTAACGACCCATAGGACTTTGTTCACCTTAAGGCTATTGATACTGTTGTCTAGTGTCTACCTAACGGGCCTATTCACACCAAGGTGACAAGAGGTCAAAGCGAACTATAAGATGCAGAACTCGCAACTAGCTTTCTTCAGACTGATGAAGCTGTTTAGATGAACAGTGAAACGTTTCTATCTCAAGAAAAAGAAGTCCAGTTGCCATGACTCAACTTAAACTGAACAGTTTTCCTGGCATTGAAAATCTCAGAAATGGGCTTCCGGTTTTAATGGCCGACTGCTTAAGACGCTAGGGGAGTTCCTCCGTGGGATCCCCAGAGCGCACAGGGGGTTTTAAGAGTTTCGCGAAGGCTCCGCGGACTCTATTAACCTCAGGGAGGTTGCCCTGAGGGGTTGGGTATCAGCTGCCGCCCCTTGCGACTCTCCTTTCACCCCGATCCGTAGGGGTTGGGGAGAAAGGATCGAGTTGCGGGTGCTTTTGCCATCGCTACCCCTGTGTTCGCGAAGTCTCATAGTCTTAGCAGAAAAGCCATTAGCCTCCAAGAACTATATAAAATCGTTTCTATCGGAGGGAGAATCAGCAGGCTGTTAAACGGCTAATTTGAAGATAAAGAGTATACCCGAAGAAACGTGAGTTGGTTTGTTTGTATCGGAACCTGTTCGGAGCGTGGTGGGAAGTAGCCGTAACTCTCCTTCGTGAATGCAAATTGGAATCGTGCGGTGGGGCGGAGGAGATACCCCTTCATTTGCGAAGTGAGTTTTAACTAGTATTATTTAAATTGAAGTGGAAGAAATATGGGACTTTGGGAAGCTTGATCGCGAAGTTTGTTGCTCAGAACTGGTGTTTTGAAGTCACCCCCCCTTTGTGAAAGGACGGAGTGAATAGTGAATAGAGAAGAACGTGGGGGGGGGGGGAAGGGGGGCAGCTCAAAAGACTCTGGCTCAAAAGACTCTGGCGTTTGAAGTTACTCCCCCCCTTATTTGATTTTACACTTCCAAAGACTTTGGAGAATCGACAATTGAATTCCCCCCCCCTTCTTTGTGGAGGACTGAATACTTAATTTGCGTGGCGGACAAAAGGAGAAGAGCCTGCTTTGTTTTATTTTACATTTCCAAAGACTTCACCAGAGCCGGCTGGGAACTACCCCTCCCCTTCTGAGGGGGAGCTATTCTATTTCATTACCTTCATTGCTTGCTTTAAGGCTTTGGGTTTTTTTTTATTTTGGGAGTTGTTTTTTTGAGAGCAGCTTTGGAGTTATTACTAACTGGAGTTACTGTTAATTTCTTCTTCCCAACTGGATTGGATTGGATCTCTGAAGAGGTTGAAGAAATGATATTTTTTTGAATAGGCAAGATCTTTGCTACATAAACCTTTTGTTATATGAGAGACCAGAACCTTTTTCTCCTACTTGAGAACTGTGTGGATTAGGCCGTGAAGAGGCTGAAGACTTTCTTTAATTTTTTCCCCCCTCTAATTTTTAACTTTTAAGGGTTTCTGTGAGTCACTCTTGGTGTATTTGGCTGCAGCAGAAACGAAACTAAGTTACTGTGTGTTTTTTATTGTTGTGTTCTCGGTGCCTTGAAGGTTACACTGTAGCCATAACAGCGCTGCAGCTGTGAACGGGACTGGGAATCTCATTTCTTAGGTTGGAGCGCCATCTGGTGGATTTTAAAAATTATCGCATTGGAAACTGGTTAGGAAATTCACTTTTTATGTTGGAGCGCCATCTAGTGGATTTGAAAAATTACAGAGAGTTAGAACAAAGATTGTTAGACTATATGGATGAAAAACTCTTTCTGATGGGAGACTGTAATGGAGTAATGATGCCGGATCTAGATAGATCTCAGAAAAAGAAAGGCTCAGAAGGGAAACTACCAAAATCTTTTTTTGATTTAGTTGAAAATTTTGGATGGACCGATATTTGGAGATTGAGACACCCAATAGAGAAACAGTTTACCTTCTTCTCTGAACCAAACCAGAGTTGGGGAAGAATCGATTACATATTTGTTCCTAACGATATCTCACATAGAGTGACAAAAGTGGAAATTTTACCTAAAACGATCTCAGATCATAATGCAATCGTGATGGAAGTTAAAACAAAACTGCAAGGATTATACCGTTGGAGACTGAATGAAAGTTTATTGGATGAGACAGAGACTTTGCAGATAGCGAAAAAAACCTTTAGAGATTATTTGAAAAATAATTGGAGAAGAGAAACACCAACAAATTTTGTATGGGACGCTAGTAAAGCTGTTATGCGAGGCCTCTTTATCCAGAGAAATTCATACCAGAAGAAATAGAAAGAAAAGAAGCAGTATGAGATCTTAAAAGAAATGGTAGAGACAGAGAAGAAATTGGTGGAAAAGCCAAAGGAACAGAAATGGATCCAAAAACTAAAGATGCTCCAAACTCAGTTGTCAATGATTATCAACCAAGAAATTGAGTGGAAGGTAAAGATGATGAGACAAAGAAATTTTGAATCGGCAAACAAAGTAGGGAAACTGTTGGCCTGGCAGCTAAAATGGAAGCAAAAACAAAAGGTTGTGAACAAATTAGTAGTAGATAAGAAACTAGTGGAAGATCCAAGAGAAATTGTGAAGGTGTTTAGGAATTTTTACAGAGATTTATATATGAAGAAAAAAGAGGATCCGGAGCAGATTGACAGATATTTAAGAAAGAATGGATTGAAAAAAAATCTCAACAAACCAATTGTCGATATTGAGTGAAAAAATTACCCCACATGAAGTACAAAGTGCAATAGAGAGGGCGAAAACTGGAAAATCACCGGGTCCAGATGGTTTGACTGCAAAATATTATAAAAAACTGTCAGAAGAAATGTTACCAATAATGGTGGAGGTTATGAATGAAGTTTTAGAAAAAGGAGTTATACCTAATACCTGGAAGGAGGCGTACATAACACTGATTCCAAAGGAGAACTCAGATGCGACAGATGTCAGAAATTACAGGCCCATTTCCCTTTTGAATGGAGACTATAAATTATTTGCCGATGTCTTGGCCAATAGATTAAAAAGGGTTTTAAATGAATTACTACACAAAGATCAAGCGGGGTTTCTCCCTGGCAGACAGATGAAAGATAATATGAGAAACATAATCAATATAATAGAATATCTAGAAGTCAGGAAGGAGAAACAAGCCACCTTGATATTTATCGATGCTGAAAAAGCCTTTGACAATGTTTCTTGGCAATTCATGAAGAAGAATTTGGAACATATGGGAGTGGGAACAAAGTTTTGGAACGGTGTTAATGCAATATATAAGGAACAGAAAGCAAGTTTATTGATTAATAATGTGATAACAGAAAGTTTCCCGATCAGGAAAGGTACAAGACAAGGGTGCCCATTGTCCCCATTGTTATTTATTACTGTACTGGAAGTACTGCTAGTTAAACTGAGAGACATGGTGACAATTAAAGGTATAAGTGTGGGGGATAAGGAATATAAATTAAAAGCGTTTGCTGATGATTTAGTTTTGACGTTAGAGAATCCAAAAGAAAGTATTACTGAGGTGATGAAGGTAATTGAAGAATTTGGTAATTTAGCCGGCTTCAAACTGAATAAGAATAAGATGAAGGTCTTGTTGAAAAATGTAACAAAGAAAGATTGTGAAGAATTTGAAAAACTGTCCGCCCTTTCAGTTGTGAAAAAAGTCAAATATTTGGGAATTTGTCTCTTACGAACTTAAATTTCTTTGAGGATAATTATAATATGGTATGGAACTCGATTAAGAGAGATTTGGAAACATGGAATAGATTGAATTTGTCGTTGATGGGAAGAATTTCGGTGATAAAGATGAACGTGCTACCAAGGTTGTTATTTTTATTTCAAATGATCCCAATAATTAGAGGGATAGGCCACTTTAAGGAATGGCAGAAGATATTGTCTAAATTTGTCTGGCAAGGTAAAAGACCTAGAATAAGATTTAAATTATTAACAGATGCTAAGGAAAGAGGAGGATTTGCCATGCCAGACCTGAGATTGTATTATGAAGTGGCCTTTCTTGGGTGGATAAAAGATTGGATTACTTTTATTGATGAGGATCTATTGGATTTAGAAGGACATGATAATAGATTTGGTTGGCACGCTTATCTTTGGTATGATAAAGTGAAAGTACATAAAAGTTTTATGAATCATGTAATTTGAAAGTCACTGCTTCAGGTCTGGGAACAGCTGAAACCTTTCTTAGAGAGACACACCCCGAGGTGGTTATCCCCGATCGAAGCATTGGCGATTAAGAGGAAAGATAAAGAAGGAGTGGGGATCACATATGGGGATGTGTTATTTTTCTCAGAAAAAGGTCCTAGACTGAAGTCTTATGATTTGTTGAAAGAGAAGTTAACAGGCTGGTTTCAGTACCATCAGCTACATGACATTTTTCAGAAAGATAGAAGGGTGTCTGGGTTTGGAGAGAAGGAATCTAAGTTCCAAACCATAATTATGGGCACAAAAAAGAAATTGTTGACAAGATTATATAATTTTTTGTTGGAGCTGAACCTAAAAGATGAACAAGTCAAAGAATGTATGGTAAAATGGGCTATGGATTTTGGGTCATAATATTGAGTTAGAAGTGTGGGAAAGATTGTGGAAAAAGAACATGAAATTCACCGCATGTACTTTGATAAAAGAAAATCTGTTGAAAATGATGTATAGGTGGTATATTACTCCAACGAAATTAGCAAAGATGTATAGGATGAAAGATAATTATTGTTGGAAATGTAAAGAGAAACAAGGTGATTTTTATCATATGTGGTGGACCTGTGAGAAAGTGAAAGAGTATTGGGCACTGATATATGATGAACTCAAAAAGATGTTAAAATGCACATTCCCAAAACGACCTGAATTTTTTCTGTTAGGGTTGGTGGACAATGAAATTAAAGGAGCAGATAGGACTCTATTTTTATATGCAACAGCAGCGGCACGAATGCTCCTGGCACAGAATTGGAAGACAACGTATATACCATCTTTGGATGAATGGAGGGCGAAAATATTGGACTTTGCAGAGATGGCCAGACTGACGTGCAGACTGAGGGATCAAGATAACCAGAGGTTCCAAAAAGACTGGCAAAAATTTAAGAACTACATGGAGATTTATTGTAAGGAATTAAAGACTCTTACCGGATTAGGATAGAACTCGAAGGATTACTACTTATTTTTCAAATCCCTTTTACAAGTATATTAAAGGGGTTTGTTTGAAAGGAAGGCTAGGAGATGAATAACGTTAAAACCACGGGAAGAACAGAGGGAAGCCAAACTCTAGTGATAGTTTGATTTTGTATCGCTAATGCTTTGAATCTGATCTTTTTTTGTATATTAAAATTTTCTAATAAAAATGTATTTCAAAAAAAAGAAAAGAAAACTGTTTGGGACTATGGGATCATGGGAGCAGAAGTGGGTGCCCAGCAATAGGAACATGAGGCCCTCTGATATCTGGAGGTCTCCCATCCCTGTCACACTCCCTACTGGACTCTTGAGTTCTTTCCTCAGAGGCGAAGGTCTCCAAAATTTGCCCTTTTTGTTTTTAAATTTTTTTTATTTTATTTTATTAAACTCACGCTGACCAGCTGGCCCAGGTCGGCAAGTTTCTAATTTTTTTTAATTTTTTTTTAATTTCTATTAACTCACGCCGACCAGTTGGCGGCACATTTTTTATTTTTTATTTTTTATTTCTTTAATTCCCGCCCCCCCGGGGGGGCGCCCGATCAGGGGGGAGAAAGGGTAAGCTTAGAACTCTCCCCCCCCCAAAGCGGAATGTGTTGCTTCAATGCATTCCTATGGGGAAACTAAAAACGAAGTGAATGAAACAGAAATTTCTCTTTCGTTTCATTTCATTTTTCTTTGATGGGTCCGTTTGTTATTTATTTCATTCCATAATGAAATGAATAACAAATAACGAAACAAAAAAATCATTTTGTGCCCATCTCTAGTGGGCATTACAAACACCTTGACAAAACTTACATGTCAGTAATTCACAGATATTTAAAAAGAGAGCAATAATTTTCCAGAGTACAAGAACAGACAATCCAGAAGGTGCAAGGCTTCATGCAGGTAGCCACAGAAGGTTGTAAGGGTGTGATTACCCTAGTCCATAATATTGCATTTTAAAACACCTGGCTGTGTTCCTCATTATTGCAAGCAATTTGTAACATTTCACACATTTGCAATGTCATTGCCAGAAAATCACAGGCAAATATTTACTCATGCAAGATGCCAATTTCTATTTTGCATGCTAGAAAAACCTATAGGTTCTCTCAGTCTCTCTGTGTGTTTTTTTCTCTCTCTCTCTATCAAAAAGAAAAAAAATACTCCCCTTATCACTAGATTTTATGCCTGAGTATAATAAAATCTGAAAAATTCCTTTCCAAATATGGATTTTAAAATGCGTTAAAATACCCTTTAAAACCAATTTGTACAAGTCACTATTTTATTAATCATATTTACTTGTTGGTTTTATTTATAGGCTGCCTTTCCCCGATAAGGAAACCCAATATCTAACTGATATTGATGCTGCTTATCACACCTAAGAAGTGACTTTGTAATACTTCTGTAACTAGTTGCAGGCAGGAAAAATAAATTACTTTCAGGCTCCAGATTTTGGACATTGCTGTTGTTGTTATGGGCTCTCAAGAGGGAGCCAACTTATAGTGACCCTAATAGGACTTTCAAGGTAAGTGAGATATTTAAAGAATGGCTTTACCAGTTCCACTCCTCCAGTGAGCTTTCATGGCTGAGCAGGAATTCAAAACTAGAACTCCTGAGTCCTAGTTGGTCACTCTATCCACTATACCAGTGATGGCGAACCTTTTAGGGACCGAGTGCTCAAACTGCGATTCAAAGCCCACTAATTTTTTGCAAAGTGCGAATACAGCAGTCTAACCTGAATACAGGTGGCTGTGAAGGGGTGATGTTGGGTGCCCACAGAAAGGGCTCCGAGTGCCACCTTTGGCACCCATGCCATAGGTTCGCCAACACTGCACTATACCACAGAAGGTAGAAAAAAGCCCATTTTCAAAAAAAAAAAATCATAATGAAGAGAGGGAAAATAGTGACATTAAGGGGGATATTGACCTTGATTGAGAAATTTGCTAAACACAAAATGCTGGCAAAACACCCTGTTCATCAAGACCTGGTACTCAGTTCATATTATTTTAGCCTGGCACTGGAAAAGGTCTGTGACACTACCATGGAGGAGAGCCAGGTCTTCAAGAAAGAACACTACAGTTAAAGCTGACAAGAACATTGCAGTCCTCATCCACTGCTTCACATCATGCTGACGCTGACGATCTCCCAAAGGGGAGTGTGGCAACAACAGCGCCCAGCTCTCTGTGGAAAGAGAAATCTCTCATCTGTACATCTTCTTCCGTGTGCCACCACTGGCCTATTGGGACTGTAGGCGAGCTGCTTTGCAGAAGGAGGAACACAGGTTGCAAAAGAGGCATGGTAATAAGGTACTGTGTTTTACATAGGTACAATTAAGTGTTCCTTGCCTGGCAGTGGGGCTCAAGGAAATTGCAGCCCCAAATTATAAAGGCTTTCACTGTAGCTTGGGACATTTGCTTTTAGTGGAGAAACTGGATGGATATTGTCTTTACATAGTAATTTCTTCATCTATCCTGTGCCTGATATTGCTGGGCATTTAAGTGTTTGCTCTCGAGCTAGGCACTTGCTATTCCTATCTGTGGAGATGGAAATATTAAGTACCCAAACCTGTAGTGCTGTGGTGGCCCAGCTCTGCTACACAAGTAGCAAGCAGCCTGGGGAAAAGGTAGGTTTTCTCAGTAACTTAAATCTTAATTTCCAGGTTTAAAAAGAGGATACTCCAAAGGCCAGATGCAGGGAAGTGGTATCTGGAGACAGATATCTAGTCTTGTGTACTCCCAAAGGCATCTGGTGGGGCCACTGTGAGGTGCAGGAAACTGGACTAGATGGACCCTTGTCCTGATCCAGCATGGTTCTTCTTAGGATTAGGTTAATGCACTTGAAGGAGAGACAGTGCCTTGATAAGAAACAACTGGAGGAGGCAGAGTCGAGGGGAATAAAAGGGAAGACAGGAGGTTGTTTCCAACCTCTTGAGAAGAAAATGTATAGAAGTGGATGAAGGAGTGAAGCTGCCTCATTTGTGACAGAAGTCACACCCCAGGGATTCCTGCCACATGCTTGGCCAAGGACTATGTTAACCTGGACATCATCTCAGTCCTGGAGTGAGAGAAGGGAGCGGTAGAGTTCTGCTGTTGAGCCTGATTTCTTTTTGCCTACTATGCAGGTGTCACCTCAAAGGGGCGTCTCCTGCGCCTATACTCCCTGTTCCTTCCTGCTTTCCAGAACGTGAGGGAACTCCAGTGAAGTTAACTGGGTCCCCAAGTTGGCAAGTAGTGCCCAAGGGACAACTATTTACTCTGTACGATTGGGGAGTGGGGGAGGCCACTAAGAAAAGCCGTTCTGAGTCGAGAAGCTGAGCTGGAGCCCAGGGAGGTACTGCATGGAGACCCTGTCCCTGTTGGTGCTGCTGAAGAAGGATGTTGGTGGGATGCATAGCCCACAAAAGCATGGGGTAGGTGCTTGTATCTTATTAATATGTAAAGTTCTGACAGCAATGCATACTTGAGGAATACACAGTGGTGAGGGCAACAAATCATCCAACATACACTGTTATTTTCCTTTTCTTGTATATTTAGTTAATGTATAAATAAGATCAGAGAGTAACTGGCTCACATCCCATTTGAAATAATTGCTGATAGTCCCTAGAATCAACTTAATTGACATGCTGATCGATGCCTCGCCAGCTTAATTGGGGTGATGGACAGTAAATCATTTTGTGCACTGCATCTCAATTGTACTACAGCGTGTTTGAGGAATTTAAATAAAGCGTTGCTTGTTGTTTGCTACAATGTGTCCACCAAAATAAACAGGTGAGAACTGAAGTGTGCAGAATTGTTTATGTGCAGCTTTGTCCTTTGCCAGTTTACTTTGCAAATAATTAGAATTTAAATAGGAGGTTTACCAATTCAGCCTTGTTAGCACGTAGCAATGGAAAATAGATCACACCAAAGCAGATATATCTCTGGGTTAATTTGTCTTGGGAGGAGGTAACGGAGGTGATTCTGTGTGCAGAGCATTGGCATGAGGAGTTACTACCTAGAACAGTGATGGCGAGCCTTTTAGAAACTGAGTGCCCAAACTGCAATTCAAAACCCACTAATTTTTTTGCAAAGTGCCAATACAGTAATTTAACTTGTATACAGGTGGCTATGAAGGGACGATGTCGGGTGCCCACAGAAAGGGCTCTGAGTGCCACCTTTGGCACCCGTGCCATAGGTTCGCCATCACTGACCTAGAAAGTGCATACTAACATTTGCCTACAAAAGTTAAGAGTCGCATATATCCAGGGATGTGGAGATGTTTTCTTGTGTGTTGCATCTGAGTGCATCATGAAGTAAAAAAAAAATCTGTTATAGACTCCTTGGACATTCAGAATTTCTTGCTATGAATGATTTGTATGCAGAGTTTATTACAGAGATCTTAATTTTGATAAAATCTCTCTAGCTGAACACCAGAAATGCAGAGATCCACAGAGCAGAACAGCTTCAGGTTCTCTAGATCAGTACATCAGGGATTTCTCATTGGCTGGCACCTGCAGTCAGAATAACTTGGAGACATTAGTAGGAGCAATGAATAAAAAGGTTTCATTTAGTTACAGTAAAGAGAAGATAGCAGCAAGCTGAAAACATGACTACTTTGAGCAGCAGGACTCAACAGACTAACTGCACGAAAGAAGATTTTAGCAAAGAGGTGTGACTCTCTTTGAATTCAGAGGAAGGGAAGGAATTCAGAGGAAGGGTTGGCTAGTTCTAGATAGATTGTCAGTCACCCCAGGCCAGAAAGGTCACTCCCAGCCACACCTACCAAAGGCAGTAAGTATATAAGACTGCAAGAACTCCAACAAAAGTTTGCTTTATGGGGTGATGGGCAACCTAAGATCCACCAAATGTTGCTGAATTTCCATTTGAATCTCAACATTTGTTGTACTGTCTAGAGTGGATGGGAGCAGCATGCAACAATATTTAGCGCTCACAATGAACCAACCCCTGCTTTCATAGGATAGTATTGGAAGTGAGTTATTTTTAATCACATCTGGTTGGTGTGCATTGTAGAAGAACTGCACATGAATGTAATCATAGATGCTGAGATGAAGGTTTTTGCTTTTTCCTGTCTTCCTTTCCTGAAGCTTTACTTACTTCCCTGTCTTTCACTTATGGTAAAATTCAGGGAGCCCTACTCTGTTTCCTGGCTGGCAATCCGTGCTAAGGGTCACCCAAAGCAGAACATGGCCTGGCCAGAGAGGACTTACTCCCTGTAGACACAGATGACATTTCAGAGGAAGATCCCCCTCCCCTCAAGCTCTAGACAGTGTAGGAGTGTCCAAACTTTGGCCCTCCAGGTGTTTTGGACCACAGTACATTGGCCTGTATTGCCAATGACAAAGGGCTGTGGGAGTTGTGTCCCAAAACATCTGGAAGGCCAAAGTTTGGACACCACTGCTGTAGAAGGAGCAAGGTCCAGCCAAGGCAAAGTCAGCATCTGCATGGAAAACATGCCAGCTGCCATGAGTAATAGATTAGTGGCAGCTCTTGCGATTAATGCGAGTTCCATGTTGCAAACATATAAAAACAACCCAAACACCCATGCAGTGCTGAGGAACTGTGTGTGCTTCTGCTGGCCTTGCTCATTATTTCTTGGACTGATAAGCGTTTAGAAAACATGACTAACCTGCTTTATCATTACCTCTCTGGCTGTTCCCTAATTGTTTTGTTGACCCAATAAGGCTCTGGCTTATGAAAAGACCCTGCCCTAACAATCCTTTTTGCTCCTTGGACTTCTAATTACTGTACTCGTTTCCTAATGTCTCACAGAATTTGACTTGAGGCAATCCTGTCTACAGCCTGACCAAGACTGCCTGTATACAGGGAGTAGCTATTGCCTCACTGGTACTGCTACACAGAAAGCAAGACAGTTGGGTTGACCTTTGCTTGTGCAATGAAATGAAGGTGGTTCCAACTTGTTCTTTAACTCAGACTGCAAAATATCATGGGATCCTCCTGGATAGTAACTCATCAGTTCTTCTGAACATCAATTTCTGAATAGATTTCCATCTTCATTCTGAACCGATTTCCATCATTTCAGTAAAAGTACGAATTTATAATGAAGAGGTGTGATCTAAAGTAGGCAAAACAACACCAACGTAGCTAAAACAAAGGAGTGTAACAAGGGCAGGGCATGATGTAATTTGCTTCTAATGGCTTTGGGCAAAGGAGGAGGAAAGAAATAGAAATAACTTGCCATTTGCTAACAAAGGTAATTTAAGCTCCTCCTGAAATTGGTTTCCTTTGGTAATGCACATTGCTCAACATTTTAATTGATATTTGTGTGTGAATGTGACCAGAAGAGTTAATATATTAGACCACTTTATATGTATACAACATAAATTTTTGAAGTTCTACTAAGCAGAGAAAACAGACAGAGAGTAAACACAGAGAGAGTAAACAGAGCAACAAAATATATTAAATCTGTGACTGAGAAACCCATCAATTATGTTAATATTTCTCCCATCTGTATTAATTCATGTTTTTATTATTAATTTACAATTATAATACAATAGATAAATCAGTACTAGTTCTGCAACAATACAGGGCAAAAATATTGTATGAGCTTCCTTCCTCTTTTTCTCAGTGAATGCAGGTGATGAGTTCAGGGCATGAACCTTGAACCTAGGCTCTTCTTCGTGTCAACTCAGTGCACAGCATTGAGTACTGTATTATGAAATAAGCTCTTTCTAAGAAAGCAACTGTAACTTATGGGTACCTTGTCATGCTTCTAAGGTGTTAGAACTCCCAAATGTCCTTTCATCTTTTGATGTCCATTGTGTTTTGCCCTTTCTCACCAGCTTGCTCATAAGGAAGGGAAAATTTCCATTGAGTCAGGTGAAAGGCTGGGCTGTTGTATATCTCTCTGCCTCTTTATTAGGAATCCCCAGAAAATAGCTCTGGGAAAGAAGACTTTAGTTGCACAGTTAGTTTTTCATTACACAGCCATCTGCCCAGGGGCCTGTTAATAAGCAGTAAAGGCAAAACAACAACAACAATAACAACAACAACAACAACAACAACAGTTGATTCAAACCATGGTCATCAAATTTGGCCTCCTGCATGTCTGGTGTCTATAATTGCAATAGATATTACAACCTGCCATCTTCCCTTATTTTTTGAAACCACTGATGTTTCCAATGCCATGCCATGCCAGTAAGATTACATCACTGAATCCTGCAGTTCCTCCCAGTTGCCTAGAGGGGCATGCTCAGAGCTTGGAACGTTATGTCATAGAAGTAATTTGTGCTTGGTGGTGGTGTTCTGCTTTGAAAGTAACTCGTTCTGCTACTTTTCAATTACTTTTCCATACCTGGGGTAGAGTCTTGAAGTAAATATGGAAGCAGCTTCATAATATGCTTCTGAAATTATTTACAAATGCATTTAAGAAGTTTTCTTTAAGGTTACAAAAATGTTATTAAAGGAGTTTTAGTAAAATGGTCACTTTGATTCCTCTGTCCACAAAGGGAATGGGCAATATCCAGAGGCCCATTTCATATATTGTAGCTGAATTTCTTGTGAATAGCAGGGTTCTCCTATCAGCAGGATCAGTATCCACTGATTCATTTATTTTCGGCCTGAAAACATTAAACAAAAAAAAAAAACCCTCAGAATATGTATTTCTATGCATTTCTAGGATGTGTTTACCAGACCAGAGACCAGAAAGTAACCATTTTTATTTAAGTCATTTCAGACCCATGTGGTGGTGGGGAGTTCATTCACACAGGGGACAGAGACCCATGCAGCATGGCTGAAAATTAGAGAGTATGTTGTTTGCTGCTGTTGCTGCTGCTGCTGTTGTTGTTGTTGTTGTTGTTGTTGTTGTTGTTGATGATGATGATGATGATGATGATGATGATGATGATGATGATGAATGATAGATCTCAGAAAATATTGCGCAGAAAAATATCTCCTAAACTTGTTAGGCTCAGCAGTTGTTGCCATTCCACAGGGTTAAGCAACTTCTTGAGGACTTTTCATGTTCTCATGTGGTTGCATTTAGTGTCTGTGTAGATACTTTTAATACCACTGCTTCCCTATAAGTTATAAAGTACAGTAGGTCTAAAGAGGAGTAGTGCTGTCTCCAGCTTAGTGGAACTAGTGCTGTGTCAAATTATGCCTGCTTTTCTGCCCTACCCAATTTTTATTTCTTCTTGAAGGAAGTTTCCATTTTCCCCACCTTATTCTGAAGACCCTTGAAAAGAAGCTTATGCATCCAAATAGTTCTCAGCTCCATAGTTTTCTACAGGGCTTTCTTTTCCTTGCTTTCCCCATGATTTTCCAGTGAGTAAAATTACTCCAGTTTCTTCCCATGAAATACTGAAAATAAGAGCTTGGCGGTTTAGATGTGGCTGCTGAGCCAGAGGCTGGGGGGTTTGGTTCCTTCCTGTGCCTCCTTGATACGGGTGGGACTCAATGATCATCCTAACTCTGCTGTTCTAAGCTGATGAGAAATTCCTTAGATACTGCACTGGAACTGACGTCATTCTCTGCAGGATTTCTTCTTGACACTGCTTGTCAATTTCAGCATCTTCAGCATAGCTGTTTGATACTGACCAGTGTATGCACCTGAAACTGACAAAAGCCACAGGGCTAAGAGCCGAATATTGACAACAGTTAATTCTGCAGGGGGATAATACTTGGTACAAAGAGTACAGGACTATCAGTCTTGCACAGGAATCTAGAAGAATATGGGGTGGGGGGGGCGATGGTCAGCATTTCTTTCAGCTGCTGTGGTGAGAAATCTCTCCGTCTCTATGGCAATCCTGGAGGGATGCCTTGCCATGCTAAAATGTCAAAAATCACTGGGACAGAAAGAAACACCCATACTTGTTACGTTCAGAATTTCTTTGAGTGATGTATTTGTGCTCAGCATAATGTCACAAAGGGGCTGAAGGGGTGCATTCATACACACAGACACTCCGCTCATTTTCTTTCTTTTTGTTACACGTCTTTTCACCATTTTGGAAATTCATTTGTTTATAATTTCTACCCTCAAAATAGTCGTCCAGAAGGAGTTACGTGAACTTGAACAAAAGTGCGGGAACCAGGGGCGACTGCTAGCTACCACAGAAATTAGTGTGCCATGAAAGAAAGGATGTTCACACATGCTGTTTAGCTATCTCTTAAATAAGGCAAGCAAAAATGCCAAATGATCCTTACGCATTGAGAATTTCTCTGAAAATATAACCCTTTGGAATTAGTTTCCAAAGGATTCCTTTTTTTTTGGTTCAAACTGAAAGAGAACAAGAAAAATATGAGAGAAATATAGCACAACAGTACTATACACTGTAGATGCTTGTTATTATTATTATTACCACAGTCACTTCATTGTTTATATACACTCTTTTGTACACCTTTTGCATATTCACCAGGAGTGAATTACAGCTCCTGGAAGCCCTTTGAACAGTGGTTCTCAACCTTCCTAATGCTGCGACCCTTTAATACAGTCCCTCATGTTGTGGTGACCCCTTGCCCTGCTTGGAAGAGGCCACAAGCCCCCTTTGGCAGGCCACTGCTGCAGGTGGCATAGAGAACTTCCTTCTACAGGCACCCTCAGCCAGTCGTAGCCTTTGATGCCATTGACTGATATCCCCCTCCAACCTATCAAGCTGTAACTCACTCTTTCCCCCCTTCCTACCCTTCCTCCTCCAGACCTAAGCTGTTTGTGCCTTTTTTCACTGGCTCATGGTGAACCCTGTGAAATGGTCATTTGACCCCCCAAGAGGTCCAGACCCCCAGGTTGGGAACTACTGCCTTAGAATAACCTTTATTCCACCATATATGCAGTAAAAGTGGAATAATGGACTCCTTTGGTTTCATTTTGGTGAGGCATTTTGGCAACCATTAGATTGTACAGAGGCATGAATTCCCTCAACCTACTCAGAGAACTGCTGAAAGTGTCCAGTCCTGATTTAAAGGAGGGAGTAGCTTTCAGGTTGTGTAGAAGCAAGTCATGAATGCATCATAGATAGGACTGCAACTGTTCAAATGGCTCAGACGATTAACAGTATTCCAGCCCTTAGTAGTCTTTCAGTTGCTGTAATCTTCATGCCCTATTCAAAACCTTTCCTGATTACCACAGTGTGATTTCATTTCATTTTATTAATTACAACTTTCTTCTTTCACTGTCAGATTAATCTGTAAATATTTCCATTGTGTGGGCTCTTTAACCTTCATTCTTTAGATCTACAGCAGATAATCCACAGAATTTGATTAAAATGGGATTGTAGTTTTGATTCATGTTTCCTTTCAAAGACACTGGAGGAGGGCAAAGACGTCCACTCCTGTTCTGAACTGTCTAAAATACTAATTAGGGGCTCACACCACTGTCTTGATGCTGGCACGTTTGCAAGTTCTCAGTGTTAAAGCATGAGTGTTGAGAGTTGGGATGACTCACACGGATGCATTTTGGGTTTAGCCAATGCATTGTGTATTTTTACTGCTTTACTGTTCCTTAAAACCGAATTTCAGCAAGAGAGCAGAGAATGCGGGGGAACATTAATCTAATTAGACTGGGAATTCTTTAGGTAAGTAATCTTAGACACCATGATATAAAAGCAATTGTCTTCAGAGGTTGTGATGGATTCAAATGAAATAATTCTATAGATATGTCAACAGTGAATAAACAACCAGCTGTTCAATACAGTTTGAGAGTTTCAAAAGCAATTGGCAAAGTACCTCATGAAAGGAAACAGTATATCAGAGGATTAGGAGCTGGTTAGAGGAAGCTGAATGCCATGAAAGACGAACACTGTGTGGCTTTCAATTTTGCCCAAGGACTTTTTAAATTCCTTTCTAAATTAATTCTTCAATACAAAAGAACAAATTTGCAGTGGGCAATTATTTTAGTTAGGCATGTCTAGTCTTTGAGAAACTGTAGAAGGAAAAAGAGCAGTGAGAAATAAGCAGTCATAATAAGAGGGGCAAAATGTGGAGCTGATCAAACGCAACCTAATATTCAATTCAGACCTATGAATATTGTGAATTCAAACCCAGGGGGGATATAAATTGCCTGAAATGAACTTGGATACAGCAAGATTGAATGCCTGCCTTAGTTAATACCGAAGCATCTTCGCCACGTGTGAGTACCTTTTACTTGGACTGTTTACACTGAAAAGCGTTTTCAAAGCAAAACAAAACAAAACCCTGAGCATGCAAATGACTGAAATCAGTTAGATAAACAATACTGTAGTAGACTGCATGTACTGTAGGCTTTGTTCTGTGGAAGGAAAGAAGGAATGAAGAAGGGAGGGAAGCATGACTGAGTGAACAAACCCTGGGAGATGACAATGTCTTGTCCTAGTAAAATAGGTTTGAGGTATCATCATCAAAGAACTCAGGAGAAATCTTAAGGATTTCCTCAAATTCAGATTGCTCCAAGAAAGTAGAAAAGTTTTTATCTTAAGAACAGTGTTTTATCTGAGTCATTAACTAAATGCATGCTGTACAACTTTTAATAGCTATAACAGAAATGAAAATGAAAGATTTGTGGCACTTTAGAGGTTAACAGCTTTATTTTACAGTGAGCGATCATGGATTACAGTCCTCTTCCTCAGCAATAGCCATGTATTTGAGGACATCAGTTGGAATCCATAAGAGTTCACACTTAAAGAAAACCATTGGTTTTCAAGATGCCACTCAGAGAGTTGACTCAGAAACTGTAGCAGATTGGGAATAGGGCTGCTAGGCTTGGTGGCAGGTATGAGGAAATTTAATAGATGGGTGTTTCATTTTGGTAGGGCTCTGGTTTTGAAACGAAACATCGCAACACAGCTCCTGTTTGGAACTGGCACCCACCCTTCAGAACGAAATCAACCACTGAGTTACCTTCCTTTGGGTTGCATGGGGTGAAATTCCAATGAGGAAACAGCCTCTGATGCATCATCTTTCTTTCTTCTTGGTGTTGGCCAATCAGACAGGGAGGTGGGATGATGAATGATCTTGCACAGCACCTAATTGGCCAACGCCAGGGAGGAGGAAAAATGATGTGTCAGAGGCTGCTTCCTGATTGGAGTTTCACCCCGCACGACCCAAAGGAAGGTAAGTCAGTGGTTGATTTCACTCTGAAGGGTGGGTGCTGGTTCCACAAGGTAGCTGTGCTGACGTGTTCCATTTCAGAACTGGACCCCTTATGAAACTAAATGCCCATCTCAAAAATTTAATCATATCTCCCCAGTTTTTGCTCACCTGCACTGGCTACCTGTGATGTCCTGGTTCAAGATCAAGGTCTTGATGCTTGCTAGGAAAAGAAGGGGAACCCTGCTGAAAGCACCAACTACAGACTGATTAGATTACTTGCACATGCTCTTAAAATTTTTGAGTGAGTCATTGACTCACGAATCTGCACTAAGTGTCAATCAAGCTGACTTTGTCAAGAACTGCAGAACAATAGATGCAATCCATGCTGCCTGGCTGCTACTTGAAAAACACTGGGAGAAACGAAACCAGTGCATGCACCATTCTTTGACCTTGAGAAAGCTTTCAATCAAGTCTCACATGAAATCATATGGTATGAACTGTGACATCATGTTAGTTAAGTCAAACAGCTCTATGAGTCACTGAAGAGCTGTGTGTAGGCTGCTGCTAGTCCATTGAAAGATTTTCATATCACAGTTGGGATACATCAAGGACTGACACTCTCTCCACTTCTTCTCATTCTGCTTATGGATGAAGTCACTCATGAGCTTTAGAATCCAGTGCCTTGGATACTCCTTTACACTGATGATGTCATGATTGCATTGAGAATAAGGCAAATCTTCAGTGCCAAGCCCAAGCATGGAGTGATCATCTGGTAAGGTTTGCCCTGTGCCTGAATGTGAGGAAGATGGAATATCTGACGACTGACCTAAATGAAAATGGTACAATCCAAACTGATGGTATTAACCTACTGAGACCTGAGGAGTTCAAATACCTCAGTTTCAAAGCCACAGTCAATGGGAGTTTGAATCACTAAGTCACATCAAGGATCAACGGTTCCTGGCTAAAATGGCATGCAACATCAAGCATCATGTGTGTCAAAATGATCAGTGACCATTTAAAGTCCATGATCTATCTCAACATTGTACAACCCGTTGTCCTCTATGGGGTGGAATGCTGGTTGGTGACTAAAGAGATTGAACATCGCCTTGGTGTCATGGAGACAACGATGCTGTGATGGACCTCTAGCCTCACACAAAATGATCATATGCGCAATGATGCCTTCCAATCTAAATACAGCATCACACCAGCTGCCAACAAGATGGGTGAAACCCAACTTTGTTGGTATGGACATATATTGCATGCCGATGAAGAAACTGGCCAAAAAGGGTCTCACCCTGGAGCTCAACAGATCCTGACTGAAGGGACAACCAAAACAACACTGGATGGACACCCTTGACAATGACATGAAGTTGTCCCTGGTTCACCCGGACCTCGCCTGTGACTGTGCCGAGTGGAAGGCAAAACCAGATTAGTGAACCCCCCCCCCCACCAAGTGGGACAAATGCTAAGAAATGGGAAGAAGAAGGCAGGAAGTCAAAATACAGATCTAGATCCGGCTGCAGCATAACTTTCTGAATAATTTCGAAGTTGAGAGAAATGAAACTATTTGCTGTGATCATGATTTCAGATACTGTGTCTATGGATTCTGGACATCCTAAAATGACAAAAGTATATTAGACTTTGGTCTGATTCTTAACAGGTTACATGCACATCAGTTATTTATTATATAATCACACAGACTCTGGAGGTGTACAAAATGATGGGCAAAATTAATTGGTGCAAAACAAGTTATGCTCACGTCACAACCCATGATGGCAAGGAACAGCAGGATTATTAGAAACAGTTCCTCTGCACATTGTCAGATCCAGAGCTTAGAAAAGTTACTTTTTGGGAATTCAAAAAAGTACTAAAATCTGCTGGGGTCCTGTATTCAACATAGATATTAGCCATATAGGCTGATGGATTCTAGAGGCTGTTATCCAAAAATATAGCATGTCCTAGCTATAGACTGTAAACAACCTCTGATGCATGTGTCCATTTGGGTGAGATACCAATGACGTACTTTCTCTTCACGAAATAAAACATGGTTTGATAGGAGCAAAGAAATTAATGACAGTACCTGGAAAAAGCTCTAAAAGCATAGTAAATAAGAAGATGCCATGGGCTGAGATATATCTTAAATACCATTTAGCTGCACCTTTTAATATAGCATCTTTTTACTGGCATGTACTGGATTTATATCTAGTACTTGTCATCAGTCTCTGTCTCTTAAGCCACTATACTGTTTTATCTTTGCTTTCATTACATCTGACAGTTTTACTATGTCCTTCCTTATACAGTATTCTGATTTCTACACCAGACTCCTTGTTGTTGCAAAGCCCCATCCATTCTTGAGTTAATTCAGACTGGTAACATGCCTATAGATGCACCATGTGTCGCATTTTCACAGCAGTGCTCTGAAGCCGAGAAAATGCTTAGCTGAGAATATGGTGGCTACACTAAGGTCTCTCATGATTACATATTATACATATTACATCTCCAGCCCAAACCCACTACTCTCACCAAATTAGTTCCCAGTTTTGGATTTTAGTGTTTAAATTAGGGCTGTGCCACATTTTTATCAGAATCTCTAATTTCTTTATGCTGCATCAGACCACTTTGGCTTCTTTCAAAGGAGAACTGACAATCTATAGTGGCCAAAATAATCTTGGACAGATTTAGCTATTAGGACATGAAAGCAAAGCAGATAACATGTCCCCCAAATATTGCAGAACAGCGCCGTTCAAAGAAAACAGCAAAACTGACACCAAATCAGAACAGACTCAGTTACTTCTTCTTCTTAGTCTACTTTAGAATAAACTTTGCAGAATCTTAGATTCCGGGATGCCATTTGCTCATAAAAAAGAAAACACAAGTCAGAATTCAAGGAAGTCTAAGTCAGTTTGCCTGGGGATAACACTGCACCCAAACAAATATGCTTGTAGAAATGAATTGGGAACTTTGAAATCAGTGCATTCCAGGTAATCAAGGGTTCCTTATCGCTCCCCCAAAATGGCCTGCTTAAAGAAAATTGAAGTGCTTCATTGCTCAAATAGCTCTGCAGTTCATACACCCAGAGTGGTGATCACCTTTAAATTTAAGCACTTAATTTAAGAGCTTCAGTAATTTTAAATTACTGTGTGCCACTCTGAGTGACAGACGGTGACTTGAGTGCTTCAGTAGTTACAAAACACTTCAGCACATACTTGAGAGGTATTTTTCTACAGAGATTTATGGAAAACTAGTTCAGATTTTTTTGTGATTAGCACTGAAAAGCAAAAAATTGAACCATAACACACTTGTCAAAATACAAGAAAGCTCATCTCACTGACTGCTTCAACTCTGTTGGTTTTAGGGAATACATTTCTTGGTAGAATTTGGATTGCCAACTCATTTTCCAAGCAAAGCTTCTGTGCCTTCTGCAGCTTCATAAAAAGGAGAATTCAACTGCATGATGTTTCTTTGTGGTAAGATTTGAATGCAGAAAGACATTTCCCTTTAAAAAAACTACTTGCACAATCTACTCAAAGCACAAAGGCATTATAATAAAGGAAGAAAAGCATCAGCAATAGGATTGTTTTTACATTTGTTCTTTGCGGTCAAGTCACTTCTATCTCATGGTAACCCTATTAATGAGAGGTCTCCAGAATGTCCTGTCTTCCAACAGCTCAGCTCAGCTTCTGAAAATGTAAGCCTGTGGGTCCTTTCAGGAGTCAATCCATTTCAAATGCGGTCTTCCTCCTTGATTACCGCTTTCCACCCTTCCTGGCATGATTGTCTTTTCCAGAGAATCGTGCCATCTCATGATGTGCACAAAGCAGTTTCAGCAGTTTTGCCTCCAGAGACAGTTCAGGTTTGACGTGATCTAGAAGCCACTTGTTTGTCTTTCTGGCAGCCCAGGTATTTGTAAAGCTCTTCTCTAGCACCACATTTCAAACAAATTATTTCCCTTGTCTTCTTTGATTACAGTCGTCCCCTGCCCTTTTGCGGTTCATATACTGCGGTCCCACTATATTGCGAGACCGCAATACCCTGAAAGGGCTTGAGGGAGAGGGGAGATTTTTAAAGGCGGAGCTTTTTAAACCTCCCTCCCTTCCCCAAGCCTCAGGCTCCAGCTGATTGGTGCTGAGGTGGGGGGGAAAAAGGTTTTTCTCCCCCACCCCAGTGCCAATCAGCTGGAGCCTGTAGCTTGCCTAAATGGGCAACATCTGGAGTGCCAAAGGTTCACCACCACTTCCCTAGGCTGTTATTTTAAGGGAATGGCTCTCAAGATATTTTAAGAGAATGACGATCCAGTTGTTGATTAATTACTGTCACTGGCAATGTTCATCCCCATACTAATTGCAGTTGAGGAAAACTAGATATGAGTAACATCGAGGTAGTGATGGGTAGAGGAAGGTATTATGTTGCCAAGGGAACTTTCAAATCTAGCAGAATGGGTGACAGCTATCTGAAGGCTGTTCCTCTATCAGCTGCCCGGTGCAAGGTAACCTGCTTAGCTAACCCACCACTCAGTCCTTGATGTTGCTAAATGCCACATCAAGGCATTTAGTAACACCAGATGAAGCTCTAAATAAAGCTCAACTTGTCCAAGATTTCATCCTGGATGAGGTTGCAGATCTGGCCTGGGTTATGGAAACCTGGCTGGGCACAGAGGGTGGTGTGGTACTTGCGAGGTAAATCTGCATTGACTAACACTGGCTGAAGTTTAGCAAGCAGAGAGTTTGTTCTGTCTCAGGCAAAACAACCGAAAACAGATTCACCTTGGGTTCTTATCTCTTAAAAAGCACAGGTTCTCATCACTTAAAAATAATATGGATCTTTATTCCTAAACTAAAATACAAAATGAAACAATACTGGAAAAGGATTCAAAAATCTTAATAGATTCAAAGCATGGATTTATTTGCCTAGCGAAATAATACAAGCATTATTATTCTCTCTATCTCTTTACAAAGTTCCATTTTGGCTATGCTAAATAACCCTGACTCTAACTAATTAGACAGCATTGCTAAAAGCAGTTTCAAGTGTACAATAATGACAGTTGCTTCTCTCTTCTTCCTCAGCAGTTTTGCGGTAACTGATCACACATTATATGGATTATCCAATGGTAGCTCTCTTGCTTGCATCTGGAAGCTTTTTTATGTTTAATTTCTGCATACCTTTGATAACATTTCTACTGCAAGGGGAAAAGTGCTTTTAATATCACAGCTTGAGAAATGACTCTATGGCCCATAATCCCTAACTTCCTCACAGTGCTCTCATTAATTTGTCCACCTGGATATTCCATCTTGCATCAGGGTAGACGGGAGAGATAGCGAGGGAGCAACTAAATTGGTCTATATCAACAAATGAGGAGAAAGTACTGTATAATGTTAATGGCCCTTAGTTGCACATTAGAAAACACGAAATACTCACAGATATTTTACTTTACAGCAGGAATACAGTAGCTTGCAGCAATATCCTTTCCAGAGAAAATCCATTTTTCTCCACTACCAAGAGAATTGCAACAGGATTTAGAGAGAAGGGGAAACCTGATCCCCCTTGTACCCTTTAGGGAGCAACTTTACAGTTGTGAGGCTCTGGTGGTACTCTTAGAACAGCTGAGAGGACACCAAATATTAGAGCTGACCCCTCCTAGAGGGTATAAGGTGTTTTTTTTTTACAAGAATTATTTTGTTTTATTTCCCATGTAGGAATGTTGGAGAAGATTCCATTTGGCCTATAGAGCCTCATGGAGTCAATGGGCCAAGTATGCTCATCTGTGCTTTTGATGAATGCTAACAGAGTATTTGCATGCAAAAGGGAGAAGTCAAAGCATTTGAATAATCTTCCGTAGTTTTCTGCTGCTAGTACCAGTGGCGCTCCCATCATCCTTGATCACTGGACATGCTGGCCTCAGGTGATGGAAACCTGGATGGGTCTTCCACTCTTGGTTTATAATATTCAGATTTCCCATCTAGTGAAACAAGGTGTCTTTAAAGCTAACCATATTATCATGGATGACAGCTGAGTTTATGGTGGAGTTCACTTCATGGTGATGGCATGAAGCTACTGCAGTTGTGGCCAAACTTCAGCCCTCGAGATGTTTTGGACCACAACTCCCAGAATTCCAAGCCTGTATTGCCAATAACAAAGGACTGTGGGAATTGTGGTCCAAAACTTCTGGAGAGCTAAAGTTTGGCCCCCACTGAGCTACTGTATTATAAGAGCTGAAATTAGCCATCCATTTGTTGTCAGACATTGTCAGGGGGCAGTGTTTGTTTATTTATTTATTTATTTATTTATTTATTTATTTGACTTTTATACTGCCCATCTAGCCCTAAGAGCTAATCTGGGCACTTTACAACATAAAATCTCAACATAACAATAACAACAGAGTTGAATAACAAAAATACAAGCAACATAATGTAACAACTTATAATAACCAAATAAATCAGCAACAATAGACTAAAATAAAAGTAGGAAAAAACAAGTGATTAATCAAACAACAAGAATAAGAACAAGAACAAGGGTGCAGTGTTTAAAGGACATATTGGGCCCACCACACAGTTTTCCCCTTGCTTTCTTCCTGAATAGAATATATACTTATATGTCTTGTTCAGAAAGAGTTGACTTCTGTACTCAGCTATGGTTCAGTTACTTTTATGGTGTCCCAGGGAATTGGCAGGGTTAAAGGTCATTTCTTACACATTCATCTTGTTTAGGTAGAATTAGTTTCCAAAGAAGTGGTGGTGGTAACTCCTTTTGAGTTAAAACATAGCTCCTCCAAAGTTTTCTGTCCTGGTGCACTCTTACTGTATATTCACGGAAGGCTAGCAGTGCTTTGTTATCAGACTTTCTGGATGTTGCAAGGAGGTCAACGTAGTGAAAGCACCTTAGCTAGTGGGTCCATGCTGTTTATTATCTCTTCACTGATAATGGCCAGCTAAAAGAGAAGGTTCTTTGAAGGGAAAATGCTTGCAGACCTGGAGTAGAGACTTAGAAAATAATCTTCTATAAAATAAATTTCTTCTCAAATGCTGCCAGCTAATCTAACATGACTGGGGATCCAGAGACTAGTACCACTTGCAATTTATTTGTCCTTTCTAAGATAACTATATGGTAAGGAATCCACCATTATTAATCAAAGTATTATTAGATGGCCAGGTCCTCGACTGAACATTTGGCTAGAGATGTTGACTACCTAGTCAAGACTTGAACTTTCCAATTTCTTCATTCTTTGTTTCCAGCAAGTAGAAAGCAAATGAAATCAAACAGTGGTTAGCCTGTTAACTACTGCAGGAATATACAAGTCCCAGTAAACTGATTTCATTTAAATATCTTAGAACATATTCAGAACTGAAACAGTAAAGTGGCACAACAACACCTCTAGGTACCTGTCTCTTTCAGATCACAATTCCACGTAGCAGGACTGGTCTATAAAGTTATTTTCTGCTTGGCTATCTGAAGGACAGTGTTTGATCATGGACCTATCTAGGCTGCCTTCACAGAACCCATGGCCAAGGATGGACCTATCTAGAACTTGTAGATTTTCAGCAAAGTCTTTTCTCTGTCCTCTAACCCTCAGAGACAAGTTTGGTAAATATGCAAAATGGGCTTTTGCAGTGGCTTCTCCAGGGCAGTGGAATTCTCCTAATGGACAGGCTAGGCTGGCACCTCACTCCATCTTTCATTCTCTAGAAAGAAAAGACCCTTTCATTCAGGTATGCTTTTGACATGATTGACTGCCAACAGAAGGGGCTGTTTAATGTTTATAAAGGTATTTTCAAATATGATTTGATTCAGTTATGTTTCATTAGGATAATGTGTTGAATGTATGGTAAAACACATTCAACCCGCGTCTATGTTTTCACTTCTACCTGTTTCTGTTTTGTTGTGGATTTGCCCCATAGATGATTCTGTTAAGCAAATTTCCCCTATTTCTGGAATTTTTTATGTTGTACAGATTTTATGTTATACAAACTGTTTGTTATATGAGGGTCCACTGTAGCTGATAAAATTTCCTCTTACCCTTTTTATGTAACTGGCTTTGACCTGCGTATTATTAACCTTGCCCCTCACTCACTTTGAAACCTATCTAGTCCCAAGGTAAGACTGCACACATAGTTACAACTGTGTATCATGACTACTGGCCACATCCTCCTCTTTCCAGAGCATTTACATTCATTCTGAAATAGGCTAATTAGAAGCTAAATATGCAAAGGCTCTCCGGGTAAGATCCATAGTATCAATAGGTTAATTTCAACATTGTCTTAATGGAATGTGTTTGTTTCCACCTTGCTTCCCTAGAGCTCTACAGAGACTCTAAAAATAAAAAACAAAAAACCCAATTCCAGATGCTAGGATTCTGCACCTCGGCCTCTCCTCTTACTCTTGTCAGTACTGCCACAGAGGCTCAAGGGATGGAAAAAAGAGCAGCACGAGGGTAGGAAAACTTATGCAGTTCAGGTGGTACCAGATCTGCAGAGACTGCTATGGGGACAGTGCCTATCTTTCCATCTACTGCAGAAGAAGAGCCTGTGGAAGCCCTGCCTCCTGGATGTGTGTGTGTGTGTTGTGTCATTACAGTCGTGACCGACTCTATGTGACTTCATGACCATGGAGTTTTTCTTGGCAGGAGTACTGGAGTGGCTTGCCAGTTCCTACTCCAGGCACCTACAGCACCTGGTATTCCCTGCTGGTCGCCCATCCAAGTACTAACCAGGGCCGACCCTGCTTAGCTTCCGAAATCAAGCGAGATTGGAGTGTTGTTGATTTTGAGCCTTGCTTTGAGCCACAAAGTCTTCCTAGTGTCCAGTCTTTTGCTCTGTCCTCCTTGGTTATTATTTCTTCCTTCCTTCCTTTTCATTTTAGACTTGTTTGTAAGCTCTGCCTTCTGGTCCCCCCCCCCACAAGTTCTGAGGTACTCATCAGTCTTGCATATTGACTTTTCCCCATACATCCCCATATCTGATTTCTACCTCATCTCAAATTGCTACTTATGCCTCAGGTGTGGAAATGTCTTCGTTGAGTCATGTGTGAATTGTACTGTGCATCAGAGCAAGTCATGAAACTAAACCACCACTGTTCATTTTTAGCACTTTTTGCACTACTAAAGCAAGAGCAAAGCATTGTCTTGGGAGATGTGTGGGAGCAAGAATGGATAAGTGGAATTTACAAGCAAATGGGTAGCATATTAATTGAAGGCATGTTGCTGCCTATTCTTCCTCCATCCAACCTAAAAATTTCTGTCTCTAAATTATACAGGAAACAAGGTTTTGTAGGAAAGAAAAGGACTAACCCTCTCAATGGGTATAGCTAAGAATAGCTAGTTCATGGCAATCAACATCTTTTATAAACCATCTGTGACCTTTATCACAGCAGAGAATAGTTAGCTACAGCTAGATATCTGATATTATGTTTGTTGAGCTTCTAAACTTGGATTAAATTTAATCACTGGTTTTATGCTCTTTACTGATTCTCTACACACACACACACACACACACACACACACACACACACACACACACA
>JAHTLZ010003542.1:45053356-45069424 GCA_023846285.1 Phrynocephalus versicolor | reverse complement strand
CACACACACACACACACACACACACACACACACACACACACACACACCCTTCCTCAAATATCCAAGATAGCTGACTTGTTAGAAAGGTCAGAGTATTGCCAATGGAGAATTGTAAGTTCAAGAATTGTTGGTGGTTTGGAAGACTTAAGTGTTTAATTCTGAAGATATGCTTGTGATATTGCTTTTTGGCACTGAACAAATACAGCCCTGTGCCACTGTGTAAGATCAGGTCAGAAAATATTGACTGAAAAATCATGCTTGAATGACAGAGAAATCATGCTTGAATGACAAAAACAGGGTTAGCAGACTATTTTTTATTTATTTTAGAGTGTTTTTTACCTCACATTTCTCCTTGTAAAAGGACCAAAGGCGGCTTACAGTAATGAGGGATAATATACAGTTCAGTACAATTAAGACATGTTCAAGTATTGAGAACAGGGAATTGAGGGACATGTTACAACACTAAAAGACAACATTACGTTAAAGCTACAAGAGAACGTGAGCTGTTAAAAGGACAGTAAAGTTCCATGTAACGTTATGAGTGATGGAACGTAACACTGAAAACATAGTGTCACTGTAATCACATAAGGTTATAAAAACAAAGTCTATGTGATCCTATAGATTCATATGCAAGACACATAATAGGTAGTCCATCATTCAGGGAAAGTTTGCCTGAAGAGGAAGGTCTTTGCCTGTTTCCGGAAAGACAACAGAGATGAGGCAGTCTTGGCCTCCAGTGGGAGGGAGTTCCATAGTCTGGGCACAGCAGCCGAGAAGACCTTTTCATGGGTTCCCACGAGACGTACCTAAGAGGGTGGCACAATGGAAAAAATGCCTCTCCTTATGGCCTTAACACCCAAGCTGGTTCATAATGTGAGATTCGATCTTTGAGGTAGCTTGGACCCATGTAGAACAGTGCTTTGTCGGTCAAGGTCAGCACCTTGAATTGTACCCGATAGCTGATTGGCAGCCAGTGGAGCTGCTTTAATAGGGGTGTAATGTGAACTCTGTATCCTGCCTGTCAGCAATATGGCTACTGCATTTTGGACCCATTGAAGTTTCCTGAGACTTTTCATCAGTAGCCCCACATAAAGCACATTACAGTAGTCTAGCCGGGATGTCACTAGGCCATGTGTCACCATGGCCAGAGCTGGTTTCTCAAAAAATGGGTGTAATTTGATCCCCTCCAGTACAGGTTGCATCCCTATCCCTTGTTCTGCCTTTTGACTGACCAGAAGCACCTCTGTCTTGTCTGGGATTAGTTTCATTTTGTTCATCCTCATCCAGTTCATTACTGCAGCTAAACACTCATGTAAAGTTGAGATAGTAACTCCCTTAGAATCCAGAGGTGACAAGAGGTCGAGCTGGGTATCATTGACATTCTGGTGGCACTTAAACCCAACAGTCCTGATAATCTTCCCCAATGGCTTCATATACATATGTTAAATGACTTTTAGCTGCTGGGTGGTGCCATATTTCTATTGGACTCCCAAATTAAACAGTTGGCATGCAATGGATACTGAGCAGCAGCAAGAGAGTGGCGCAATACCAGTCAACTTTCCATCTCATACACCAGCAACTAGTGAAGAAGTTCCAGGTAGCACAGAGAGGTCACTTAGAGCAGGAAGAAATGTGTTATATTCACAGCACTACAGAAGGCAATACTATCTAGAATCTAAGTCCCTCACCCTGCAATAACAGGGCAGGTTTTCTGAGACACACATGGCAGGCTCCTGTACTTCAAAGACACTAGAGGAAGGATGTGCCAACAGAGGAGCCCTGCAAGTCAAAGGAGACTTGGTCCTTCTCTTACTAGACTGAGGAGGAGTCTATTTGGGTAAGTCTGGCCAAGGTGGCAGTGGGACTACTATCTTGTCCATCTACTAATCATCACAATAGCTAGTGTGTGGGGCCTTTGCCAGAAATAATATATTGTACTGGTGTTCTGAACTGTTCATGTTATAATATAAAAACTTTTCAAGGTGTCTTGGTTTTTAATGGGCACCTGCTCTTCAAAATTTCCCCACGATAGCATTATAGTGTGGTAGATTTTTTTCAGGTAGAGATGGACAGAAAATGTGATGAAGCTTCCATCCTGTCCCCACCCTCTCCAGCAGCTGACTCTTCCAATCAAGAGGCAGGACAGGGATTCTCCCCAATGAGTGGTTGTCTGCCCGAGGAGTTGGGGTTGGAACACCTGGGCTCCTGCTTGGAGTGCAGTGCCACCAGAGAAGAAGGACCCTGATGGCACACAAATACCAGTGAGTTCACTAGCTGGCCTGGGGATGGGCTGAGGAGCTGCAGAGACAGCTTTGTACAAAGCATTTTATAGTGCTTCATGCCCATACCTAATTTCAGGGAAGAACTCAAAATATTGCACATACACCTGAAATGGAAAGTAAGCCAAATCATCATAAAAAGAAACAAAGAAGGAAGTAAACAAAACAAAACAAAACAAAACAAAAAGCAGTTAATTAAGAAAAATTGAGCCAAGAAACGAAGCTTTTAAAAACCATCCTTCTTTCGTACTTGATAGCCCAACCTTATTTCCATCTAAGTGACATTTTATTAGTGAGAATCTAAAAGTGTTGTTATGAATGACATGGCTCCCTCTTTCTGATTAATTGTTTCATTTATTTTTTGGTAAACCTTTGAGGCATCATAGATAGGGAGGAAGTTGATGAACCTGGGTTGCTTGTTGTGTCATGGATCCTGATCAGATATGGGGAATTGACTTCAACAGTGTAGCAAAAGTGCACTTCTGTTTATCAGTTTCAGAAACCAGTCCCCTTTAAAATTCTTTCCATAGCCACGTCTCAGACTCATGTACCTTAATAAGCAGAGAGATCAAAATTAACCTTTTACAATAGAACCAATTAAGATGGAAAATGAAACATTTTAATGAAGTGAGGCTTAACAAAAACAGAATTCACCTTTTCACTTCCTTCCACTGTCTTGTTACCTCACCCTGCAACCGAACTGCTCAGCATATTCAATTCTCATTTCATCTGTCCGAATGAATCTTCCATCCCTCTTAATTTTTTATTTGTTCTTGGTTTTCGTTCACTTGCCTCTGCTTTTATGATTCCACACCCCTCACTTTTGATATGACTATATCTGCATGACCTGCATAAGTGGACTAAAAGTAGACAAAAATAGCCATGACAAAGTCTATTGAAATAGGATGGCCATAGATAGGAAGAACACAGGGATTATGTACTTCTAGTAGTTATGTGGAATAAGGAACTTCGGCAGACAAAGCTTGTGTGACCAACTATAGATGCCAAATTATAGTTTCTGTGCAGTCCAGTTTCTGATACCCAAGGTTCTGGTGAAAAACAAAACTGGGCCCTACAAACCAGAAGTCTATCTACCACCTGTGGCCTCTCATACACTTAAAAGCACAAAACCTTCAATATCTTATGCATCTCACCATCTCACCATCTCACAAAGAATGCCCATTAATTTCAAAGGAGGAAACACAACTGAGCTCTATGGATGTAATCTGATATTATCTGCACATCTGTCTCAATGGAATGAATGGAGGAGCATTTATGCATTGCAGTGTATGGAAGACTAGAGCAGGACTAGAACGTTCTACAGTAATGCCTCTATAAGACGGAAAAAATTTCCAGGAATTGGATTGCTTCATATAACAAAAAATTCCTATGGGATGCCTCTCAAGATGAAAATCCAGTATGAAAATTTTAAAAAATGCTCCTGGGACGCATTGCGACCTAATGGCTTGTGCGTTGCGTGAGGCATCAAGTGTGGAGGTGTGGAAGCGATTTTTCTAGCAATTTCCAGCAATTTTTCAGCTAAATGAAAAACACTTGAAAATGTTTATGTTCTGTACTGTACTGTACTGTAGAAATGTAATACAGTTAAAAGTTTGCCATTTTTTAAAAGTTGCTGTGTGATGTTTTAAAGCTTGCAGTTGTTTGTTTATTGTTTATTCTTGATTAATAATGTCCTTGCACAGTGCTCATGTCTTTAAAGTACACATGATAAAGAGGTTCTCCTTTTTTACAACACCCCCCCCCCCACAAACAAAAAAAACAAAAAACCACAGGTGTTTCTGTCTTTTTTCTAGGATTTGAAACAAATTAATCGGTTTCCCATTCATTCCTATGGGAAGCCACATTTCACAAGACAATTTTTTCATAAAATGAAAAATTAGAATTATTTTGTCTGAAAGTATTACTGTATTTTAAACACTATAGAGTTGGTTAAAGACATAACAAATGTGCACAAATAGTCTCTATCTTGAAAAGGAAAAAGAGAGAGGTGTCCGTAAGGGGGAAGGACATCAAATGTCCCAATATTTTGGACAAAAATAATGTATTGTGTGAAATTTTTTCTTTTCTTTTTTTCACAAAATATTCACCACCCTCTTATAATGTGTTTACAACAGTTCTTCTGTAAACCTTGGTTTCATAATATTTTAATATAAACTGTGGCAAAATGCACACACTCTATAGTAATCTCATCTCGTGGGGAGAAATTATTCATTTTTCACTCACACAAACAAAATACACAAATACTTACACTTATATTAAAGCATATTTGATAAAGGAAAGTATCATCAAAATTTTTGTTCAGTGCTCTCATTTTTTTTAAAATAGGCATCACAATGAATGGATTCATAATTGCTTTGATATTTTCCAAATGAAAACATGGTCTCTGTAAGGAAGGAAAATTATAACCAAAGATCTATTGTGGAGGAGGAAAGTTTTAACTTCATTGTGCAGATAGATGAAGTCTGATCTATTCTGTTTTAATCAGAGTTTTCTGTCACCATACATTCAAATGAGAGGGTACACTAGTTAAGATAGGTATTCCATTAAAATATATGCATCATTAACTAGACAATGTAGTACTAAATTTACTTCATAGAGAAGTCTGTATTTGTTTTTTTTTATTGCTTACGTTGTGATGAATTGATGCTGACAATCCATGATAGATACAAAATTCATAATAATGTAATATAATTGTCACACAAGTTTTTTTTTTAAAACAAATGACTGTGAAAAGCCTAGAATGACAGTTTTGTTTCATATAAGCAAAGCTTCTCATAGCGTTAATGAATTCAAATGTTATGGGAGCCAATTACAAAAAAAGTAAGATTATTTAGAACGGTGGTCCCCAACCCCCGGGCCGCGGACCGGTGCCGGGCCGTGGACCAATCGGCACCGGGCCGCCCGAGGAACTTTAAAGGGGAACGGGCAGGCGGGGAAGGGAAGGGAGAGGAAATCGAGGTTGATTTTCCCAGGCTTGGTCTTGTCGGCAGCGCTCTCTCTCCCATTCCCTCCTCTTCTGGTGCCGCCCTTTTCCCTAATATCTTCCAGTCTAGGTTTTTTTTTTTTAAAGGAAAATTAAAAAGTCCCATCTTGCCCCGCGCCTGTTTCCCCCCTTTCCTCCTGATTGGTCGAGGCGCAAGAGCGCGAGTTGTTCAAAGTGGTGGAGTTGCTGAGCTTTTTTGGGCGCGCGCCGCCCCAGCGCTCCCCCTGTCCGGGAGCCTACCGCTTGTGCGGGGCAAGGTATCCGTTGCCTACCGCTTGTGTGGGGCAGGCGAGGCTGAGGCGTCCCGCACCCCCCTACACACACGCACACACACACACACCGAAGCGGGTGGGGAGAAGGACGTGCTCGCCCGCCCACCCTCCCGCTGGCCGGTCTCCCTGCCTGCTTGCTTGCTTGCAGGAGGAGATGGACGCTGCGCCTTCCCTCTGAGCGACGTCCTTGGAGTGGCCGCGGTACCAGCATGTGGCGGAGGTATGGGGGTGGGGTGGGGGATCGCCCGCCTTGGATCTGGGGTGCCGGGGGGGTGATGGGGATCCCGCTCAGACAGGGTGCTGCTGCTCTTTTGCCCTCTGCTGCTGCTGCATCGGCGGGGCCGGTGGTGGTGGTGGGGAGGACCAGGAGAGAGAGGCTGGAAGGCTGGACAGACTTGCGCCCCGGAAAGGCGCCGGGTTTTCTCTCCAGGCGCCGCCACCGCAGAGTCTGCCACCTGAGACCGAGGACGGCGGCAGGCGATTGGGCCAGTGGTGCCGCTGACCGAGATGCAGGCTGGCTGTTTTGGCTTGCTCTCCTCCCTCCCTCTCTCCCGCCCCCTGGGCGAGCAGGCTTGTTTTCCCCGCTTCAGTCACAAACTTTCTCCCGGGCCCTCGTGATGCCGCTGGCCAGGGATCACAGGACCAGAAGTTACTGGTGATGGAAGTGGTGGCGGTGGGGTGTTGTGTGGTTGGGTTTTTTCACGTTGCGAACTGGCATCACGTTATGTCTAGGACCCAGTCCCTTTCCCACCCCCCTTTGGAAAGGCAAGGCGGGCAGGCCAGGGCAGCGGGTGGGGGGAGGACAATGCCCGGCCAGCCTTTGCTCCCCGCAGGAGGAGTCTGAGGAGGAGGAGGCGGCAGCAAAAGCCAAGCCAAAGGAAGCAGCCGTGAGGAGGGAAGGGTTTGCCCTTCGCGGGACTTCTCCCAAGTTGCGCCCAAGGTCTGCTTTCTTCTTCCCTCCTCGCGGGTGCCCTCCGTGGGACGAGCGCCACCTCCTCCTCCTCTGCCGCCGCCTCCACTTCCCAGGCGCAGTTTCTGCCGGGCTCCCCGTTGGTCGGACCGCGGGGGGAAGGCGGCCCAGCGTGCGGCTCCTCCTCCTCCTCCTCGTGCCCCGTGGCTTGTGGGGAGGGGGAGAGAAGGCAAAGCCGAGTGAGAAGCGGGCCGGAGGGTGGGGAGTGGGGGAGGGTCGTCGCCCGTGGGCCCCCGCTCCTCCGCCTTTGGGGTTCGGTGCGGAACTGCTTTGCTGCAGCAGGTGGAAGGGAGGGTGTGTGTGTGTGTGTGTGCGCGCGCGTGTGCAGGCGGGTCGGTGTGGTCCCTCTGGGCTCGTCTCCCTCCCCCTGCTCTCTCTCCTTGATTTCTTTTTTCTCTCCTCCTTCCTCCCAAGTGGTTTTGGAGCTGGGGAAGGGCCGGTGTGGAGGGGTGCATGCCCCCGCCCTTTTTTGGAGGAATTGCGGGCCGGGAGAAAGCGATCTCGCGCCAAGAGCCCTGTGAAGTGGACAGTTGCAGGAGAGGGGGAAAGGGTGTGTGTGCCTGTGTGTGTGTGTGTGTGTGTGTGTGTGTGTGTGTGTGCGTGCGTGCGTGTGTGCGTGCGTGCGTGCGTGCGTGCGTGCAGGCGGGTGAGTGTGGGAGGGGGACGGGCGTGGAGGAGTGCATGCCCCCCCCGGGCCACGGAAGAATTGCCGAGCATTTGCCGGTCCGCGGCGAAAAAAAGGTTGGGGAGCACTGATTTAGAACACTTAGGAGATATGGCAAGTGAAATAAATAGTGTAGACTGGGACAACTCAGTTATAACAACTGAATGTAACTCTGCATTCCAGTGGATGCTTAGATATTTTTCTTCATTTTCATTTAGGGTATTTAGAAAGGCAACAGTGTAGTGATGCTTCCTTTAATGCAGGCCTGCCCAAAGTCTGACCCGGGGGGGCCAAATCCGGCCTGTCAGGACATTCTGAGTGGCCCGCGGCTGGCCGGCCCGCCCCTCCCTCCCCCTCCTTCGCCCCATGTTTTTTTTTTTTAATCTTCCTCCAACACCGATCCCGCCGGGAAGCTGGGCGGGACGGCTGGCCGGTGAGCTTCTTATTGGGGGATGATGGGGTGGGCAGGCAAGGGGGCGGGCCACCACCACCACCAGGAAGCTTGTGGGGCTGGGCACATGCACGGGGGTGGCGCGCAAGCAGGCTGCCACCACCGGCATCACCAGGAACCTTGTGAAGCTAGGCGTGCACGTGCAGGGCGGCTCGCAGGCGGGCCGCCACCACCGGCATAGCCAGGAACATTGTGAGGTTGGGTGTACGCACTGTCAGTGGGTGGGGCTTCCAGTGGGCTGGCAGGGTCAGGGAGCAACCGGCCCTCGACACATTCTCAGCCACCAAATCTGGCCCTCCTTACAAAAAGTTTGGGCACCCCTGCTTTAATGGATCAGTATTAAACTGCAGCCTTGTAGATAAGCAAACAGAACACTTGTGGCCGATACTGTTAACTCCTGAAAGGCAGATGCTTCCTGAAGTTGAGTAACTGGAAAAATTAACCTCCTCTGTGGAAAAATCCCTTGCAAAATTAACTGAGTCTTTAACAGACTGGAGCCATGTGTCTAAAGAGAATGGGCCCAGCTCAACAGAAAATTGTTTCAAATGTCACACCAGGGGGGCACCAATATATTGGGGGGGGGCATAACCAAGACCTGGATTTGCCTCTTGCCCCCAATCTGCATAAAGTGGAAACACTGGAGGGCTGCTGCAAGGGGGCACCTCACCCTTTGGAAGAAGACCTGCTCCTGCAGTTCAGTGTTGACGAGGATGGCATTACAACAGCCACATTTAAAGACCCCTCTTGGACAGAGCAAACCAAGATCATTTATACTTTAGACAAAGTTAGGACTGAACTGATTCACAATATGAATGGTTCATTAACTCAACCAATTATCTCTCTTATGGGAACTGCAGCTTCACTTCTATGCCTTGCCTCCTGGTGGAGCCCCCTTTTCTTCCAGAGGTAGTTTACACATCCCCCGACGTGCGGTAAATTATGACTCAAGCCATCCCCCATCATCCCCCAATGATGGATAATATGGGAGAGGACCAACCACCTTGAAGTTTCAGCCACAGAGGGTTCACTCCCTCATGATATCATGTTAGTCCATCCTGAATGTCCACAACCAAGTCTGGAAATAGCCAGCCAGGTGGGTCATTGACTGGAGAAGTGCAGCACCCTTTTGAAAACTAGTTCCCCTCTCAAAATATTATCTTGGATCATCGCTGGGTGGAAAGAGAAGTGTATCTAGGGGAATTTGATATACTTTTCCTACAGGAAACATGGACTTAAGAACAAGTTTCTCTGGTTGGTTATAAGTCCTATTGTCTTCCTGCATTGAAAGTCAAAACCAAGGGTAGGCCAATGGCAGGCCTAGCAACATTAATTAATAGTAATCTATCCTCTGAAATAATAACAATTCCAAATGGTATTTGTTATATTCTAGCAACTAAGCTGTCACTCCAGGAAAAATCTTGGCTTTTAATTAACATATATATATCCACCCTGCTCCAGTTGTATCCTATCCCATAAATATTGGCTAGATTTGACAAACTGCATTGACATCTTCAAACGGAGGTTTCCATCAAGTGAACTTATGCTAGTTGGTGATTTTAATGTTAGGGTTGGGAGTGATTATGATATATTTTTAAAAGGCCTTAAGTGTGAGGAAGGAGGCTCGCATCCCATTCTGGTTTACCTTCGGCAGATAGTTGAAGGATCACCATCATAATGCTGCTGGGGTTTAACCAGCCAAATTTTTTACATTATTCAGCCTATGCTGGCTAAATGGTTTGATAGAATTTCCTGAAGCTTTGGGAATTCAAGGGTCAAGTGTAATTGATTACATCTTAGTATCAATAACCATGAAAGATCAGGTAGGAGAGTTTGCTGTAGGAGATGTTTTAGTTGACTTGAGTATACCTAGGGAAAATCTAAAGGCTAACCCCAAAATATGACTTAATAGTTCCAACAACATTTGTTTGAAATAATCATACACACCAAAAGTTTCTGCTCTTGCACAGACAAGTGTGTCAGAATCTAGAGATGACCACCATCTCTGATGAGGATCCCAATGTTTAAGATCTGAATTAAAACAAAAATCAGCCTCGTAGAGGAATAGTGGAACAATAAACAAGAAAGAGTCATTTGACCCATATTGCTTGAACTTGAAAACCCTTATTTGTGAAGGATACATGCCATACAGAATTTTGGGCATACCTGTTGCCTTGAACAACTACCTCCTTGTGAAAAAGAAACTGATGTAGCAGATGAATGGAATTGTTCAATGGAATAGGCTACTTAAGGCAATTGTTCTGGGCCATTGTGGCAGGAACCTTTAGTCAGTGGTCTCATGACCTGGCTACAGTTTTCCCTCAAAAATGGATAAATTACTTCTCTGAGACCTTCTTTGATTAAAGATATACCATCTGGTGAGTTAAAAAATTCTAAATCTCACCAAGCCTTCTGCCTGGCTCCCTGTAAACTCAGAAGAGGTCTAATTGGCTAGTTAAAATCCCAGAAGGCCACAGGTCCAGATGCTATCCCACCAGATTTACTTAAACAGGAACCAGATTGGTGGGCAGGGTTACTCGCCCCTCTTTTTATGACCATAGATAGAACTGGGATTATTCCTAACGTCTGGCTCCATGGAATAATAGTTCCAATATATGAAAAAGGAGACCCAGAACAATCCCTGTTGCTTAGCATAAATACATCACCACTAGATTTTACCCAGTGGAAATTTGGTGAGCTGACTCATCTCTGAGTTCCAGTGATTCAATGGGCCTCTTGTACTTACTACACTTAAGTTAAAGGATTTCAGTCACTATTAATTAACATTAGTATTTTGAAATGATATGACATTTCATGCCACCTGTATGGCTTTTGGCAAGTAACATGGAACTTTGTGATGTGTGCTTCAGTCTCTAGGCCACTCTGCTACCCCAGTTCTGATACAGTTCTGATGTGTATCTGTTTCTTCTTTTCAAGAGATGATTTCTACTTTCTAAGTTCATCTCTATGTGTAGTATATCTTGGTGCACACTCACACACTGAAATGTGTACACAAAAAGATATAGGTAGGTACTGTATATGCACACAATACTGTTTATAGACACAGGTGGCTCTTTTCCAGTTAAACCAGAGTACTGTGTCAGAATGCCAAGGGGTATAAGACATTTATCTAATAATCCCCAAGAGTACTTTAAGAGCTATGGGGTGGCTTATAAGCAGCACACTTTACTTTTAACGTTTCTCCAACTTTTTGCTTTAAATCAATATTTGAAGTCCCTTTTTCCTGACTTCTGGCTGAAGAGGGCAGCCTTTCCTCATTCCTCTCAATGACTGTAATTTGAAGTGGTGGCTGTGCTTTCTGAACATACTTTGCACTATTCCATTAGCACAGACTTGGCTTTTTTATTATGTCCCTAATTACCGACCATAAATATAATTGCAATTCCTGAATAGAAATTCAGTCATATAAGGATTCCAAATACAGTAACAGAACTCTCTCTCTCTCTCTCTCTGTGTGTGTGTGTGTGTGTGTGTGTGAAAGAGAGAGAGAGAGAGAGAGAGAGAGAGAGAGAGAGAGAGAGAGAGAGAGAGAGAGAGAGTTGGGGAAACAGAGTGTTGTTATAATGTTTCCTATCATTGACCATCTTCCTTACCATTCATCCCTTTCAAACTATTAAATGATGCAGTTTCCTTTTCAAAAGTTTGATTTAGTATAATGTTATCAGAATATCAAGTTTTGTACTATAAGACATCTGGGACTTATTTATTTGCTTCTTAAAGTTTGCAAAGCACAACATATCTTTCTGGTCATACGTCTAGATAAAGAAAAATGGCTACTCTACATTTTTGCAATTAGTACTATAGATTTAAATATCCTTTAGATAAATTTATTGCTCAGATGAATTTCTGTCCTACTGCAGAAGGGGCACTTGAAGTAGCATGAATGATAGATTCTCCACAATCATTGCTATTGTTGTCCCTGTGCTGCCTCTCTTCTCCTGCAGTGACAAATATGAATGGCTGTCTAACCTTTCGTCATGTTATCATTTCAATACTGTGGTGGGCTCAGTGAGTAATAAAAATGACCTTTCTTTCTTGGATTCAAACTCTCAAAATTCCTCATGCACCACAAACACTCTGGGCCTCTGTTTAAATAATTAATTTTAATAATTAATTAATTGATTAATTAGATTGTATACGAAACCTTTCATTTAACAGGTTTGTAGGACAGCTTATACAATGTTAAAAGTGCAATAAGGCCAGTTGAATATTCAGACTGCAGCCATAAATGGAACACTTTCCAAATCCTCCACTGAGCACAGGCAGAGTCATCCAGGCTTTAGAATTCTGGAAAATGGAGATCAAGATAAATGGCATATTTCCAAGCTCTGTTTTGACATCAAGGTGGCTGCATCTGTCAAGATTACTGAATTGGATGTGGAACAGCAGAGATAATTTACAATGGAGACTATCCCATACTCATCTGATGGAAGGGGGGGGGAGGACTGTCAACATTTGAGGTTCTATATAAATAAAGCATTAAAGTGGTATAAGAATTGTAATCCTGGAATTGTGAGGCATGATTATAAAATGGAGATTTGAATGATACTGCCTGTTAGAGATTACCTCAGGATAAACAGCTACTTTTGCAAAAGTAGCAAGATACAGTATTTTTCTGTGTATAAGACTATATTTTTGTCTAAAGTTGTTAGACTAAAAACTAAGCCAAGGAGAAAACCACATGGTTACAGAACTGTAATTTTGGGTTGGAATAGTGGGGGTTGTCTTGTACATAGGGGCGTCTTATAGACAATAAAATATGGGTGCATTTGAAAATATATGGTGTCCACAGGTTACAAAAATGACATTGTAAGTGAATGCAGCCTGAAATACTATTGAACTCTGTATCAAAGTCCATTAATTTTGATAGGGGAGCTAAATAAAAAGATGTCTCTATTTTCCTAAGCAGCAAATTTTCTCTAGTCTAGCAAAGCTTATGCGATTTTGTATTGGCCTTGCTATTTATGAAATCTGTACATTAGTCAAGAATGTAACAGACACAGAGAAGTATGAATTTCCTTTTCATATAAAGAGGGTTAGTGTAATGGAGCCAGAAACCAAGTGAAGTCAAGAAGCCAAGGGAAAAAAGACCTAATGGATAGCATGAGGGAGACAGCAGCACAGAGGCCAAGGCCAACAACGTAAACAAAATACAGTGGTGCCTCTACTTATGAGTTTTATCCATTCTGAACGCACACTCATAAGTCAAACAACTTGTAAGTAGAGCAGCCATATCTAAAAAAATCCAAAACAAATTTTAAAAATTTAAAAAATTGTAAGTGGAGCAGAGTACACCTAAAATTTGTAAGGCAGCAGTTAAAACGTCAACGGTTTTCTGCTCTTAAGTCAAATTGCTCGTAAGGAGAGCCACTTGTAAGTAGAGGTACCACTGTAGATAATTGTCCTAAACTGATTTAAACTGAAAGATGGCTGGTTGAACACCTTTAAAATCTGTTTGTCATATGTGTGTCTGAATATACTAATAAAAGGCTATGAAACATATTTCTACCTTTATAGGGTGTTGCTTTTTTAAGAGATGCTCCTTCAAAGGTATACACTTTGTATTTTTGATTAAAATATGATTTAAGTTCTTGTCTGTAGCTTTTATAACTAAAACATGTAAATGAAATATATTTTCCTGACTTAAGTATTTGCCTGCAGTTTAAGTTCAGTCTTCCTATATATTTAAGCTCTTTTATGTACAGCTTTGTTGCAGTTGTGAGAATTTTAAAAATAACATGCCTGTTACTTATAAAAACTTACATGTTTTCCACAACTTTGAAGTATTTTTATGAATATGGAACATAGCAACAATGCAGATAAATAAAGCTTTTAACATTAAGGAAATCAGCATTGCCTGGAATCAGTTTTTCCTGCTTACTTCACTACGAGTGAAGCAATGGTTTAAAAGACCTTAGCACCCAGATGAATATTGATATGGTTGACATGAACACGTGATTTCATACTGGAAATAACCCTTGTAGGGATAAATGTCAGCTGTGATGGACTCAAAATACCAAGGGGTGTTTTCTTATACTGCTCTGGGGACTTCATTTAACTGTCATATCTTTGAACCTGATATGTGTGGCTTGTAAACAGGAACATTATTCAACCAAATAATATATATACAGGGATGTTTGGGGAAAACAAGTCTTGTTTTATTACTTATGTTTTCAGAACTGTATTGCTGTCTTATTTTCCATAAGCCTGCTTTGGGGAGAAAGACTTTGGCCATTTAAGCAGTTGCTGGGTGGTTCTCAGGCATAATTTGCAAGAGTAACTAATCCCATTGGAATCCCATTGGAATAAAGCAGACTTAAATTACTTGCAAAGGATAGTGCAATTCAATGAAAATCTTAAGAAGACAACAATGATGACTTCGGGATGATTACAGAACTTTAGTGTTGACAATGAGAAAGAAAATAATAATAATTAAAAACTCATTGTTAGAGATTTTATATACCTAGGTCCCACCATCAATACAAATTGAGACTGCAGCCAAGAAATCAGAAGACAACTGGCATTTGGAAGGTCATCTATGAAGAAACTGGAAAAGATTAGAGATGGGCATGGAACAAAAAATGAAACACTGTTTTGTCATTTCATTAAGTAATAAATTACTTTGTTACCTAACAAAATGGTAGGATGTGTTTCATTTTGTTTCATCACAAAACACTGTTTTCCCCCCTCTAGAACAAAACGACTCATCCTAGAGAAATCAGTGGCAGGGGAGCTCAACCTTTTCCCTGAAAGCCCCCGAAATTTGGAAAGGTTTGGGGGATCAGGGAGCTGAGTTATGAAGCTCCAAAGGGTGCCCCTAGGAAAAAAAATGTTTCTAATTGGAATTGGAACTTCGGAACCCAAGCCGCGGGTGAGCCACACAGCTTGGCTTCCAATTCCAATAGAAATATGTTTTTTCCCTAGGGGCACCCCCTTTGGAGCTTCATAACTCAGCTCCCTGATCCCCCAAACCTTTCCAAATTTCAGGGACTTACCTAAAATTGATTGAGGAAGGTACCCCTGCCACTTTGGTGAAGAAGCCAACAGTTTAAGCTTCCACAAGTTAGTCAAAAGATTCAGCGTGCAACAACCTCCCTTGTCATCAGTTTAGGGAGGCAGATGAAGAAGAGAGAGCAGCCGCAAGGTCACACATGTCCACAATATGTCTAGTTGTTGAACAAAAAGGATTTTTCCTGGCTGGTGAGAAATGCAAATCTCCTTCCCTTGGCAAATTTCCATGCCTTCCTTGGGAGGCCTGCCTTTCAAACTCATTGTATGCTTCTTCCTTCAGAGAGGAGGTAAATAAGTGCGAAATGCCATGTTTATAGGAATTTAAACCTACACATCATTTCAGCCATTGTAAATGGATACCAGATTGTAGTCTAACAAGGCAGCCTGCGTCTACCTGAGAGCAGAGTAGTATGTCAGAAATCCTACAAGAGAATAATAAAGAAATTAGGATGGAATATTAGGCACTAGGACAGTGACCAGTTGGAATAAGTCAGTCAGCTGTGAATATTATTTCTTTTAAGGCAAGCATGATGGCTTTAAAGGTCAGTAGGCTGGGTGGTTAGATCTTCAGTAGGGTTCAATGTGACACCAGTGATTCTTCCACAGTATCTTTGCCGGAGGTTGTAATGATTTAATTTACTCCACAACTCTAGTGTGGTAAGCATATTATGATGCATATGCTGTGCATCCTGGTACCTGGTGCCTTGAAAAGAGGAAAGGCGGGATTAAAAAGTGATATAAATGAACAAACACGCAGATAGATTTAGAGAGAGTGATTTTCCCCCAAAACTACTACTTCTTGATGACACAAGCTGTCTTGATTTGTTGAGACAACCTGCCAAGAAATGGCTGACTCCTACTGGATTTTCTCTCTCCAGCATGAAAATTATGTTGTTGTCATTGAAGTTTCCAAAATGTGAGCAAAACATCTGTGTGAAAACATATTTTACCTTTGTGAAGAAAAGTACAGCAAGTATAAGAAGGCTGGCTGATTGTTTTCTCTTAAACAGCCTGTTCAGTGTTTTTAACTTTTAAAAGCCCACATACGAGACAGCCGCTATTGTAATTTTACTTAGTTGTACAGGGACTCACATGTAAAAATGCTGAGGAGTAATAAAAGTAAATATCTCAAAATCTTGAAAGTTAAGAGACAAATGGGAAGTATTCTAATACACAAGGGTCAAATGAATGAGGAAATACACCCCACTCATGTAAAGCAGCTGCAACATCTGGAACTTGGGAAATTTACTTCACTGGATGTTGGTGGCCACGGAAATCTGTGAGTTGTAATCTAAGGGGGCAAGAGTGAAATTCTAGAAAAATCTGATCTTCCAGCTTCACCATTCTTCTATTCAATCAATCAATCAATCAATCAATCAATCAATCAATCAATCAATCA
>JAHTLZ010003542.1:45018876-45053346 GCA_023846285.1 Phrynocephalus versicolor | reverse complement strand
AATCAATCAATCAATCAATCAATCAATCAATCAATCAATCAATCAATACCTTTATTGGCATACATAAAATAAATATATAATAAACAATGTATTCTTCTATTCTGGTCACCACCATCACTAGTCTTCCAGGGGGGGTTGGCTTGCCCTACTCTGTTTTTTTTAATCTGTATTTTAAAGATTGTAATTTTTTTTCTGTGAGACAGTTGTATATGCATTTTTAATTTAGTTAAATGTGGTTTATCTCTTTATTCTTGTAAGCATTTGTAAACAGCCTTGAGTGCTGTTTTTAGTGTAGAGAGGCAGGGTTATGAATAAAATCAATAAATGGATTGTGACTCCCTGGCACTTTCTGCTGATATAAGTCAATGTTGACATCCTTCCTGTCTACACATATAGAGAGAATCTCTTTGGAATATTGCTGTTCTTTAATTCAGCTGTCCTGACAAAACAACATTTTTTTCTCAAAAAGTAGGTTTCTTTCTACCAAAATATGCTACAAATAACAAGCAACATGAACAACAATTTAGGATTATTAAGAGAAAAGAAACCCCTTGGTGTCTCATGGACAAGTTGATGGGATAGTTATAATTAAATATAAAACCTAAGGTTTTATATTGAGGTAACTATTGAGGTTACCTCAATAGGTAACTATTGAGACTGTTTTGAGGTACAATTATGTAACTAAATTCTTGCAGGAAAAATAATCCCAAATGCTCTCACCTTGTCTGCATTCATTTGTAATCTATAGTACCTCAGCATTTCCAAAAGCTTGTAGATTAATGATACCAAATACAGCAATGACAACAGAAAAGATGGAGAAAATCTATCTCAGATTTTTGGACTTCTTAATAGCTTTTTCTATTAGTAATAGAAAACAACATATTATGTTACCTGGATTCTCCCATTGGCCTCTAAAATGGTTTGTGCCTCCCCTCTAGCGAAGCTAGATTTTACATTTTCTTCAAACTGCGCCATATCCTTGAAACAATCCGTGGAGGCATCTACGCTTTCCAATCCATCCACCTCACTATTTAAAGGTCCTTTTGTATTCTGATGGTTTTATTGGAAAGATGTCTCGAGCTTTTTAAAATTTTATCTTTTTAATTAAAGTAATTTGAATTAAAGGGTGGCAGTTGCCATATTAATAATTCTATAATACAGCAGTATTTTATACTAATAGTGGCTTCAAGGGCTTTTTTGTGCTTATAAAAAGACGGAACATAATGGAGCCTTAATATAAAATGGAATGGGACGTATGAAGTATATGGATTCCATTTTAAATGTCAAAAAGGAGCAACAAAAAGACAAATAAGTCTGGATTAATGTACCCACTTTCTTTACTGTTGTATTGCTTTTTACAGTACAGTAATGCCATAGCATTGGTTGATTAAAGCTGGGATGGCACTGGAGTGATTTTCCCTCCCTACCCTTTCATGTGTATTTTAAAGCATATCAAATGAGAGACTTCACAACAATCTTTAAATTTGGGCTACACTTTGTTTCCGTATACTCAATGGCTGTTGGTTAATGATGCATATTGAAATACTGTATGTAATTTCATAAGCATGTTAAAAGTCTTGCTCCCTAGACTGGTGTTGGTGGATTTTCCAGTTCATTTCCTTTAAAAATACTCGGAGCTATAACTGAACTGGAGCAACAGGTGCTATGCTAGGGACAAACTTTGTTGTTGTTGTTGTTGTTATTGTTGCTGCTGCTGCTGCTGCTGCTGCTGTTGTGTCATTACAGTCGTGACAGACTCTTCATGAGTCCATGTCCATGGAGTTTTCTTGGCAGGAATACTGGAGTGGCTTGCCAGTTCCGACTCCAAATGCATACAGCACCTGGTATTCCCTGGTGGTCAGCCATCCAAGTACTAGCCAGGCCTGACCCTGTTTAGCTTCCTAGATCAGGTCATATAGGCAGCAGGGACAAACTTTAGAGGGCACCAAAAATCTAGAGGTGAATCTCTTGGTGAGTGTTTGGAAAATAAATCAAGACATATCCTGACTTTTCCAGTTTTCTTTTTCTGAAAGCATATCTTTTCTCTTTTGGGGAGGGATTCCATATTCTTTAGCTCCTTTTCTTGGGGGGAAGTACTAACAAATTGAGTTTTAACATGGAGGCATAGTGCTTTAGACCTGCCATTGTGAGAAGAGACAGACCATCTAGATTCAGTCTTGTTTTCTGCCGCTTGGCCTGACAGCTACCCTATCTCCAGTATTCATAGCAGAAGAATGATTTGGATGAATGGCAAACAAAATAGCTTTGCTGATAGATGCAGAATTATACTGTAGTTTGGATAGAGATGTAAAATTTCTGGGGGAAAAACTGATTTCCCCCCCAGGTTTTCGAAATGGAATTTTTCAGAAAAATTGGAAAAAATGGTATAATATCACTCCCCACCCCCACTTTTTACAGCTTGAAAGTCATTCTGTTACTTTAGAAACATAAAATATGACTATGGACAATTTGACTTGGCATAACATTATCACAACTAGCATATTAAAACATAGTGCATCCAAATGATTAATTATAAATAGAAATTACTTTTTATAAACTAATGTAGCTAAATGATTTGATTTTCTGGAATCAGATAAATATAAACTCTTACCTTTTTAATTAAGCTAATTAATTAAATTAAGTATATACTTTCAGGTTATTTTTGTTCTATATTCAGTGCTTTGAGGCCTAGTGAAGAGGACAGAATGGAACCAAACATACCCACCCACATGCAAAAACAAAAGTGAAACTTTTTTCTTGTGACTATAGCAGCATCTCGGAAGAAATGCATCTTGTTCTTGCATTGGATAGTTCAGTTGTAACCCAGGACTTGCTTGTCCTCAGTGCACAGAAATTGGAATAATCTGATACCATGCACATTTTTAGGAATGATTTGGAAAAATATTTGAACATCCTGTCTTAAAATATTTTATTAATCATGTTAAAATAAAACATTCCACAATTGTTTTTTTCTTTTGCTTTTTTTCAATTTTTCAGAAAAGCAAACAAACCCAAAAAGGCTTCAGGGAAAAAAAGAAAGAAAGTGTCTCTCCCACCCCCCCATCCCCGTTTTTTTTCCGGGCCTTCTCATTTCTAATTTTGATACTTGACCTTAGCTTACATGTACTATGTTTATCTGTGAGTGCTGCCATCCCAACCCACTCTGGGGGTGGCAGGAAATCCCTCTTTTGTCATGGTTTCCTTATACAGTGGTACCTTGTATAAAGGAATTAATTCATTCCAAATGAAATTATGTTAAGCAAATTTTCCTTTATACAAATTTCCCATAGGAATGCATTGAAAACAGAGTGATCCCATTTTTATGTATTACAGATTTGCCCCATAGGCGATTCTGTTAAGCAAATTTCCCCTATCTCCATACTTTTTTATGTTGTACAGATTTTATGTGATACAAACCATTTGTTATACAAGGGTCCACTGTACTTTGAACTCCAAGAGCTGCTTGAACTTGCCATTATTGCTGTTGAGGAATTGGGTATATAGAAAGAAAAGTCCACCGAGGGGCTCAGTTAACACCAGTTGTCCCCAACCAAGTCCCATATCTACCCAGCCTTTAGTTCTGAGCACTGAATGCTTCTAGTCTGTTGGGTTATTGGGGGCTTCAGGACAACCCAAACCACTCTAAACCATTCAGTGATGGTTCGTAATGCTGTCCAGTCAATAGTGCTGAAATTATCTCCAGCCTCTCCTGAGGCTGCCTGTGGCATTCCTTTTGGCTTTGGCATCTCCAGTACCATGCTAGTTGAGTGCCCTGCTGGTGACTGAAGCCTCCACGGCATAACAGCTTGTAGTGGGGATGCCAGGGAATGAAAGATGGGAGCTCTGCCACTGCTTTCTTCTCCCTTTGGCAATGGGGACTTCCACCTAGACCCATCTCCAGGCTTCCTATTTGTACATGTAGTCTGCGGCTCCAGTTCCTTCTCTGCCTCTCCCCCACTCCTTTCCCCCAGATCTTCTTGTGTTGTCTGTAGAGATGCCACCTGGCTCCTCCTTCACACCCTATCCTAGCCTTCCATCCCCAGGACAAGGCTCCTTCTATATCCGGCATATGTTGCCTTCCTCTTTTTCTCCACCTGCAGTACCCATGTCTGCACCCTGGACAGCCTGAGTGCTGCAATATCCACCAGGTCCTCCAGGATGTACATGTGAGTTGGATGGCCCACTAGGGTCCTACATGCCATCTTTCTTTTTGAAGATTGTTATGGAATGCCACAAGCAACCCTCCCTTAATACACTGTTATATCTTGATCTACTAAGTCAAAATTTATATGCCTAGGCAGTGGGGGCGAACCTTCAGCACTCCAGATGTTTTGGACCACAACTCCAAGAATTTACCAGTGTTTTACCAGTGGGAAAGGACTTTTTCTTCAGTGACAAAGGCATTTTAATTCAGTGATGAAACTAATGAGATCAGTATATCATTATGTATGTTAAGCAGTGGATGATACTATCTGTGACTGTCCTGACTTATTTATTCTTTTGTAGAAATCTACAGCCAGCAAGATATCCGGTGCTCCTTCATATAGCAGATGGTCAAGTTCACAATCACATCAGGTAAAAATTCAGAATATTACTTTATAACAGTCTTTTACATATAGTGATATGTTTAATGACTATACTGTAAAGTTAGGTTTGTGAGCCACTGCAATACAGTTATTATAATCAAAATTAATCAACTCCTTTTGCAAATCAGGTTTAATGTCAGAATTTACAGGCTGTTTCATTGCTCCACAGAACAGAATCCCCCTAAGATTATGGCTTATTTATACGATTTCTGAGAACATTGAAGCCAACTTTTCTTGTGCTTTTAGGTCAGTAGTGGTGTACATCTTGGAATTGGAGCATGGAAACTTTCTGCATGTAGCATATGCCTTACAAGTGCTAGCTAAAACCTCAGTGCCTGTTGCCACCAAGTCTTGCTGCAGATATATTTTGCAGTCACTCAAGAGTTTTTCTCAACCTGCCTTCTTAGAACTCTGATGGCAGCCCTTGTTAGCTTCCCTCTTCTGACCCATCCACGTGGTCGAACCACAGTTCCTTTAACTCCGAACTTGCAACCTGTGCTTTCAGTGGCGTCTCTAGGCATATTCAGCACCTTTGCTCTCTTTTGTGTTTGTTCTGTGTTTGTAAACAGTAGAGATGGGCACGAATAAAAAAAATGGCCTTTCGTTTGTCGTTTGTCATTTGGAGGGTCCGTTTTGTTTCGTTTCCGTTTTTCGTGAATTTTTGCAAAAAATCGTTTTCGTTTTCGTTCGTTTCGTGACCATTTCGTGACCATTTATTTCAATTTTTTGTGATTTTTTTTAGGATTTTAAGCAATTCACTCATATTGCAGTAACGGAAACGAAACGCACGACAAAATTTCCGGTGTTTCTGTTCGTTTCGTTTCATTTTAAAGACAAAATTTGTTTGTCATTTCATTAGCTAACAAAACAAAAAGAATGAAAACGGAAACAAAAAAATGTTCATTTCGTGCCCATCTCTAGTGAACAGCAATGGCCTCCTATCTTAACTTTTTGGACCATTCTTTTGCCTAAGCCATATAATCTTGAATAATCTTGATTGCAATTTTAGATAAATGTCTGAAGGCCATCCAGAGCTCAAGGTCTGTGCCAGGTTGCTAAAAGGGGCTCTTCGTAGTTGGTGGCAAGAACATAAGATTTAAAACGTTTGGAAATGCTTTAGTTTAATTTTATATAAAGAAGGAAAGCTGTTTTTTTAGGGGAAAATATCATTTGCTTTATCATTTTGAAACACCCCATGTGTTTCTGTTTAACTTATTTCTCCTCTGTGGAACACCTTCTTCCCCTTATCTGTGACTGGCTTAGATTGTGTTTTAATATTTTGTGTTAAGTTGACAGTGAGCAGCAATTGCAACACAGCTCCAGTTAAAATAAAGATGACTCAGATCAGCAGAATAAATTAATTGAAAGTAATTTATGCCCCATTCATTTCTATTTCTCCAGCAAGGTCACTGTGAGTTCAGCCTTGTGATTTTAATCTAATTGTTAGTCCTAGTTAGGATGGATACACTGAATGAATAGAACCATAAGTCACCACTTACAGAATCCTTGTTGATTCAGTGGATTTGGTCTAGCTTGTACTTATTAAATAACTGGGTACACATGAATTTACCACTGTGCTCTGTCCCAACAGAGTCATAGACTCATAGAACTGTAGAGCTGAAAAGCATTTCCAGTGTCAGCTAAAGCACCTTTGCAAATGACAAACACTTGTTTTTTTTTTTAAAAAAAATACATTTCCAACAAAGGTAAGTGTATCTTCTTTTGAGGTGGTCCGTCTCATTGTTGATGAGCTGTTGTTGAAAGAAGCTCTGTTGTTGTTACATGCTGTTAGGTCACTTCCAACTTACGACAACCCTATGAATGAGAGATCTCTAAAATATTTTGTCCTCAACGGGCATGCTTAGCTCTTGTAAACTCAACTTTCCTAGATGGAGTCCATCTATCTTGAATCCAGTCTTCCTCTTTTCCTGTTGCCTTCAGCTCTTCCAGGCATTGTTGCCTTTTCCAGAGAATCTTGGTTTCTCATGATGTGTCAAAAATAGGATACCCTCAGTTTCACCATTTTTGTCTCCAGATAAAGTTCAAGGTTAATTCTCAGTAGGACCCTAGTGTTCAGATGAAAGAATTCTTATGGTTTAGGGCAGTGGTGGTGAACCTTTGGCACTCCAGATGTTTTGGACTGCAACTCCCAGATATTCAAGCCTAGATTGCCAATGACAAAGGACTGTGGGAGTCGTGGTCCAAAACATCTGGAGTGCTGAAGGTTTGCCACCACTGGGTATTTTGAAAGCTGCCTGTAAGCTCAACATTTCAAAATCATATTTTTCTCAGCTTTCTTTACTATCTAGCTTTCACATGATGATTAGAAATACAAGATCTTGACATAATAAATAATGAATATAGCAGCCATGACCACACTATGCTCACAGTTCTTACAGCTGCAACTCAAAAGAGTATTTTTCCAAATTTACTTCTGACTTATAGTAGAACTTCTCTGTGATTTCTAATCAAAATTGGGTTACATACTTAAATTCTTTGCAGATTTCTATTGTTTTGCTTAAGGCACAAATCTGAGCATAATTCCTTCAACATGTATACCAAGTATATTATCCTCTGTTAACAGCAAATGCACTCAGAAATTAAAAGAAGGCACCTTTAACACAGCCACTGGAAGCCACTTTACTGTGTATTGTTAAGACTTGCTTTCTTTTCCTGGGAGGCAAAGATAAGCATATATTCAAGATTATTGTTTTGTAGTATTAGAATCCTGTTAGTGGTTGAACAGGGTTGAAAGATTAACTAGCAGGAGCATTGTTTGAAAATAAATCTGATGCTATTCTGCATCCGTTGGAAGCTTTCTCCTGTTATATTACAACATGCCAGTGGTGTGCTACTACATTGCCACCCATTTTATACCTCACACACATTGTGTTCTTTCGCTCCTTCTTTTTGTCATTTGTGTTATAATCTCCTTTCCTTCTCATCTCTTTGTTGTAAACTTTTATCTTCAGCGTTTTGGTTTTAATAAGCATGCAGACATCCCTGGTGGATATTAAAATGTGAATGCCCCCAGCTGAGATGAGATGTTGGAAGGGGGTGGGTGGTACAATTCCATAGAGAAAAACCAAGACATGGTTTTCTTTTTCTACCAGGATCCTGTTGAACATTTAAATTAGATCATAGGTTGTATTCCATGTAGTGTCCTATAAGGGTCTTTGTTTACTCACACATTTAGAAAACAGTTTTCTAAGAGAAATAAAGATTATGGCCCACATTCATGTTGTGTGCATTTTCTTTGACTCATGCTGGGAACTCAACGAAGCATCTTTCATATACATCTTTGAAAGAGTCCATAGAAAAATGAAATAGAACTGCATAGACGTGACCTTTGGTGCATCAAAGGACTGTTATTTGTGAGATAAGGGGTTTCCCATTCAGCACTCTTTCACTTCCAAGTGAGGGCAAGGAAGAGACAGGGCAGAAGGCACTGTTCAAGACCAAGGCCCCAGTCCAACGTCCCTTTAAAAGCAGTTTAAATTACCAGATAACCCATGTCTAAAAATGCCGTCCCCACGGCCACCGGGCTTTTTGAAAAAAAAAGAAAAAAGAAAACCTGCTAATGCCCCTTGAAGCGAGGTTTCTGTGACTCACCGAAGAGGTAGGGAAATTTTTGCCTCACTTTGAAAATCCAGCTTTTAAGGAGGCAGACGCCGTGGGACCACGCAGATGAACTGAGTTTCTTTTTCTTTCTTTTTTCATAGCACCGACCGGCTGTTCCTGGGGCCGATGGGCTATGTTTTTTTAATTGGTTCTCACCTTCAGAGAAACAGGAAGCTCTATCAAGTCCTACAAGTTTTCCTTCCCCCCAGCCAAGTGGTCCGTTTTTTTCAAATGCTAGCGCCACCTGCTGGCCAAGGGGGCTGAACTGCACTTTAAAATCAAAAACAGCTTTTGACGTGTGAACTCCTGTCCCACTTATTCAATCACGTGATGGGACGCAGAGGAAAAGCTGGACCTTCAGAAGATCAGGATCAAAACCCAGGTGTGACCACGGCCCAAGAGGAAGATAGGCAAATGATGATTCCAGTGAGAATTGCCATGATCTGGGTTGTGATGTGTGTGTTTTTTGTCCCAGAATAAGCACAAGCTTGCATATGCACAGAAAGATGGATTACATTCCTTTGAGATTGAACACATTCAGACAAGTGGCTCTTTTGAAGGCTATCCAGTCTGTGAGAGCTGCCTGGTTTAGTCACACCATGATTTAGAGTCACAATTATTAAAAGTCATGTTTTGCAGGTTCTTTGCAACATACTCCCGCCCTCACTAGCAAAAAAAAATATAATAATCTGTCTGTCAGTGTGTGTTTTCTTCCTTTCCCTTATACATTTTGCATTTATCATGTTTTGTTTTGTGATTGGTTATTGGAAGGCAACCATTGGTCTAATTTGCAAGTCTGGTAGCTAAAGATAGCTATGGTATTGAAACTTGGACCCCAACAGACACATTATGCAGGAAGCTGGAAGCATTCGAAATGTACAGACAAATTCTGAAGATACCTTGGGCAGTCCAAGTCACTAATGTGGCTGTCTTACAGCACATGAATAAAAAGCTAGAAATCCTCAATACCATAAACAGAAGAAAATTTCAATATTTCGGACACATAATGTGCAATAACAAATACCATCTGCTGCAGGTTATCCTTCAAGGAAAAATAGATGGGAAGCATGGCTCGGGGCGTAGAAGAACATTCTGGCTTAAGAACTCAAGCAAATGGTCTGCAGTGAGCAGACCTGCTCTATTTAGAATAGCTTTAGATAGAAACTAGTTCAAGCTACTGATTGCCAATGTTCTATGAGGACATGGCACTTGAAGAAGATAGCTGAAGCATGAATGTCTTAGAATGTCCCACTGAAGGTGAGAAGAGGGTTAACCGAAGAGAATGCATATTCCCCTTAATATCCATCATGGACCCACAAAGTAAAGCTCCGGCAAATGAAACTTCACCTCATTATAAAGGATACAAAAATGCTAAACAGAACTGACCTTTTAATGTACAAGAAGTCCACATTAAGGGAAAACCTTTAGCTCAGTCTAGCTGCTAGGGAAAAATGCTTACCCTTATGACCCATGTTTGCACTTAAAGTTCTCCACATGCAAGCAACGTAGTTAATTAGCTGTTATGTGGCTTAAAATCAGTTCCTTAACATTTCGAAGGACAAATTAAAGTTACTCCTTTTTTCACTGAGTGTGATCCTTTGCCATCAGTATTGCAAAATAGGAAATCTTCTGGTTATGCCCTGAGTTGATTAAATAAATCAACGATGAAGAAGAAGGAGATGTGATTTGGGTAAAATTAATCATATAAAGTTTATTCCTGAGGTATTTTCCTTTGTTCTTGAATTCCTATTGCTTCTTGTACTTTACTACAAAGGGAACAAGGGACACTGGTCAAAACCATATCGCTCATTGTAGTAAATTACACTAGAGTAGGCCCACTGACTCAATGAGGATTTGGGGAGTCAACTATTCTATGTTCCATTGCTTCAAGTAGGCCTACTCTGATTGAAAATTACGTTGTCATAGTAAGTTGCAGTTGGAGTAGCACATTTGAATTAACAGAATTGTTAATGATGACATGATGGGATACAACAACATCCTCTACAAGAAGCTTGCACAAGATGTAGACCGTGGGCTACCTGTAGCCCGCGAAGGGTTCAAAAGTAGCCTGCAGGTCATCTATTTAAAAAGTGAGGGGATAAATTCTCCACTCCTCCTTCCCCCATCCCAAGGACCACCACTGCCCCAGCAAATTTCTGGGTCTGCCATGCCACTCTCTCATCTGAGTGGAGCAGTTCAAGAGCCATGGCGCATTGAAATCTGTTCCTTCCAGAACGGATTAAATGATTTCCAATGCTCTCCTATGGGAAAGCGCTGCTCTACTTACATTTTTTAAAACTTATGAACACGTGCTCGAAACGGATAAAATTTGTAAGTAGAGGTTTTAGTGTAGCAGCCCTCAGGCACTTAGGGCTGGAAAAAGTAGGCCTTGGCCTGTTCAAAGTTGAACAGCCCTGCTCTACAATGGCACATTTTAAAACATGAAAATAGTTTTTGTGTGCTTTTTTTCTCTAAAAATGCCCTGCAAGCCTTGCAAATGTACAGATTCTTGACGTGAGGTAGGTTTCTTCTTGCAATGAATCTCAGGAAGTGTGAAAATTCAAATTTTATCAAAACTGTCAAATCCAACATTATTAGGGCAAATGGAACATAAGGAAGACATTACCAGAAGCAGCTTGTAGCACCTGCTACAAGTCCTACAGGGAAGTTTCAAAGACTAGCAGGTTTACTGGTTGATATGAGTTGCCATGAAAATTAAAGTGGCCCTGCTAACTGTAACAAGAAAAAACTTACATAGCTAAAACGGGAGGGGGGTGTCACTCTTTTCTCTTACATTGTTAAAGGGATTCAGGAGAGCTCTCATTCATGCATTTAACCTTGTATTTTACCTCCCTGAAACAGAGTTGCAAGAGAGGAAGGGATTGCTGCCATGCATACTCCATCCAAGTTGACAGAGAGAAATTCCAAGTTGAATTGCATAAATACGATGCATTCGATTCATTTTTATCCTCCTTTCAGGAACAATTACTTTCTTCCATTCTTTCCTGCCTGCTGCAGCTATGATGCATTATCTAAACTGAATTACAGCTGCTCATTTAAGTCTGTAAAGAAAATGAATGAAAATAGATGGCATGTTATAGACAAAGGTCAGAGATTCTGAATGGCAAAACGGCTCTGCTGATTCCTTCAGCAAATGGCTGCTTAATAGAACACAATATAGTAGTACACAAAAATACTTTAGGCAATCAATATATCTTTCATATTTTTTCTAATAGTGACTTTCAAGCTACCTTATAATTTGTTGCACTAAGAAATTAATTCTAACTAATTAAATATCTAGAAAACAGAAAAGAACAGGCATCCAATGGGCATTGTGCATACTCATTTAAGTACAAATAGGCCATGCGAGGCAAAAATTAGTAAACATCAACCACCAACTCCTATACATTCTCATCAAAGAACCCAAGGAAAATAGTGGTAAATACAACAAGGAGGAAATAGCTTCCTAGAATTTTCACATATACATACTAGAGATGGGCACGACTCAGAAAAATTGTTCGTTTTTGTTTTTGTTTTCGGCTAGGGGTCCGTTTCGGCTCGTTTCCGTTTTCGTGAGCTAATTTCAAAATTTTTCGTTTTCGTTTCGTTACGTAACGAAAACAAAAAAATGAAAACGAAAACGAAATTTTTTTTTCGTTTCTTCCCATTTAGCTCCATTATGTGTTTTTCCAGTAACGAAAACGAAAACTGGCTCGAAATTAGTCATTTCGTTTCCGTTTTCGTTCCAGTTCTGAGCCATTTTTCGTTTTTCGTTTCGTTACGTAACGGAAACGAAAAACGAAAATGAAAACGAAAACGAAAATACCGCTAAGTCGTGCCAATCTCTAATACATACATGCATATATAGAACCGTTATTGGCATCAAACAAAACATACAAGAGGACAAGCAACAATAACCACATAAATAAAGAGAATATTCTCAGCAAGTAGCATGGATGCTGGAATCCAAAATAAGAGCCTGGTATGATAAACATGGAGTAACACACTATGATTGTTTAGGGAGCAGCTCTCCATCAACCAAGAGACTTCAGCCCACCTAGGGATCAATTGTGTTCAGCCTACGGGTGCAGAGCAGAAGATTTTGGTGGAAATGGTGACCTGCACCACTGTATTCATAGGTCAATATATTTGGCAATCAGCCTGATGTTAACTTTGTTTTCACCTAGCAGCAGATTGTGCAAAATTACCTCCTCTGAGCAACCAGGGGAGCTAGCAAGAATCGGCTTCAAAATTGATACGCACATGTCCCTGTATGCGGTACAGTAGAGGAGCATTTGCACCAGGGTCTCCAAGGTCCTGGAATTACAGGGGCAGAGCTGTGTTTCCATTGGTTGAGAACCAAATCTGCCATATAGGGTGTTGGATGGAAGTGCATTACATCTTGCTCAGATGAAAGCATGCAGTTCTTGAGGCCTTGCTACAAAATGCAGATAGCTAGCCGGTTCATTGATGTATAGAAAAAGTTGTAAATTTAAGGGTGAACATGGTTTGTGGGCTGCTGCAAGAAGATCTTGCCTTTCAATATCCAGAAGCCTGACTTTTATCAGTCTGTAAGACTGCACATAAGATAAAGCAGCCCAAATATCTGAGGAGAGACCCATGATTTGAAGCTTACATAAGAACAGTTTTAGGCCAGGAGAGTAAAAGGGATCAGATAGGATGCCTCTGATTAAGGGGTCTTTATTGGACACAAAACAAATTCTCAGCCAGTACTTGAATTGTCTCAAATGTGTTTGTATATTCATTCTAGTTAATCTGGCCTTCAGGCACAATGCCGCATATGGCACGCAATGGGACATAACAAAGATTTTGTAAAGAAAGGAGGCCTGGAGTCTTTCCACCAATGGGTTGAAAGCATCCAGCCAAATAGGCATTCAGTACTGCAGTTGGGCAATAGCCTTGGCTTTGCAGACCAGCAAGGCTGTAGAAATATATGCATTACCCCATACATTAAAAAGCGAAGAATTGCATGGATAGTCAGCTTTACTGAATTGGTATTGTTGTGGCTTTGTTTGTCCCATGAATTGCGATAATAGAAAATTTAAAACTAAGTACTTGAATTCTTTAACCTTTTGAATTGGAGAGAGACCCTTAAAATTTATATATTATTTGCATTTATTATTAAAAAGTACTACTTCCTTTCAACTGACCAGAAGCATCTCTGTCTTGTCTGGGTTTTGTTTCAATTTGTTCATCCTTATCCAGTTCATTACTGCAGCTAAACATTCATGTAAAGTGTTTAGCTGCAGTAGAATAGACAATGCAAGACTAGGTGGACCTATGTCTTGACTGAAGTCATGGAAGTCTGAAATGCCTACTTGATGCTCATGATTTGATTCTGTTACTATATCCTTCTTTTAAAAAAATGGCACATGCTAGGAAAGAGTAAAAGCAGAAATTAATCATAAACAGAGGAAAAGCTAGCCTAGAACAAAAGGGAGAATTTAACATTAGTAGGTTGTACATGCAAAGAGCTATGCCAGGGCGATGAAGGAATTTGCTTGGTCTGTATTTTATATGATTGCTTTGTACTTTCCAAAACTATACAAAAAGAAATGGGAATGCAGTCAATGAGCAGTTCTCCAAATGGTACATTGTAATTTTCCAACAAAAATAGCCACAAAAGACATATGTTGCATATATTAGGGAATGCAGTACATTATTTATGATACAGAGCTGCTGTGGTGTATACTTTCGATACAGAGCTGCTGTGGTGGTAGTGGAAAAAGTGAAGGGTGAATGATGGGGACTCAGGAGACTTTGATTCAAATCCTCACTTGGCCACAGCAACTCAGGAGCAGAAAGCCTGGCAATGGTAAAAGCTCTCTTGAAATATTTCACATACTTTGAAAATCCAGTCAGGGTCACTGTAAGTCAAATCTGACTTGATGACCCATAACAACACATGGAGCCAGTATAGATCAGTGAATGAGAGTGGCTTGCTACAGAGCCAGGGGCCAAGAGTTTGAGTTCCCACCATGCTTCCCAGGAGAGAGGTCAACTGAGATCACCCCAAGTGTCGGGGGCTGACAGTGGTACATGACCTGCCTCCTGTATGGCTTTGGGCAAGCTGTGTGATCCCACAGCAGTACTAAAAGGATGGGTTGGTAAACCATGTTAGAGCTACTTTATACCTAGAAAATTCGGGGACAGTTTTCATCACTTGGAAACAACTTGATTATGCATATAAGTGGACCCTCGCATAACAACTGGTTTGTTGAACAGAAAATCCACTTAAAGGAAAACATTTCCGGAGATAGGGGAGATCGCTTAACAGAATCGCCTATGGGGCGAATCCGTACAACAGAAAAACGGTCGCAATTAGGGATTAATCCGTTTTCAATGCATTCCTATGGGAAATGTGTACAAAGGTAAATTTGCTTAACAGAATTTAATTTGTAATGAATTAATTCCTCTATACAAGGTACCACTATATTAATCCATTTTTATTGGGGAGGGGTTGGAATTATTTTCAAATGGCATATACTTATCACTATTTCAAACAAAAGGCATGTATGAGGAGAAATGTGATCAAAATGCATATGGTTATTGCCTTCTGTGCAAAAACTGCAATTTAGTCACAGCATGCAGTGAACTTCAGCTTTTAAAAAGGAGAAATGGAAACACATTGAAATTGACAGATTTCCCCATCAAAAAGCTATACCATGAGAAGAATGGTCTCCTATATTACACAAGGTAACTTTCATTAAATTTTACCTGCTTTATTGGGAGGTAAGCTAGTCACTCAAAGCTTAATAGGGCTTTAGAAACAAACAAACAAACAAACAAACAAACAAACCTGCTATGTATATCTGTCCTGTAATGTCTATGACAGCAACAGCAACAGGTAATGAAGGCTGAAGGCTGGTATTTTGTCTTTCATTCACTCTAGTTTGCTTAGGTATTGGAGCACATATGGTGGAAAGGTCACTTAGTTATGTGAAAGCAATGAAAGAGTCTGGCCGCCTGGCGTAATGAGAAGTGTTAAGGACACTGTGTCATTCTTAATGTCAGATCTCCTGGCTCTTCTCATTTATGTCGGAGCTTTACTCAAAAGGGAGATTTGTATTCCAGTCAGGCTCGGCTTTCAGAGTGGGTATGTGCTTCATGGAGTCCTATTGATTTGTTTGTTTACATTCAAAATTTATACACCACCATTTCACAGTAAAACTACCAGGGAGGTTTAATAAAGGAAAACAACAAATCATTGAAATACAATAAAGACACTGACCAGGAATACAAATGTCAGATCTTTACAAGTCCTTAAATAGGAGTGGGGAAATAAAGAGCTCTCGGGCTGACACATAAAAAAATCCATCCCGGGAGAAACTGGGTGGGTAGAACAACAACACGTATTTACAGATATGGCAAGGCAAGGGCTCACTTCTGAAGTTGCATCTGCCATAGCTCAGGTGAAAAGCTTACCAGGAGATGAGACTGGCCCACATGGAAGTGGATGGGCCTGCAAGGATTTATTTATTTATTTATTTATTTATTTATTTCCACACTTATATACCGCGCCTATTTCCCACATAGGGGACTCAGGGCGGTTTACAACAAGGAAAATTAAAACAGATAAAAACAAATAAAACAACTAAAACAATAATATCTAAGATTAAATTAGCGGGTCGTGGCACAAGGGAAAAAAAATTAACTGGATCCCTGGACATTGCCGAAGGCATCCCGAAAAAGAAGAGTCTTTAGGTTTTTCTTAAATGACGCCAACGACGGAGCCTGCCGTAGCTCGCTGGGAAGCTTATTCCAAAGGGTTGGCGCCACTGCCAAGAAGGCCCGTCCGCGAGTGCTCATTTTGCGGGCCTCCCTCGGAGTGACGGTCCGCAGCGAGAGGGCCAGGGAGGATCAGGTGGGTCGGGCCGGATCTAATTGTCGGGGGAGACGCTCCGCCAGATAAGCAGGGGCCAAGCCATGGAGGGTTTTGTAAACCAAAACCAACACCTTGAACCTTATCCGGGAGGCAACGGGTAACCAGTGTAGGCGGGCCAGGATGGGGGTGGCACGGTCATAACTACGCGCACCAACCACCAGCCTGGCCGCCGTATTCTGGACCCGCTGCAATCGCCGAACAAGGTTCAAGGGGAGCCTCATGTAGAGAGCATTGCAATAGTCCAGCCTCGATATGACCAGTGCCTGTACCACTGTCCTCAAGGAGCCCTCATCGAGGTACGGGCGAATCTGGGTGATAAGCCTCAGGTGGTAAAAGGCCGACCTGGTCACGGCTGACACCTGAGATTCCAGGGTCAGATCCGGATCCAGGATGACGCCCAGATTCCTCACTCTTTGTGCCAGCTGGAGGGCAGACCCGCCCAGACTGGAAAGAGGGCCACAATACCCATCCGAGGCGCCCCCGAAGAACATAACCTCGGTCTTACCAGGGTTGAGCCTGAGTCTGTGAGTCCTGGTCCAGTCCAAAACCGCAGCCAGGCAACAATCAAGGGTCCGGACGGCCTCCACTGCACAGGTGGAGAAGGAGAGATAGAGCTGCGTGTCATCAGTGTACTGATGACAGCAGACTCCATACCTCTGGATGATCTCAGCCAGCGGCTTCATATAGATGTTAAAGAGCATTGGGGAGAGGGACGACCACTGAGGCACCCCGCAAGAGACTGTCCAGGGAGCCGACAACTCGCCCCCCAAGCTCACACGCTGGGTGTGGCCCTCAAGGAAGGACCAGAGCCAGCGCAAGGCCTGGCCCCTGATCCCCACCTCCGAAAGCCGCTCCAGCAGGATACCGTGGTCGACGGTATCAAAAGCCGCTGACAGGTCGAGAAAGACCAGCAGGGTTGAGCAACCCCTGTCATCCCTCCTCAACAGATCATTGTGCATTGCAACCAGAGCCGTCTCGGTCCCATGATGCGGCCTGAACCCGGATTGGAAGGGATCCAGGACATGGTTCTCCTCCAGGAATGACTGGAGACGCAGGGTGGCGACTCGCTCAATCACCTTGCCCAAAAAGGGAACATTGGCTATAGGACGATAGTTGGACAAATCGTCCACAGCCAAGCCGGGTCTTTTAATAATGGGCTTCACCATCGTCTCCTTCAGAAGACTGGGAAAAATTCCGTCTCTGAAGGAGGCTGAGGCAATTAATGAAGCCCATTTCGGCATGCTCCCCCCTGCAGTCTTAATCAGCCAGGAAGGGCAAGGGTCAAACGGAGAAGCCGCAGGCCTGCAGTGTCCCAGGGCCCTGGAGGCATCCACAGGTGTAACAGGCCCAAATTCAATGAACTGGGGCAACCGAGGCAACCCGACACTAGCCAAGGCAGAGACGGGAGTAGTGCAACCGGCGTCCAGCTCGGAACGGATGGCCTCTATCTTAGATTTAAAGAAGGCTGCAAAAGACTCACTAGTGAAATCACTAGGAGGAGGCCCTGTCGGACGGGGATTGGTGAGGTCTCGGACCACCCGGAACAATTCCACTTGGCGATTCGAGGCCTCACCAATTCTCAGGGCGACAAAAGATCTCCTAGCCGCCCTTATCGCACGAGAATAGCGACCGGTCAACGCCTTAACCGCAGCCCAATTCGAAGCCGTCCGAGCATTCCGCCATCTGCTCTTTAGCCTTCTCCCCTCTTGCTTCATCGCCCGCAGTTCCTCAGTAAACCAAGGAGATGAGCGGGCTCGGCATCGGATCAGGCGCTTGGGGGCGATCCGGTCAGCTACCCCAGCCACCTCCTCAAACCACCGTTTGGCCAGGGCGTCAGCCGGATCGTCATCCAAGCCATCTGGAACACTCCCGAGGGCCTCCGAGAACCGCACCGGGTCCAGGAGCCCCCAGGGGCGGGCCCAGATGGAAGGGCCCGGCTCCCTGCGGGGCGGGGCGGCAGCTGCAAGGGAAAAAGTCAGCAGATGATGATCTGACCATGACACGGGCCGGGCCGACAACCTCCCGACCCCCAGATCAAAACCCCACGATGTGGAGGCAAAAACCAGGTCCAAGGTGTGTCCACCTTTGTGGGTGGGACCGATGACTAATTGGGACAGGTTCATGGAGGCCATGGACTCCATGAATTCCAGAGCTACTCCAGACAGCCCAGCCTTGGCGTGCACATTGAAATCCCCCACCACCAATAGGCGAGGGGACCTCAAAAGTGCTGCCGAGATGAACTCGGAGAGCTCTGGAAGGGAGAGTGCAGGGTCGCGGGGAGCACGGTACACAAGCACTATCCCAAACCTGTCCCTCTGGCCCACCACAAGGTGGAGACATTCCAAACCTGGACTCACCAACATCGCGGATCTACTGATGTGAAAAGAGTCCCTATACACCATAGCCAGCATAGCCAGGATGCAGATGTGTTCATCTATTCATAGAATCATAGAGTTGGAAAAGAACTCAAGGGCCATCTAGTCCAACCCCCTGCCATACAGGAATCCCCATCACAGGACTCCCAACAGATGGCCACCCAGCCTCTGCTTAAAAACCTCCAAAGAAGGAGACTCCACCATCCTTTGTGGCAGCATATTCCACTACCCAACAGCTCTAACTGTCATGAAGTTCTTCCTTATGTTCAAATGGAATCTCTTTTCCTGTAGTTTGAAACCACTGCCCCGAGTCCTAGGCTCTGAAGCCATGGAAAACAAACCTGTTCCCTCTTCAATGTATGGTACATAACACATTATGTTATATTCAGATGTGTGGCAAATAATGTAAACAGCAAGTTACTGCATACCTATGTCAGGGAGCTCTATCTGAAAAGAATGTCATTATGTATATTGTGTGTAGTTGGTATTTAAGTTATGGAACTCCAGGTACAGTAATATGGCTGCATGGGAATGGTAGCAATTAATGGACCATTCTGCTGGAGCTAAGGATTGCAGGATCAAGGTTCTGGGCCTTTTGCCCCCGAAATGGCATCAGCTACACCATTCAGGTTCAACTGTTCCTCTATGTTTATTTACTTCCATCACAATTGGTGGGGAGAAGATGGGGTTCTTTGGTGTAAACAAACTGTGTTGTGCTGTACCTTGGTCCTGAGTGGGCAGTTAGGATCCATTTGCTTTACGAAACACCTGTTCTTCGAGGAGATGGGTCGTGGAAGCTGGTGATTTGTTGATGTGCCATAAGATTGCTTCTTGCATTTGTGGACTCTTCTTATAGAGATGTGGCTACAGAGTCTGTCATGATGAGTTCCTGCACTTCAAAGAACCACTGCACCCCTGGCTCATGGTGAAAGCTATTAGGAGCGCTCACCTGAGCATCAGCCCCGAGGGGAGCAATTTGCTTGTGCTACATACCATTCGCAGCATGTGTGTATGCTGACATTTTGACATATTGCTGTGAACTGAGCCTTTGTACATGATTTGATAGTTTAGGCTCTAATTGAGTTGATGGCATGATGCTGCTGACAAAATGAGCTTTTAATGTTTTCCAAATCTGTTTAGTCATAATTATGCACCTCAGTGGCTTGCTTACTAATAGTTCTGTATGAAAGATATTTCTAGTCCCTGATGGTGGTTCCCCCCCTCCCCCTTTTACATACGGAGTACCTCTAACACTGCTTTTGGACCAACCGAATGCATTTTCATCAGTGAAAATCAATAAACCAGCTTCTGAGATAAAATATGCATTATTGATACAGGAAGGCAATGGATTTTTATTGCCTCTTTAGCCACCTTAATCCATGTGTGAATATAAGTTGGTAGTCTGTGGCAGTAATTCACGCACCTGAGGCTGAAATTTGCTTTTTAGTTTTTCCTACCTCCCTTTGTGGATAAATCAAACAGAACTCAGAAGGAAGCAGAGCAAACAGACTGATAGTGCATGCAATTATACTACTGTTATTGCCCTTAATGCAATTTTTCCCCAAAAATAACCTATTTAGTCCTGACTAACATAAAGTTTGAGAGCATCACTGTATAGAGTGGAACATGCTGGTAGCTATTTGATACAATACAGGGCCAATTCTCTCTCCCCCCCCCCCCACAGTATTACTGGTTTTATTCTAGGGCATGCCTGTTAAACTTTTTTTAATTGAAAGTACATGGAAGGAACAACAATAGCAAAATAATAGAACAGATCTTCCACTAGAAGTGCATATTCAGATATAGTACCCTTAAAAGGTAAAGGTTCCCCCTGCACATGTGTCCTAGTCATGTCCGACCTTAGGGGCGGTGCTCATCTCCGTATTCAAGCCGAAGAGCCAGTGTTGTGCAAGTCCATGGCCATGTGGCTGGCATGGCTGCAAGGAAACACTGTCTTAGCTTACTGCTTTTTATGGCAGTACCTATTTATCTGCTTTCATTTACATGCTTTCGAACTGCTAGGTTGGCAGGAGCTGGAGTTATCAGCGGGAACTCGCTCCACTGTGTGGCACCCTTACAGCATTCCAATCTGCCTCAGATTAGAATTTTGTGCCAAGGATTGACATGGGAGACTGGTGGAAAATGAGTTATTAAATTCCTTTTCAGTTGCTATTTCAAGATGTACTGTCAGACAAAAAAAAAAAAGATATTTCTTGATTTGTACTGGAGAATTGCATGGTTTAGCTTTATGGAGTATAAGAAATATAGGTAAGATTAAAAATAAATTAAAATGTTGGTGGCCTACTTCATACCATTCACAGCACGTGTATATGCTTACATTTTGAACTGAACCTTTATATATGATTTGATGGTATAAAAGCAAAGCAAAGTGTTCTGCTTTTATACCACCCCATAGTGCTTAAAGCACTATATGGGCGGTTTACAATTTATTTATGCAGGCTACATTTCCCCCACCCCCAGTGAGCTGGGTATTCATTTTATCCACCTTGGAAGTTTGGAATGTTGAACGAACCTTGAGTCTGCTACCTGGAATTGAACCCCAGGTCGTGAGCACAGTTATAACTGCAGTACAGCTGTTTAACCACTGTGTCACGAGGCTGTATTTGCTTTTCATCTTCTTTTACATGTGGTGGGGCATAACTTGCACATGTGTCACTGCTGCATTGATTGAATTTCTCCACAGTCACAGAAGAATTTTCTTGCATACCAAATAGCCCCATTTTGCTTGATTATTTTTTGCACAGAAAAAAAAAAGATAATCAACTGTTCATGAATAAATGGTTCATTATTGCCTGAAAATAAGGACAGAAAAGCTACACCTGGCGTTCTTATACATTCTTGTCCTGAAAATGATTCTGTCTCTATAAGAATTGTGGGCCAGAACAGAAGGATTGGAGGGAATGTTCACTACCTATGAAAGTACCAATATTCCCAGATTGCCTCCAACAGTTTGCACTGGCTTCCTTATTGCTATAACTTAAATGGAGTGATGTAGAAGACTACCTGTGCACAAACTTAATAGAATGCTCCTTAAAGTTGGAGTAGATTGCTCTGGGAGGAGATTTTGTCCCACAGAGCCTGCCATTTTACATTCTTTCCCAAACCAATTTGCATCCCAATTTAAGGCCATCGTGGGATTTAATTAAAATTTTACAAAATTTTGGAGCCAGCTCCTACCGAATATTTTTTGAGGCGAGTAGCAACGTTTCAAATGCAATGAATCATCTAGTGGCCTGCATTTACCCTATCTGCAGATAAATGAACAATCTAAAATATTCAAAACCTTCAACTAAATTTCGCCATTAAATACAGAAATGCCCTTACTCCCGAGGTTAGCGAAAACCGTTCCTATGACACATAAATTGCCTTCCTGGCTCCCCCCCCCATGAGTAAATAAGGCTTTCTTTACTGCATTTTCTTTTTCTTTAGTAGTTCCTGTGGAGCCTGTTTAAATCTTTTGTGAAAATGTCTATTGTGAGCAATTCAAGAACAGCTGACGTTTTGCAAGCCCCTGATGGATCTTGTTAGGGATTAGAGGCATAACCCACAAGCAGCGATGTGAAGAAAATAGCAGTGCCTCTGTCAGCAAAACAGTTGATGAAATCTGCACTCTGTATGTTTTGGCTGGAATGAAAGAAAATGTGTTTTCACCCCTGCCTACCCCACGTCCTTCCCGCGTCATCCCCCCACCCCGTGTGTGTAGCTTGAGGTTTTAAAAAAAGAATAACAGGCTAGTCACTTGGGCTGTCAGTTGGTTCTTTAGCTGTAGATTTCCTCTTAATAGAATAAATGGCAGAGACATCCGTGTGCTCAGTGACGGCATGGGGAGAAACTGGCAGGTCAGGCATGGGATGAAATGGCATCTCTGTTGCCTTCTTTGAATTAAGCTTGTTTTTATCAGAGGATATCCTTCCAAGTCCTGCTGAATCGAATAATATTTCCACACAGCAGACAGATAGAAGATTCAGAACTACATGAAAGTGAGCAAAACAAAACTGATTTTTTTTGTAGCAAGATAATAAAAATGAAATATAGCCGGCTCCCTAAATAAAGGCAATGAGGCCAGAGAGAAATATATTGAGCTAACTGTATCGAATTCATAAAACCAGATATTGTAAAAATTACTTTTTTTGGTCATTTCTTCCATCAGTCCCTTACTCCCCCCCCCCCAAGCTTGAGAACTCCAGGGGCATGCACTTTTTTTTAAAAAAAAAGAACTAAAACATTATAATTTATAATAACAGAACACAATTAGGTAGGTTGTTCTATTAATCCTAAAGCACCATGGGAGGAAAAACCCTTGCATGTATTCTGTATTTATAAAAATCCCAAAGTATTGAGAGATAGTAATGGGGGTCATGAGTACTGAGGTTAGGTTGAGGACTAGGAGAAATCTGATGTCCAAGTGAAAGTGCATCAGAAAGAGGGGGGATGTCCTGGAATCATGTAATCATTATATTAGAGTTGTAGAGATATGAGACCAAATGGAATCTATCCCTCCAGAGAAGTGCAATGGGGAATCAAGTGCCCAACATCTGGCTCTGCAGTGAGATATCTAAATTACTCACCAATCCAGCAGTTGTCAATTATGAAGCTGTAGGGTTAGTACTTGGATGGGCGACCACCAGGGAATACCAGCTACTGTGGGCGCTTAGAGTAGGAACTGGCAAGCCACTCCAGTATTCCTGCCAAGAAAACTCCACGGACATGGAGTCACAAAGAGTTGGTCATGAATGTAATGACAGAATGCGCGCACACACACTTTTTAAAAAGCAACTTTCCTAATGGTGGCACAGAAGGAATCATCACCTAAAGGCAGGAATAACTACCTGTCAGTTCTAAGCAGATAGATTATTATCCAGCATAGTCCATGCTATATTCCTAGAACACCGTAAGAAAAGCTGCCTCATAGGGAAGAGGCTTCTGATGATGACAACAAACGTGCTCCACAGGATGCCCCGGAGCCAGGGGAAAGAAAGAGGAAAGAAAAATTAAATTCTAAAAACCTGATAGATGTGGGGGAAATGATTTTTGTCTTTGAAGCAGAAATTGAGGGGCCTCTCCAGCAGGACGAATAGGAAGGCCCCCAAATCCAGCAGGACAGGTTTATTGCAAGTCTAGAAATAAAACTGCAGTCTGTAGAGTTACGGTGGTTCTTAACAGTATTTATATCTAGAGTAGAGATTGGCACTTTGTCACACAGGCAGTTTTCCCCCTCCCCCTTCATCTTACCAAAAGGGCCCACTTGTCAGACACCATGTGCCACCAGGGACCTTTTTTCCTGGTTGTGTACCACTCCAGGAAGGAGACTGGCTAACCCTGCTCCACCTCCACTGGCAACTGACTGCTCTGGCGAGGAGGTGGGGCCGCATGACGACAACAATGTGCCATTCCGTAATCTGGAGTGTTCAATTCCTTTTACTACCCCACTATGTATATGGTTTAATTTTTTTTAAACCACTTTTAGTGAAATGTATTTTTTCTTTTTTCTTAGGTTGAACTCACTTTCTTTTTGTGTTGAAAGCACTTGCATTACTTTGAGTGTACCTGCATGCTCCTTCTTCTTCATTAATATACCCATGCTTTAATTTTCTATATTTTATTGCTATCCTCATTTTCAATATTTATTGTTCTCCAATATGCCAGCATGATTTCTTCCGTCAGCATTTCAGAGCATTGGCATACCAATATGTAGATAAATTCTATGCACAGCAGTACATCCTAAGTGCCATGCTAATCAGTAGATTACAACCAGAATGTGGTTGTGGTTGTTGCTATCACTGAAATTCTATACTGAAGGGATTAGTGTTATAAGGAAAATAGCATCTTTTCAAGAGCCACAGTGTTAGGAAACAGAAAACCAATTTTCATTCTGCCTAATACATTCTATATTTCCACCAGAAGGGGACTTTAAAATTTATATACAGTATAAGCAGAAAGCGATTCTGCACTCATCCATCAAGTGTGAAATCTCCAGCAGAAGACGGACATTTCCTTTGCAGAAAGAGAACAAGAGTCACTGAAAGTGCTCCTGGCAGGAAATGAATCTGAAATAAGTTTTGATTTGTAGCATTTAAATAGGAAAAAGAACTGCCCTGTTTTGACAGGCTTAATGTACATTGCAAAATGTTGTCAATAATGTCTAGACAGGTGACTTCATTGGTGTTTGTTTTTATTTAATTAGTACATTCGAGTCTTAAAAACACCCACATAATTTTAATTTATTCGTGTTGTCTCAGGTCTTCAGTGCCTGAAACCTGTCTGAGGCTCTTAAAAGCCTTTCATACCTTTTCATTTCATCTGGGCTATGAAATCATGGTTGCCAGATATTAGTGTTATTCTCATTTTCCACAAAATGGAGGTGATGTTTTAGAGAGCTTTTTCTTTTTGTTATAGGTTTGCCACTTTTTAACATCTTTTAGCATCTGTTTATTAACAAGTTTCTCAAGCAGGGCTCCTCCAACAATTCCAGTTTCTTCTGATTGGTACCAAATGAGAGTGGGGTTTATGCATTTATCCTAAATATTTAAAAAGTCTGGTAGAATCTTTTAAAAATATTTTGCTGGGTTTTCTTTCTTTCTTTCTCTTTCTTTCTTTCTTTCTTTCTTTCTTTCTTTCTTTCTTTCTTTCTTTCTTTCTTTCTTTCTTTCTTTCTTTCTTTCTTTCTTAACATAAAAACTCTCCAAGAAATCCAGAAGAAAAATTCTAAAAATGAGCCTCCCCTTTGGAGTTGTTAATGCTGTAGTTTATTAGTAGGTTCCCCTAATGAATACGAATCCATGAATTTTAGCAATTTTTGATTCCTTAATTTATCAGGCCATCTAATTGTTCTCTGATTATGCTGTTATTTTCCCCCTCCTTCCACCCTTATCCTTTCATATATTTCAGACCTGGAGTTCGGTCCAGGAGACTTTTATTGGCTGGAAGCTTTTAATTTTAGCACTAGAGATTGGGGACAAATAAAAACAGATGATTTGTCAGGATTTGTGATTTGTTGGACTGACAGATTGACAGATTGACAAATTTCCAGTGACAAATCAACAAATTATTCATCTTCATTTTAAAATGGTATAAAATGGCTCCCAAGACACCTAGAGACACCAAATTTGGAGGGAAGTTTCCTCTGACTTTCCCGTACAGTCCCTCCAAGTTTCACCAACTCAGTTCCCATGGGGTACTTTCCTAGAGATCCTCACTTTGTTGGTATATAAATCAGATGTCTAATACTATTGCTAATACTAATACTAATACTAATACTAATACTTATCCTTCATCATCATCACCACCACCACCACAGCTGGTGGGACAGATCAGCTATTCCGGTTTTTGTCCTCCATTTTGCATGAAATCAGTCTGTTTGCTCATCCTATGCATTTCATTTCATTGAAAATATGTAGAATTATCATATGCACCCTAATCCCTAAATCTGGTCTAGACAGCCCATAGGTTTCTTTGCTCATTTGTTAGAATAGTTTTAGATCCTATGTTTCTATTTCTTAGGTCTTCAGCAGCATTATTTCTGTCTTAGTGGCATAGTTTTAAGTGTAGATCTCTTACCTCCGTACCTATGCTGTCTATAGACTTATATGTTTCCCAAGTCTCGCTGAAATCACACACATGTCATTGAATCATTTATTATTTGGGAACTGGGATAATAATTGCATAGACTACATATTATCATCTGATTTTTTAAAAAAATGTATTATTGTCTCAGTCTTGCTTCTCTCTAGGTTGGGATTGTTTTATTAATTTGTTATTTTCTCCTTGACTATGAGCTAAGTTAATTTTGGGGAGGGGGATCCTGCAGTAGAGACTCTAAAAAGAAAATGAATAAATACTTTTGCCTGCTTATTTATCTTTTATTAACTCTAAAGCTGCTTCATCAAGTGTCCATCTTGTCTATGTAATAGCCCATCATTAGGAATGGATGAATTTGTTTTTCCTCTGTTTTGAGTTTACATTTATTCATTTATAAGTTAATTCTGTTCCCTTCTCCATTGATCTAGTTTTTTTAAAAAAAAATGCACACCAAAATTGGCTATTAAATTAAATCTGGTTACATTTTTCCAACAACATACACATTTTGAAATCTCTAAGTACACATTCCTAAATGTATTTTGTCTTTGGCTGTATTTGTGAACTAAAAGCTTTATCACATCTCTCCCCACAAAATATAAACATCCATAGGGCAACTGTATTCCAAGCTTTCTGTTAATCCAGAAAGGACAGATATGGTCATTCCACTTCAAAATGTGGATCAATCAAAACTTTATATATAGTGAAAACGTTTAAGTGTTTCATTTTTGGGGGACTATAATGCCTAGAATCCCCCAGCCAGCATGATCAATAACTATGGTACCTGGGAAACTGCAGATTGCAGAAGCAAATAGTTATCAGGTAACTAAATATGTCAGAGAGAGAGAGAGAGAGAGAGAGAGAGAGAGAGAGAGAGCACATTCCAGTGAATAAAACGCATGATTATAATTTGCTGACAAACAAAGCAAGCCATGATCATGTGTGACAAATAATATGAAATCTTTTTTTCCTCAATCTCACTTGGACATGGGTTGAAGGATTTTGATAGGACAATCAATGTCTTGTTCTTTTGTGCCTAGAGATATTTACCCAGCAAAAGCCTACAAACCATTTTGTTTAATTTCATCATGATGTTTTCCCCGAAGGCCATCCCTGTTAATCACCATCTTTTGTCAGGTAATCAGGGTTATAGCACAAAAACTAAGATGCGCGGCGGGGGGCGGAGAGAGAAAGGGGTAAATCAAACCAAGCTGCAAGCAAATGTTTGCTGTTAATATTTTATAGTGAATATTGTCATGATATTAACAGTGATTATTATTTTTTTACAATTTTGTTAGTTTTCCCTTTATCTTCTCCAGCTCACTCCATAAAACATAAAGTGCCTTATGTAAATGGAGAACTAAAAATGGTAGCAGCAGCAGAGACACTTCAAAGGGGTAATTTGTCCATATAATTTACTGAGAGTGTGTAAACAAGGATGAATGGAATGGATTGACAGCACTTCTGGGGGAACAGGGAGAGAGCAATGACAAAAATACGCAGCCAGCGAAGCTGTGAAAACTGAATACAGCATCATGCAACAAAGTCTGTTTCAGAGCATTAGATGAAGCCAATTTATGTAGTGTAGCCAGAAGTGTACAATAAATTCAGCTGCCTGTCAGCCAAGCTAGCTTGTCGGGGACACGAAATAGCTGAGGGATCTTCAGATAGTTATGACAAGAGAATTCTTGATTTTTTGATAACATTATTGAAGAGGATAAGTGCTGCCTTGTTTCATACTGCTTTATCACGTGACCTCTCAACCCTCAGAATAATGGCCAGGCAGAACTTGAAATAACCTTATATGAAGTACCTCTTTCATTAGTAGACACATGGTAAGAGTTCATTCTGGATTTCAGAAAAGTTAATTTTTAAATGATAACTCCAACAACTCCCCAGCTAGCAAAACTGCTCAATGTTTGGTATGTAATCACTTGAGATTACTTACAAAGGACTTGATAAGTTAAAATGTAGTCTCTAATCTAGGACAGTTTAAGATAATCTCTTATATACAGAGTTTGGAAACGCTGCTTTCTGGACTACATCTCCCAGAATTCCCCAAGCAACATGGTTACTTAACAACTGCCTACTGTAGGATTTCCAAAGCTACAGTGGGCTGGTGGGGAGACTTTCCCAAGCATCACTCAGCCCCCATGCGTTTCTGAATTAGCATGGCCACCATATAAGCCTTTTCAAATTGCAATAGAGGGACATCCATCTCATCAAGGATGAAATAGGCATAGGACAAAGTTCCTGTTACATCCACAGGGCAGCTTCTGGAAAGAGATGAAAGACATGTCAAGGTAATTCTTCACCCTGAAGCCACCACATTTAAGCATCTCCCAGCCCCATTTATTTGAAATTTGGCATACTTCATCTCTATGCAAGGGAGTACTACAGTTGCATATATCACCCAATTCTGACAGGATGCAGATAAATTATTGCCATATATTGACAGAGAAGCATTGGAAACATCAAGTTTTCCAAATTGGGCATTGCCCTAAACAGCAGGTATCACCCAAAGCATCATTGTCTCTGAAAGGCAAATCTAGGGTCAGAATACTTTTTTCTGTTGTGTTGTATTGGTAACTTTAGAGGTCTTTTTGCCCTGTTGATTCATGTGCATCCAAACCTACTGGATTCAGACTCCTGCCTATTGCTCCATGCAGTTTTCGCTAAATTCCAACTTCATTATGTTAATGCTGAGATGTGTACACTGTTCACATCCATAGCACTCACTCTCTTCGCAAGGGGTAGATCACAGTGACTCTTCTTGGGTCACCACATGCTATTCTGCATGTGTAAATATTTACCTGTTAAACAAGTGAATTCAAAACACAGAGATTTGGAAGCTGGGTTATAATTCAGCCAGGGACATGCCAGCATAAACTGGCTTTCTGCCTATTCCCACAGTATCCTTGGACCTTGTAGCCCAACTTAGAAAAGAATGTTCAGTTCACATCTGTGCTTACTCAGACATGTTTAACATTCATCAAATAATTACAAGTAATTACTGGCATTATTAATGTATTTCATTCCCCAAATAGAAGGACGAAAGTTCAACAAAACATAAACCATAGGGACAGCTTTTCGACCCCATGGCAAGTTTTGTAGTTAGCACCCCTACTCTAGAAACAAGCCAAATCAAAAATTTATTTATTTTATTTTAGAGTATTTTTATCCCACCTTTCTTCTTGGAAAAGGACCCAAGGCGGCTTACAGTAATGAGGGATAATATGCAGTTCCAGTACAACTAAGACATGTTCAAGTATTGAGAACAGGGAATTGAGGGACATCTTACAGCACTAAAAGACAACATTACATTAAAGTAATGTAGTTGGAGAGAGAACATGATCAGTTAAAAGCAGAGTAAAGTTCCATATAAAGTTATGAGTGATGGAAACTAACATTGAAAACCTAGTGTCAATGTAATCACATAAGGTTATCAGTAGTTATAAACACAAAGTGTATCTGAACCTATAGATTCATACGAAAGACATATAATAGGTAGTCCATCATTCAGGGAAAGCTTGCCTGAAGAGAAAGGCCTTTGCCTGTTTCTGGAAAGACAACAGAGATGAGGCAGTCTTGGTCTCTAGTGGGAGGGTGTTCCAGAGTCTGGGTGCAGGAGCCGAGAAGGCCTTTTCATGGGTTTCCACAAGACGTACCTGTGAGGGTGGCAGGATGGAGAGAAGGGCCTCTCCTCATAACCTTAACACCCGAGTTGGTTCATAGGTAGCTAGGACCCAGGTGGTACAGTGCTTTGTAGGTCAAGGTTAGCACCTTGAATTGTGCCCAATAGCTGATTTGCTGCTAGTGGAGCTGCTTTAATAGGGGTGTAATGTGATCTCTGTACCCTGCCCAAGTCAGTAACCTGGATGCTGCATTTTGGTCCTGTTGAAGTTTCCTGAGACGTTTCATCAGTAGCCCCACATAGAGCACATTTCGGTAGTCTAGCCAGGACGTTACTAGGACATACGTCACTGTGGCCAGAGCTGGTTTCTCAAGAAAAGGGTGTAACTTGTGTACTAGCCTTAATTGTGCAAATGCGCTCTTGGCCACAGCCGTGACCTGGGCATCCAAGCTCAAGGATGAGTCCAAGAGCACCCCCAAGCTGTGTACCTCTTTTTTCAACTGGAGGCTGACCCCATCCAGTACAGATTGCATCCCTATCTCTTGCTCTCCCTTTTCACTTACCAGGAGCACCTCTGTATTGTCTGGGTTTACTTTCATTTGTTCATCCCCATCCAATTCATTACTGCAGCTAAACACTCATGTAAAGTTGAGACAGTAGCTCCCATAGGGTCCAGAGGTGACAAGAGGTAGAGCTGGGCATCATCGAACATGCTGGTGGCACTTAAACCCCAACATAGGAGACAGAACAGAACCCTGGGGAACTCCACTGGTCAGTGGCCATGGTGTCGAACATGAATCACTTGACACCACTCTCTGTGGTCTTTCCTGCAGGAAGGACCGGAGCCACTTTAATGCAGTACCCCCAATTCCCATTTCAGAGAGACAAGTCAGGAGGATACCGTGGTGTATAGTGTCAAAAGCAGCTGAGAGGTCTAGTAAAACGAAAAGGGACACAGATTCCTCCTTATCAGTTTCCCGCATAAGTCACCTACCAATGCACCAGTGCCATCTCAGTCCCATAGCCAGGCCTGAAGCCAGACTGAAATGGATCCAAGTAGTTTTTTCTCATCCAGAAACCTCTGGATCTGCAAGGCAACAACTGACTCTGGGACTTTCCCCAATAATGGGATATTTGATACCGTTTGGTAATTGTTCAGTGTCATTTGGTCTAAGGAGGGCTTTTTAACAGTGGTTTTACTATTGCCTCCTCTAAGCATGCCGGAATCCTGCCCTGTTGTAAGGAGACATTCACTGTTCTTCTTAACCGGTCTGCCATACCTTCTCTGGCAGCTTTTATGATCCATGAGGGGCAAGGATCCAACACACATGTGGTGGCCCTCACCTCCCCAGGGGCTGACAACATCATCCAGCTATAGGAGCTGAAAGTCATCCATTAATACAGGACATGGAGGGCAAGGTCTTTTATTTACAGGCTCTGGATCAATCGCAGCATCCAAGGTACCCCAATTTGCTCAGTTTTGCCAGTATTGTACAAATTCTTCACAGCAAGATACAGAGTGGTCTGTGTTATCCATCCATGGGTCAGGACTTTTGACTATTCTGAAAAGCTGCACTGATTGATTTTGTGCCCAATCAATGGTGGTAGAGAAAATGATTTCATTGCTGCCTTCCAAAGACCTTTCACTGTTTCTCCCCAGTAAACCAAGTAGCCAATTTGGGTCTATTTTGAGAAAGGAGACGTTTAGGAGCTATCCAATCAATGGCTTTGTTCATTTCCCCACTCCAGAGTTCAACCAAGGATTCAGTAGAATCACCCATTGGAGAGGTAGGAAACTCCCAATGGCAGTTAAAAATCATCTGGATACATCCCCCTTCTGGGATGTATTTTTTATCTGACTCCCTACCCCCACCCCCGCAAGGTCAGGCTCTCAGTTACAGTGAGCTTAAAGCACACCATATAGTGGTCTGCCCAGGACAGTGGGACTACAGAAAGTTCTTTTACCTCAAAAAACACATGCCTGCATGGATGCAACATGATATTGAGTGATTCCAATGGTAAATTCCCCATTGAGTCAAGCACTAAAGAGGATATTTCCTCCAGCAAAGTGAGGGATTATTTCTTTTGCAATTTCTCATTACACTGATGCTTTGCCTGTGTCATTTTTACAACTACAGCCGATCCAAACTATCCCATTTAGGACAACAAGAATGGGTGTTGTGGGCTCTCCCAAAACAGGGCAGAAGGGAACACACAGAGAGAGACATTGGGTGGTGGTGGTGGAAATCACTCATGCTAGGGCAATGGCACAGCAGTTTTGCCTCTGCTCATTTGCAGCCAAGAAGAGGAAAATGGCCAGCTAGCCATGTAGGTGGTCTGGCTTGCAGGATTGCCTACTTCTGCTGTGCAAATCCAATTTGATTCTGGCCTTTTTCTACAGTTTATACAGATGTGTAATATATTTGATGGCAGTGAAAAACAATGACAGATGGGTAATTTGACTGTCCGTGTAGCTTGCTGTTCAGGTACTCATTGCTGCTTTGCAACCTTGAACCTCTGTTGTATTCATTTTCCTTTGGGCTTGGACTGAAAAGTCCTTTAGGAATGTAATGTAATATACTCAGAGTGATGACTGCCCTCTGGCAGCCCTTCAGTTAGAGGTCAGATCTGGCCATGTGGGACATTCCTTAGTTCAGTGATGGCAAACCTTTTAGAGACCAAGTGCCCAAAATGCAATTCAAAAGTTACTATTTTTTTTTTGCAAAGTGCCAATACAGCAATGTAACCTGAATACAGGTGGCTGTGAATAGGCGACGTTGGGTGCCCATAGAAAGGGCTCCGAGTGCCACCTTTGGCACCCATGCCATAGGTTCACTAACACTGCCTTAGTTACATCCTGGCTGGATTACTATAACATGCTCTATGTGGGGCTGCCTTGGACAAGTGATCCAAAGCTTAAACAAATGCAAACCACTGCAGCCAGATGGTTAGCTGGTTGCATGACTCTCTCCCCCACTCCAGTTGCAGTAGCTCCACTGATCCATTACCAGGCACAATTCAGAGTGCTGGTTTAAACCTATAAAGCCCCAAACAGCTGGGTTCGAGCTATCTCAAGGACTGTGTCTCCTTTTGTGAGCCTGCCTGGATCACAAAGAGAGCCCTTCTCATTCCCACCACCATAACAGGAGCTCCTGGTGGGGACATGGGAGAGGGCCTTCTCTATTGCTGTCCCCGTGCTTTGGAAATCCCTCCAATGGAAGGTCAGTGTGGCCCCATCTCTGCCGTACATCCGCAAGGAGGTAAAGACCTTTCTCTTTGGTCAGGCTTTCCCATACTGACTGGCTCTCAGAGAGGTTTTTGTAAATGAATAGCTGTTCCGTGTTGCTTTGAATCTGGTTTTTGGTGTTGATTTTGCTTGCCATTTTAGTGTGGTTCAATCCTTTTAAATATGTGTATATGTACAGTTGTTAGCTGTTAAATGTTTTATTTCAATGATGAGATCTGCTTTGGGTTGAGGGGAACCATGATATGTGTGCGTGCGTGCGTGCGTGTGCGCATAAGTGAGTGAGTGAGTGAGTGAGTGAGTGAGTGAATGAATGAGAACTCAGCTTCACCCTATAAAAGATCCCCTGCCATGACCACATTCTGTTTCAATAGCAGTTACCCAACTGTTTCCTTTCCCTCCAGTTCTGATGCCTATGTCACTCATTGCTGCATCTGATATCTGAGCATGTTTAATCAGCAAGACCAGGGTGTTACTGCATTTGGAACTAGAGTACCTATTACTTATAAATCCATACTGGAATAATTCATTGTAAATGATACCGAGCAAATTATTTTGATATTCCTGTGTGATTCTTTTTTTCCCCCTCCCAAAAAGTGCATCGGTGCAATGCATAGCTTTAATAGACACAATGTTCTTCTCAGTTGCTGTTGCCTATGGAGATGAAGGAGAACATCTACTTCATCAGCAAAGCTGCCATGTTGCTGTAAAGTGGAAATCTTGATCCTCGTATACACTTGGTTAGAGGAATAATGCAATCCAGCAGCCGACTGAAAGATGTTTTGCATTGCTGCTGTTACTCTGAAGCAGCAGAGCATTCTTGACACTGTAATATATAATTTCAAGAAAGATAGATATTAGTGTTCCATTGGTTTGCCTCACAAAATACATTGTCTGAGCGGCTACCCCTAAACATAGATGTGCTATAGAAGGATGAGAGAACTGCCTTCCACAAAGATATAAAAAAAGCTAGTTTTGTCCAGAAATGATCCCTGGCATTAAAAACAAACCCCACATTTGAGCTAAAAGGAGATCTTGAGCTAAAAGGAAACCTGAACTCATTAAGTTCCGTGGAAATCATATCATAGGGGACTTTTTGCCCTCTTCAGTTTTCCTTCTTCCTACTGTGGAAGTAAGGCTGATCCTAAACACTTTGTTATGCCTAACTGCAGAATCTGGAAGTGACGCAATATGTGTAAAACGTTACTGTAAAGAACCCATTATTTCTTGAGTTGATGAAGGCAAAATAAAATACAAACTGCTGATAAACTAGCTACTGGTGCTGTCTTGACTTTTCCCATGTAGAATCAATTGGATTTTAGGTTTCACCCCTGTCTTGCCATTACGTTTGATGTGGTTGCTTGTGTCAATTTTTAATTTGAACTTTTAACTACTGAGGTTAATTTCATTTTAACTTTGGGTTAGCTTTCAGTCTGAGGAGTCCTTCCTTGGCTTGCTATTACACACACACACACACACACACACACACACACACACACACACACACA
>JAHTLZ010003542.1:44969522-45016699 GCA_023846285.1 Phrynocephalus versicolor | reverse complement strand
CTACTACTACTACTACTACTACTACTACTACTACTACTACTACTACTTTATTTTTATGCCGCCTTTCTCCCTGGGTGAACCATAGGCAAAATAACTATTGTTAAGTTCTGGTGTCATGTGTTACAAGTGGAGCCACTGCAGATGCCTTCTGTTTTTGAGCGAGAGGGTGCTTTTGGTTTAAGAGGACTGTATACCATATGGTTGTCTGGAGGAGCGTGTGCTCTGGCCAAGCAGTTGGGAGGACAGATCTTTACTGGAAAGTCAGCTGTCATGGATTAGTGGCTGCATTTTAAATCACTCACTAATATATTTCAGCCTTCAGATATTTCTAAAGCAGATATTACCTCTGAAACCTTTCATATGTAAACTCGGGCTATCATTTATCAAGCTGCATTGAGCAGATGACTGACTCAGAAATGGCCTTGTCATCTGTCAGCAGGCTGTCCATCTCTTTCTACTTAACTATTTCTCGAGGTGTGAATGGATAAATGAAAGTTGCAGATTTTGAAATCACATTCTGCCCCGGAAAACAAAACACTGCCTTATGACTTTAAAATGTTTACAATATGCAAGCATTTTCAAGACATCACCATGAATTTAATCGCCTCCTATGTAAAATCAGTAATTCATTTCTTAATAAATTGCACATATTGTCTCTCTTGTAGCTTGGACAAGTTGGCTTTTGAAACTTGAGTTGGAGTAAATATATTTTACAGGCAGGCAGACAGAGACCTAATGGTCATGCAGTCTGTGGATTCTCGGAATTCTAGTCTGAAAAAATGAATTTTGCATGTTTTAGATCTCTTCCGTGCTTTCAGCAATTTATACTTGAGCCAAAATAATACACTGGTTTTACATTTGCCTACATGTATTCTTAGCTCTTTAGTTTCATAAGACTGAAAATGGAGTCAGATTGGAATTCTTTGATTGTTAGCTTTACACATAGGTTACTGTAGGTTAGGATCTAAGACAGGCATATCCAAACTTCGACCCTCCAGATGTTCTGGACCACAACTCCCACAGTCCTTTGCCATTGGAAATACAGGCTTTGAATTCTGGGAGTTGTGGCCCAAAACATCAGGAGGGCCGACGTTTGGACATGCCTGATCTAAGAGAAAGGGGGAAAGCACTACATGTGTAGTTTAGGAATATTAGCCTGTGTATTGTAATGCCCTTGTAATTTACACAGCAGAGAGGAAGGGAGACTGAAGCAATGAATGTTGGAAATCTAACAAAAAGACAGAGGATATGTTTTCTTCACCATCAACCTGAGAAACCAAGTGGAAGCATATTCTTTGTATGAGTCTAAAAGCAAAAGGAGGACAGAGAGTAGCCCTTCCTTGTTCACACTTCAGGCATTTCCACACAAGAATAATTAAATGCCCTTTAAGAAGGAAGTTCAGAGGTTTGTGGTACTGGCCTCCCATGCTTTTCAGTTTGGGATACAATTTAGAAAGAGCAGTTGCCTACAGCCCCATATCTACAGATACCAGGACTATCCTCCTGAGCCTACTTGAGTTGGGTTTAAAAGCCAAATTTTGATTTTTGTGCTAAAAGATGGTGTTGGATCATATATATAAGAAGTTCTATTTCCTATATGGGGTGTGCACATAGAAAAAGTACCCAAACTTAGGCTGAATTGATCATGACAAGAACTCTCTCTGAAATCAGACTGCTGAGTTTATTCCAGCAGTGCCACTTGTCTAAAATCAGAGTTCAGAGCTTTAAAGTAGTTGTTATTTCTGTCGAGAGTTATAACCCCAAATGTGTTATAACCTGGCAGAGCTTTGTACTGCTCGGAGGTTCGAATCCCGAGTACAACGCAGCAGAGCGAGCTCCCACTGTTAACCCCAGCTCCTGCCAATCTAGCAGTTCAAAAGCATGTAAATGCAAGTAGATAAATAGGTACCACCATAAAACAAATAGTGGGAAGGTAAAACAGTGTTTCCTTGCAGCCACGTTGGCCACGTGGTCATGGACTTGCACAACACTGGCTCTTTGGCTTGAATATGGAGATGAGCACTGCCGCTAGAGTTGGACGCGACTAGCACACATGTGTGTGTGGGGGGGGAACCTTTACCCTTTTTACAGAAGAGCCAAATAGCAGTGCTTAAAATGAAAAACACAGACACGGCGGTGATTCCCTTCACCAAACTTATCTGTATTTACAAAATACACATACAGCAAACTTTGTAGACTTGGCAGGCCTAAGCGTAGTCAAAATACAGTCCAGTCCAGTGATCCAAAAGTCCGGGAACTCACCAATCCGACTGGCAGAATGATGTCCTGCTCTCTCCAACATACCCCAGCCACATGTGCCATACATCCAGCCTCCTTTTATACTCTTGGCTGATACAATAATGATTCAGCATTTGGAAATCTGAGCATGTGCAAAGTCACCTGATGTCTATACCTATCAGATAATTATTACATAGGTGTGCAGCAGTTTCTGTACAGTCATTCTCCCAGAATTCAATATGCTAATTCATTTTCTGAACAAACCTTGACAGTTACAGGAAGAAATGTTTTCAATGTGTGAGTGACAGTGTCCTAATTGGTTTAAAAAGCAGAGGAGATTGAGCCTATAGGCCCTTGCTGATAAGTACCTGTAAGGAACCTGTCTTGTGACTTCCATATCCAGAGGCAGCTTTTCCTGTAGGACTGGCAAATCCTTGCTCTAGAAACGTGTATCCAGAGCTCCCTTGTGAACATGGCACTGGTTCCCAAGTCCTTTGGATTCATGTACACTTAACACATGGTTTGCTGACAAAAGCTGTCTCAATGCCAGGCTGTTTAGAGTACTACAGTAGTACAACCTTCCTCTTCAGAGGTCTTGGATTGCTTCTTCCAACATTGCTGCTGATCACTGGCTGTGCCCGCTGGGGATGGTGGAATCTGTGGTCCAAGTTGAGGAGTACCAAAGATACCAAGCTAAGGAGAGTTGTACAAATTTGTGCAGCACTAACCTAACACCTTTTCCTAATCAGGAAAAAAGAAAAAAGAAATCTAGGATGAAAAAAGACTAATACAAGGAAGCCCTGGTGGAACAAGGGTCTATTTACTCCTTTCTAGCTGTGCTGTAAAGCACATCTAAAGGTACTATGTACTTTGATTAGGTTCAGAGCAGGTGTAATCTTGGTTATAGTGCAAATATGCATCTGAATCTCTACAGAATAGCTTTTGGGGGAGGGGGCCTTTAAAGAGGAAAGGAGTAATCTCCATTCCTGTTTTCACAGAAGGATTGAGCCAAGTGTAGCTTTCCAAATATTTCTGGGCTGTAGCTCCTATCAGCTCTAGACAATTTAGCCAGTGGTGAGGAATGTTAGAAATTGCAGATGGTTAGCTGGAGGACCACACTTGACTCAAATAATTCTTGAATTACATAATGTAACAGTAAGTTTTGCTAAAAAGGAGATGAGGTCATTTTTGAATCCTGCGGGCTCAGATCAAAACTATACCAAATTCTGTTTCTCAGACTTTGGAAGAGTTGCTTGTATGAATCTAAACTCTTGCAATGCCCAGTCAGATGGCCAAATGCAAATGTCACTCGTCCAAGGCCAGCTGTTTTTGTAGTAGCCAAAGGGATCCTCTGGCACACTGTAACAGAATAGCAAAATGTCCTCCCAATGTTGTTTCATAGCTTTTTGAAACCTGGAGGCCCAGGATGGGACTCAGTGTTGTGCTTGGAAAATGTTAGCAACTCATCATCAAGCTTGTGGGGGAAACAGCAATAACGAATTGTAACTTTAGAAGCTACGGATACACAGGCAATTTTCTGCACTTCCTCACAGCTTTCACATTCAAGAATTACAACTGGATTTCTGGAAGCACAGACTATGCTCTATCTGAAATTCGGCAAGAAAGGTCCATTTCTTTGTGTCCTGAACATGATGTTTAATCACAGAAAATATGATAGCCATCACTAAACAGTGTCTCACAAGTTTTCCGTAATCTACATAGTTAGGAAATCAGTAGGGAAATAGCTGGCGGGGGAAGTGTTTGAATCTGTGGTGTCACAGCCCTTAGCCCTTGACATGGAAAGAGGTGGAGGAAGATGATATCAGTGCACCTGAATTATACATCAAGGTTCACAAGAATGCCACATCTTTTTTGACCTCTGAGCACAGGCTAATAACAGTACAATATCCATTGCTTCTCAAACATTTGGCATTTTCTGATGAGATACTGTATACAGGAAGATGCAAGTCAGCTTTTACTTCACGTCCTAAACTTGCAGTATCTTCATTATTGATTCTTCTTGAAAGGCATCTATCATTCTAGAATTGCTTCAGTAAAAAAAAAATCTATTTTTATTTTACCTCAATCAGATAATATAGTCTCTTTTTAAAAATCTAATGCTAATTTGATATAATGCTAGATTTGCCAACCTGCTTGATCTACTATGTTCAAATTTATTGGATTTTATAGATCAGTTGTTTTTCATGTTCTGCTCTTCTATTTCTTTGCATTTCTGTTCCAATATATTACCCTTTGTTTCTATGTGCTAACGGTTGGAAATTAGTATTTAGGATTCTGACCCTATTTATGTCTTGTCTTCCTTTTCCAGCTTGTCAGTCCTTAACCATTTAAAATGTTTCAACATTCATTCAAGTAGTATTTTCTTCTATTTATGATACACACATCGTCTTTTTATCCCCCCCCCCATAATGGCTCTGGTTTCAATCCTCAGTTCGTAGTAATACATTTTAGTAATTTAAATCTATTTTTAATAACTGTGATTTTGGCTCAATGATTCTTTTAGTGTTCTTCTCCAGCTTTGTTCAAGAGTATAGTATTTTATATTAACTATTTGTGATCTGTACCACCATCAGCTTCTGGTCCTGATTTGACAGGCAGAATAGAGCTCAATCTGCAAATCCAATTATACAATATATTTAATTTCAGTATGGCAATCTGGTGATGTCCACATGAAAGTAGTCTCTTTGGTTGCCTTCAGCATGGGTTTAACCAGATTATTGGCTTCACAGAATTGTATGAGTCATTCCCCAGGCCAAATTCTCCAACAATGTTTGGTTTTCTTTGCTTCCTTCTCCCCAGCCTTCTTTTGCGTTCCTCTCACCTATGATTATTGACACATCCTGTTTTCCTATAGAGGACACTGTAGACCTGGAGGATATAGAAATGAAATTTCACAGTCCTAAATCTAAGAAATCCTGAGCTTATATTTAGACAAGAAAGGCTGAATGAAGAACTTAATTTCATTAAATATGTACAATTATTGGATTTTTTTGGCTATAACCAATAGGAGATCCTGGTAAAGTGCTTTAATTCCCTGGCAACCTAGCTCCTGGTGATACAACCTGAATTAATAGTTCGTAAAAGTTTCAGTTTCACATTGAGGGAAGCATTTGACTAATATCTAACCTACATGAAAAATGCTCCCATTACCATGTTGTTTCTTTGTCTTTATCTCTTTGAAGCTTTCCTAACAACATTTATTCCCATTTTTGCAGATGTTAGTTAAATTCAAGCAACCCAACAGTGAATCAAATGAGCAGGGGATGTTGTAAAGCCTAATTATACAACTTGCTGAATGTTTGCATGACGAACAATGGAAACTACTAGGTCTACTTTGCCCATTTAACTTCATTTAAATGGTTCTTGGCATCCATGTTGCATTAATGTGATAACTTTTGTGCAGCAATTAACAGACTGCGGCAATTTGGAAATGTTCAGGCAGCTCATCAAGAACAGTGCTGTGAAGTGGATAGTTAGTCTTTGTGAATGTACTGGCTGCTTGGGACTGGAAGTCCTTTCCTCTTCTTTCTTGAACAATTAAGAAAGTGAACTAATAATAGCAGTAACGAACGATAATAAACACAGTTGACATGTGCCATTTATGTTTTAATAGCTCAGACAATATTGGCAGCAGTATCAGATCTCCCCTGCCCCCTCTGGTAATTAGGAGTTAATTTAACTTATAGCAAAATGCCTAACTGGCCAGTTTGTGATTGCTGGGAACTGGCCATTTCTTTTTATCTGTGTCATTTTTTTTGTTAGATTTCCAGAAAGAGATAAGTTTCTGGAAAGGTTTGGGTAAGACATAGAAAGTCTTGAGTCTCTTTTTATCCACAAAGATTTCTTTCAACCTCTTGACACAAACTGTGTTCCCAGTTTTCTTGTATTTGATGGGAATGCCTATAAAAGAGGGCTCTGTTGTATTTGTTCATGGGATGGGAATTGGCAGAAGAAAACAATGAGGTGGCAAAATAGTTTTGTGGCAGCATATGAAGAGCAAATATAGGTGTGTGTTCGTCATACCTAGTTGCCACACATCCCTATTGCCGCCTTGCATAAAGCAGCCTGTTCTTATTGATATTTTTTAAAAACTGAAAGTAGGCAAGAAAAAACTGGGTTCATCTGTAGAAGAAACAAAACCCAAAAATCATGGTTGGCCAGTATCTTTATTACCATCAACTATAAATGTATCAATGGGACATCTTTTACAAGTGTTTTTGGTCTTCTACACCCTTTCTAAGAAGGGGCACAGTAATACCTTGGTTTACAAGTACCTTGGTTTAAGAGTGTTTTGCAAGACAACCAAACATTTATTCAAAAAATTGCCTTGATCACCGAGCAGTGTCTGGCAATACAAGCACTGGAGCAGGTCACATGATCACAAGTGAGCCAATGATGGTGCCCCCCTTTGCTGGATTGTGGGTGATTGTCTGGAACATTTTGTCTCAGGCAGCCTCCAAATTAGAGGGAGGAGAGAGGAATGGAGGTTTCCCTTACAACAGTCATGGAGGTTTTTAAAGGAAAGTGCAGGTTAGGGTTTTATTTTTCTTTATATTTTTCTTTATGCTTATGTCTATGTTTACGTTTACGTTTATGTTTCATTTGTTTTCAACATCCTTTCTTATTTTTAAAATAATTTCTTGTCATGGGGCAGCGAGTCAAGTGTGTATAGGACTACAAATTGCATTTTATTATTTTCACATTAAAAACACAGAGTAAAATCCAGTTATTAGTCCCAAGCAGAGCAGATTCTGCAGCCGGGAACTTGAACCATGGCTATACACAGCAATGAAGTAAATCTGGGGAGCCAATAAATGTCCACTCTGGGGCAGCTCGTCTGCCTCGGGAGCCTCTTTGCCCTCCCCCACGCGAGCATCGCGAGACGGGGGAAGGCTGGAGAAGACCCGGATGAGGGTGGAGGCAGCCTACAAAGGCAGCCTCTGCCCTGGACAGAAACCTCATTGCTTGAAGGCGTGTTCCCCACCCACCCACCGCATTAAAAGGTACTAGCGTGAGTCTAACTGGTCGCCTAACAGGGCCGGATAGGAATTTTTTACTCACCCCAAGATAGGCATGGAGGGGCAGGGTTTTTTTGCCTATCCCATGCTGGTACTCGGGGGTGGTTCCCTAATAACTGAGTTACCCTGTTGTTATGGTCACAGTGGCGGTTGTAAAGAGGGAATGGAGCTGGTGGGTACAATTCTAATATCCCCTCCGCAACCATCTGACCTATCACAGTGCGGATCAGGAGATTACAGCACCGGGAAAGGATGCCAACAGAGGCCTTGCCTGGGTCACGAGTCACTATGAATGCGGTTTGGGATCTGGGCAAGGGGGAGGGAATTGGCTGGCCCTGGCAGCCTGAAAACACCTCAGGCCATCAGGGGGTATTACTCCCCCAAATGCTCCTGAGTCAGAGGGGTCCCAGGAGAACCCCAGGTACCCCGACGTGAACCTGCATGGCGACAGGCCCCTCAAGAAGTTCAGGTGTTTCAGACCTGCATTATGTTGTTATGTTAATAAAGTGTGGCCCGATTTTATCCCCAATACTGTTGTCTCGCATCATTATTCGCCGTGGGAGGGCAATGTGGTTTCTATCACACCTTCACACAAGGCACATAGTCATGAGAGTAATATTGTTGATGAGAACCAAAACACAGCCACCCAAAAGATATCCTAAACCCCAAAGATTCCAATTCTCAATTTATATTTCTTTTTCACAAATGAAATAATTGCTCATAAATCCACTTTGATCATTCTTACATACGTCCTTCCCAGATTCAAAATCTCCATACCTCTAACAAGCCAATTCCTAATTCACAAAATCTGCATAACGTATTGGCCAAAAGTCCATTGCATGGGATGCCAGCGTAACACAGTTGGCCAAAACGTCAGCAACAAATTGTTCTTCCTGTTGAGTCAGCATAGGCACTAGCTGCTATGTGCGGACCTATGCTATACAGCAGCATAGGCCTATGAGAACGCCTTAACGTGTAGCAGTTTGCCGCAGATACTTATGCCAGTTCGTTTATACCAGTAGCTACAACTAAGAGAACTGGTCTGTTTTTAAAGGGGGGAGGCACACATGGTAAGATAACTGATGTACTTCACTTCTTTCTGTTTTCCTTTCTTTCTTCAGTTTTTATTCCTGTTGTAACTTCTAAAATTTTCAAACAATAGATGAAAGAAAAGTCTATCTGTTGCATGGCAGATCTGGGTAATTCATAGTACAGTAAAGTTAGCCCTTGAGTAAGATAAGTGCTAAACATGAGACCATAACTGGAATTGCTGTAATGGAAATCATGGTGTACATGATGCATGGGAATATGCTCAAGCTTGGTACCTCTAGGTTGTTGTACACCAGCAGTGCCTGGACATTAGCTTACGCAGGAGCAGCACTTTTTAGGTGAATCTGTATGTCAGACATCATCATCATGAATGCTAAAGAATAGTTGCCACTTTGGCTAATAGCTGGTTTCTACACTGGCATTGGATACCTTCTCAAGTAAAATAAAGTGTGAGTTATGTACACGTACTGTATGGATTATTTAATCATTCATGGTCAACAATTAGCTGCATTCCATCATTCACCAAGCTATATTACTTAGCAGCTTGTGTTTTATCCTCCTGCAGCAGAATGAAATATTGGAACAGAGGCATGTCCAGGGATAATGTAGTCTGCTGGATAAATATGTATTTCAGAAGAGACACACACCATTAGCAAATAGTAAAATCTTATCAGGTGAACATATTTGCAGAGTGGAAATCCCTTTCCTTATTTCCAAATAATGCAATATAGCAGGACTAATAGGCAAACTGTATAAATGTATTTGCATAGGGAAATTACACTCCCTTCTCTTTCTCACTGTGTGTGCATGCATATATATACACACATATTCTTGCTCCCTTTCAGTTACACTGATACTGGAGAATTGAACATGGGACAAAAAATGGCCAGAGGTTGCAGGCATTCTTGTTATCTATCTGCTGGCTGGCCTGCCTGCCTGCCTGTCTATTTATTCATCCACCCAACCTTTACACAAGCAAAATGAGCTTTAAAGTAGTTTACAACTGAGTGCTATAGGAAAATAACAATGATATTGAGGAACACCCGAATAGTTCCATAAAACATAAAGCTTCAGAAGAAAGCATCAATAATACAACAATCCAAAAAAGCAACAAAATAGAATAATAATTTCCTTATCAGGGACAGAGGCTTTGGCTGTGCTGTTCAGCAGCAGGCAACGAGTATGGAAAAGAATAATAGCATTAGCAATGTAAAATGTTTTTCAAGAAAGCACAGCGAATCTGTTGCAATTCCAGGTATTTATGAGAAGACATCCTCTGGTCTGGATAATAAACAGAGCTATCTCCTCTAGATACGGTGGGTAGAACAACAGAATGAGTCTGGCAAGTTTGGGCTATAGATCTCCAATGTTGAAGGTTTTTGTGCATGATGCCATTACAATATGAAGGCTGTTTTAATGCCTTCCATTATGACTGCCTTCAAATAGCAATCCATTCATGTACTATATAGCCAGTGCCGCCACAGGAACTTGAAACAAAAACTCAGCATCAGAATTCAAGACTGGCATTAAAACTAGACTAATCTGTGTTAAAACAATGCCATGGGGTAGTAATCCTAAAGCAGAGGTGAGCAGTTTCGTTGATGGGCCCTCACATGTTATCTAACATCAAGAAAAGAAAAGAAATGAAATGGAAAGTGGATAAAGCCTGTATTTCCATTTTTAAATTATGGACATGTGTATAGGAACTGTAGAAGTTTTTGTGATCTATGCAAAAGGATTTGTATATTTGTTAAGTGGGTCAGTGGCTTCTTGATAGGACTTACTCTAAAGAATGGTTTCCAGTTGATCCTCATCATCTTAGAGAGGAGTGATCAGTGGGATGTCATGGGATTCTGCCCTAGTCCCAGTGTTATTCAACATTCTCATAAATAACTTGGGGCGCTTTTACACGACCCCTAAGATCCGCTGGTCACTTAAATTTGGACCAGAGATCTTAGGGGTTTGTCGCTCTTCCTGCATCCCCACCCCTCCGCACTTCCTGGCTGCTGGCTGCGTGAGGGGAGGGACAAAAAAAGGGACAAAAGAATGCAGGCTTACCTCCGGTGCCGGTGGACACTGCCCCGTCATTGTGATTCCTTCTCTTAAAGGGGTGGGAGGCAAACAACAACAACAAAAAGAAGCGAGGAGAGCCTGGCACATCCACATCAAGATTTTTCACCCTCGGAGAGCAGGTACATGAAAAGTGCGCTGGGACGCGCTTAGGTGGGCGTGGTCGCACTTAATTTTCAGTAAACTCCGGAGCTGTTGGGTAAACAATTTTAAGCTCCGGAGCTGGGAGCCATTTGTGGCGGAGTTTAGGGGTCGTGTAAAAAGGTCCTTGGATGAGAGCCTGGCAGGAGTGCTCATTAAATTTGCAGATGACACTCAACTGGGAGGAGAGTCAAACTCATGATGCAGTTATGCAGAATGTGCAACTGTTAGTGATGAATTTGGCATAAGTGAAGAAATTTCCATGGCATTATCTGTTGCAGCCAAGTTATGCATGCCACCCAATTTGTAACAGATAACACATTTTGGGTATAGCTGCACAATAGGATTTTGGCCAATCAGACTTAGCAGAAGAAGAGCATACTATTTAATAGGCAGGAAAATTCAGATTCACAAGTATAGAATGGGAGACAGTTGATGTGAGAGTACTACATAGGAAAAGGATGTACCTCCCAATTGTACCCATTCTGCCAAACATGTCAACCAATCATGTCCCAAAAGATGGAGGGTACTAGATCAGAACACAAAGGCTGCCTTCCTTTCACTTTTTGTCCAGGAGCCTCAGGTACTTAGACACACCTTGTCTCTACTCCTGAAGGCAGCATTTAGCTGTCATGAATAGTAGCCACAGACAGCCTTATCATTTCTATATTATCTAATCTCCTATTAAAGCACTTTGAGTTGGCAAACATCAATGCTTCATGCACAGATGAGCTATATATTAAACAATGTATTATGTGAGCTGATGTTTGCTTTCTCATTCCATTTTTATTGCATTATTAAAGATCTAGAAAAATGAGTGACTTAGTTAACCATGGTCCTGCCCATCAGATTAGAAATCATCACCTTCTACACTCTAAATATAGGTGTTCTGAAGAGTGGGCCACATATCTTGTTTTATTCTTTACAAAAATACACCACCACGGTGGATCCTACTCTTCAAAGTAAGCCATGTCATTGCCTTTTTTGTCAGAGTGCCTGCAATCCCTCTCTTCCTCTCACCCATCATATATACATTAGTTATGGACAGGCTTTTGAAATTAGATAGACACTAGCAAGAGATTGTTTATTACTCTCAGGTTGTTCATTCCTTGTGGTGTCCTACTGGGAGCTTGAAAACACATTTTTATTTCCTTATGATTTTGCCCTTTTCTACTTCAGAAAACATTGAGTCCAATTCCCTTCCTGAGTGGAACATGAGCCGACACGAATGCCCTTTCTCTGTCCCTGTCTTGTCCTTGCATAAGCATTGTCGATACGAACTGAAGGCTGAAGCATGCTGGGCACCTCCTTTTGATGGGTTAATACTGAGGGGAAATGGGTGCCAAAGCCAGCTGACATAAATGCTCGTCCCAACACAGACCATGGGATGTGCAAAGAGAATTGACATACTTGATAGACTGGGATGGGGAAAAAAGACATCTCTCTCAATGGCCATCATCTTAGCGGGGAACGAAACAGAGAAATGGCAGTAGTGCCAGAAGTAGCCATGTCCTCACAAAGCCTCAAACAGATGCTTGTTGGCTGATTCTAAGTAAAGCCTAAAGTTGCCGGGCCAGCAACTTCCCCATTCACTGGGATTCTGGACCAACATCTGAGACCAGAGGTAAGGCCTTGGTGACTTCAAACAGGTGGGGAGCAAAAATTGGGAGGGGAGAAGTGTGTCTGGGCTGATGATGGCAATTTCGTCTGGGCACGAAACAAAAAATGGTGTTTCGGTTTTTCGTTTGTCGTTGAGAGGTCTGTTTCGGTTCATTTCCATTTGTCGTGAATATTTGGAAAAATTTCGTTACCATTTTTCGTTTTTTCATTTGTCATTTCTACCCGCCTTTTGCACGATTTTTAAAGCATTTCTGTGCGCAGGCATCCCACAACGCCCCAGACCAGAGGGAAAACACTATAAAAATGGATGCTGGCAGAGACACAGTATAGACTAGGTACGTAGGGAGGCTGCAAAGGCAGCGGCGGGTGTTGCCCAGGGTGCAAGGCAGCCGCAGAGTGACTGCACTGCGGGGCAAGGGAGGGTACTCACTGAGAGGTACGCAGCACGCACGCACACAGGGAGGCTGCAGGACTGAAGCTAGAGTCGCAGAGACAGCAATCCCACCCTAACTCCCACCATAGACTGCAAAGAGAACGGGGGCTGCCAGAGCTTTTTATGCCCTCTGTGGCTGCCAGACCTGCCCGCCCAGTCTGCAACCTGGGCATGCTATTGGTTGAACATGATCCCATCACATGGCTTGCCTCCATTTTGTGGCTGGTGGCGACATCCATTTTAAATGGAGAAGAAAAATACATCGCGATGGGAGAAGACAAAAACAAACATTTTAAGGACCCCAACCCTCTGGTAGGTAATTATCACATTATTGCTGTGTTTTTACGGATATCCAAGGCGTTTTTTAACATTTAAAACAGCTCATTTCATTGCGCGTCGCCATTAACAGAAACGAAACTTAATGACCACAATTTTTGTGGTTCTGTTCGTTTCGTTGCATTTTCATCACAATTTTCGTTTGTCGTTTCGTTACGTAACAGAACGAATAACGAATAACAGAAACGAAAAAAATGTTCGTTCCGTGCCCATCTCTAATGGCAATGGCTACAGACCCAGTTAATACAGCAACCCAGAGATGGGGAAAACCAATTTTCTGGGTAGCTGAGAAGACAGTAAAATGTATCCAACAGAAGCAATGGCTGTTACCTGACCTTTCCCCCAGTCTTTTCCGTAGCTTTAGATGGGCTTATTGTCCTGTGAGGGCTGGTGGAGAGCTCACTGCCAACCAAGTTGTTAGTTTGTTTCCAAACCCTCTGGCACTACAAGAAGCCTAATGAATCTTGATGCTAGTGCTCCCCTGGCAGGCACTGGCTCTCTTTCCAGTCCTGCCCCATTACGGGCTTCTGCTATAATGACATGTGTGTCACCCTCCCCCTATGCAATTTTGTGCCCTTCTTTCACTGTACCCCTGTTCTCATTTTTGCTCTGTAGGAGCAGAATAGAATAAGGCTGCTACATTGCGATCTGATCTCACCAGAAAAGGAGAGCATGCAGAAGAGGCTTGTTGGTATGTACACAAGTTGGAGCTTAGAATCATTATTTGCTCCCTAAGCTCTACACATAATGGAAAATGAGCTGTGTCTTGTCCTTGCATCAGCACTGAAGAAGCAATGTCAAATCTGAAAATACTGACCAAAAAGCAAGAGCAGACAACAATAAGAAGGAAGAATGAAAGTAACTATTAGCTACCTGTTCCTACCTCTTTCATCCCAACAACAGACAGTCATTTGTCCAACAAGTATGGCTGCAACCTTATTCATATCCTTCCACAGTGATACCTCAGAGGAAAGACCTCTCATTGACCAGTAAGAGAAGCTCCTGGAATGTGACTTTTGCATCTTGTTTCTTTTTCCTTCAGAATTTCTCCCATAAGAAAATGGGAGATCCATCACCTCTCAGGTCAGCAGCGGAGCCTTGTCTACTTGCTGACTACATCTGGTCTTTGCTGTCAGCACATGCTCTTTCCATCTGCTATACTGACAAGAAAGCTCATTTCTGCTCTAAGCGTGTTCTTGTGATAAGAAACTGATTGAGTCCAGCAAATACCTCTGCTAGATGTAATGGAGTTACACTAATTCATGCTATCGTAAGATCTAGTCTTGGTAGTTCTATTCTAATTTCTGAATAACTAATACAGTCCTAGTGATTCAAAAGACATGATACATGAAACTGCAATTTTTTTTTCTGTCACAGTCAGCCAGACACTTCCCCTTAACTCGTTTGTGCTCCAGTTATCTTTTTATTTCCTTAAAGATATAAGAACATAAGAAGAGCCATGCTGGATCAGGCCAAAAGCTCATCTAGTCCAGCTTCCTGTATCTCACAGTGGCCCTACCAAATATGTCTGGCTTTAAGCCTGGTTTGTAACCTGTGATGGACTTTTCCTCCAGGAATCTGCTCAATCCCCTTTTGAAGGCATCCAGGCTAGATGCCATCACCACATCTTGTGGCAGGGAGTTCCACAGACTAACACGCTGGGTAAAAAAAAAATTCTTTTATCTGTTCTCTCTCTCCCAGCCCTCAATTTGAGTGTGTGTCCCCTAGTTCTGGTATTTTGTGGTATGGTATTTTTCTTATATAGTTTTATATTTTGTTTTAAAAAAGCATAATTCTTATACAAAAAGAACATTTTGGTACCTCTTCTGTCACACATATGTGTGCGATACAATGTGTGTGTTTTTTTCCTCACATGGCTCTTCCTTCCATTTAAATAATGAATAATGGTCTTTGTATTTTAAAATGGCATTTCTGTGACTATGTTAGATTGAGCTACATTTCTTCTCCAAGAGAATATTCACATGGTGATAAACTACTTACAGAAGTTGCCTTGAGGGTTCTGTTTAATGTAATGTACTTTGATGCAGAAGAGCTGGTGAAATTTGTCAGCCCTCTTTCTATGCGGTTATATCTTGCCTTTTTGTAATATTTGCATTTATTCATACAAAGCTTTAAATATTCCCCCAAATAAATGAAGCCTTTATTATTCCTGAAGGGCTCATCAGTTTAAATCTGTCAAAAGCTGGTAGATTAGAAAATAATGTCAGTCCCCTCTCTTGAGGGTTCTCCTGACATTACATTCATGGCATGGGAGCCATTGCAGTAAGTGGCCTTAACAAGAAAGATTTAAGGCAAATCCTTAAACTCGGACCACCCCCACCCCAGATTGCAGTAAAACTTCTTAATACCTCTATGTCACAATACAATGACTTAACACCCATTCTCCTGAATAGGAAGAGTTTCCCCTTTCCTACAACTTAAAAACCCCACAAGCTCACTCACTCTGTACTCCAGAGCACAGAGAGAACTCCTAGCTCTCCCATGCTCCTCGCCCTCTGAAGATGCCGGCCACAGAGACTGGCAAAACCTCAGGAAGAAAAACTTCCAGAACATGGCCAAACAGCCCGAAAAACCTCACAACAGCTATTGGATCCCATCCATGAAAGCCTTCGAGAATATATTGAAAGCTTTCGAGAGGGAAGGAGGGAGCTCACAGGCCTTAGGGCAGGCATGTCCAAACTTTGGACCTCCTGATGTTTTGGACCACAACTCCCAGAATTCCAAGCCTGTATTCCCAATGGCAAAGGACTGTGGGAGTTGGAGTCCAAAACATCTGGAGGGCCAAAGTTTGGACATGCCTGCCTTAGGGTCATAGTGGCTCTTGCCCAATATGACAAACCATTTTCTCCTGAATATGTAGGGGGCATTTGGCAACCCAAGTATGTTCCACATCCCCCATCAACCCTTCCCCGAGATGGCAAGGGGTTGTATGAAGAATAGTTCAACAATTCAGAGGGCCAAATTGTCTGTTGGGTGAAATGAAGGGAAAGAGTTCTGCTTCCAAAGGGGTAGTTGAAAGAAAATCCATCTCACAGATCAAAAGACATATTAGGTATGGAAGAGAAACAAACATGTTCTAAAATGTCCCCATCACTGCCTGTATTATCCTGTATTCGGTTGTATTCTCAGAATCAACCGAGGTTATTCATCATGCATAGGTCTATTGGAAAGGTGCTTCACCAGCTGGTGAAAGATACAATTTGCTATTAGATGTAATTTTCATCACCAATGTATCTTGGGTTCAGTGTTTTTTATGATTGGTCTTTGGCCTTGGCTTGTAAATCTGAGGCAGTATCTTGGAAGGAATCACTTTGTGCAAGGAAGACTGCACAAAACATGTTTCTCCTTATAATCTAGGTTGACCCTCAGTTTTACATCTGGTTAGGTGTGAAAACTGACTATAGACTTACTAAGCAGTAACTTCAGCTCTTGTTTCTAAATACTGGAAGGGGTTCTCAGACAGTTACTGACCCTTCAAGATCAAATGAAGGTGTTATTTTACCTGAATGGTGCTGATTGTTTTAAAAATATATATTTACAATTGATGTTTAAAAGGATGCCAGCAACACATTGAGATAATTCTGAATAAACTGATTGTTTATTATAGGTATTATGTAAATTAACTAAATGACAGGTCACTTGTAAGACAAAACTCAAATGAATCGAATAGGTCAGAAGCAGCAGCAATTAGTTTTCTGTGTGTAATTCAGTTAAATTCATATTCAGAAAAGGAGGTGCCGCATCAGGTCAACATTTTATTGCTAATTCCATACTAATTCCATACTTTTCCATACTAATTTGTCATATGAAATTGCTATGAGTAAGCTGCACCATTTTATTACAAGTTTATCATTTTTGTAAAGTTTAAGTTGTTTTCTAAGTTAATCCAAGTGTCTCCGAGGGAGATATATGACAAGACAATATCTTGCATAATGATGCACATGTTTGCAAGTGTGTAGCAGCCTTCATGCACTGTTGGAAAGTGCAGTTTCTTCTTCAGGGCTGGAGGAACACCATCATCTGCAGATTTTTATTTTTTTTTAACTTCAACCTCACTGTCATTGGGGCCGGTGGGAGTTGGATGCCAAAGCATCTGGACCGCCACTATTGAATAACCCTTGTCCACCTGGGGATAGTCAGAGCTGCAGCTTTTTTATGCAAACAAGACTTCCTAGCTGTACTTCTCTTACATAAATCTAAAGACAGGGGCATGTGCATATGGTCTTTCTGAGGCGAACATTTTAGGGTGGTTCATATCTATAAGAGAGAACTTCCTACATATGCCTGCTATGTTAGAAATGCATATGTGGAAAAGGAAGGGTCATGGCTAAGTGATGCAGCACTGCATTTGCGTACATGCTGATCTAGACAAGTGCTAAGTGGCAATTTCCTCTGTTCAAAGCGTTGCAGCATTTACAGCAAACGAGTATTTAGGCAGCATATATGAAATTTATACCCTACCAGTTTTCAGCAAAAAATTGAATTCGGCTCTCCTAGGTCCAAGGCAGATTTTAATCATATGGATGTAGTCTGGAAGAAAGAAATCAACACAATAGCCGAATTTCTACCTTTAAGAAAGGATTTTAAAATCAGCTACCAGCTTTTATTTTGGAGAAATCAGCTAAAGAGAAATATAGCTCCCTCTTTTTTTATCAGCAAAGCTGGAGACTGATTTTTGAGCAGGGCAGTCGACAAAATCAGTCCCTTCAACTCATAAAGCACCATGAAAACTTACAGTTATTGTGTTAAAAAGAGCAAACTCGACTTAGCATCTGACAGATTTCTAAAAGGGACAGACTGTAATGAAGGCAAGAGGAACACAAAAGGGAAAAGGGAATAAGAGGTAGAAAGCAGAAGGTCAAAAGCTTTGGAGAAGAGACCCTTTCAGATGCTGTTCAAACACTGCAAAGAGAAGTGGGTGTATTGAGTCCCACAAAAGCCAGTCATATAATAGAGGAAGGAACCTAAGATTTAACCAAGAAGTATTGTCAGGGCAAGGACAGCAAATAAAGAGAACAAAATAAAAAGATGGAGATTAGTCGCAGTGCCTCTGTTTCATAAAGGTTTTCTGATCCTTTAAGTGTATCAGGAGGGCTGTGGCTAAGTAGGAAAAATGTATTTTGCTTCTGCCCCTAAAAAAACGAGGACTGCTCCGAAGCTGCGAGGTTTAGCAACTGAGAGGTTTAGCAACTTGCTTATGCCAAGAGAAAAGTTGTCGATATAGATATTTTTAAGATACAAAGTTGTCCCCGGTTAAATAAACCAGACTGTTAGCTACCCTCCTTCTCAGAATTTCTTTGGCATTTCCTTGTTTTGAGTACTATTGTCTCCTGAGGAAACCAGATGAGCACACCAGTGAGAGAGTAGTGAGCAATAGATTGCCAAATTTTGCTGGAAGGTATCTTACTTCATGTCAGTACTTGGTTCATAAGCATGGCAAAAACAGATGCAGTAGCCCCCCACCACAACATGGTTCATATATTACGGCCTCAGTATATCACAGTTTTTTTCCTTGAGAGAACACTTCCAAAGAATGGCTTTTAACCATCTCCTGACACCTCAGTAAACAGACCTTGTGCTACCCTTGGCAGTGCACGCCAGCAACAGCAGCCCCAGATTTGTTTGCTGAGGTGTCAGGAGGGGGTTACAGGCCTCTCTTTGGAAGTGCATCCCAGCAGGAGCAACCCAAGGTCAGTTTGCTGAGGTGTCAGGAGGGGGTTAAAGCCTGTCTTTGGAAGTGCACCAGCAGGAGCAGCCCAAGGTCAGTGTGCTGAGGTGTCTGCATTTCACAGATTTTGCTTTATTGCAGGTGGGTCAGGCACCTAAACCCCACAATAAATTGGGGAGTACTGTACTGTAGTTGGTGCACACAAAGAGCAACCGAGTACAGCTACCATACAACTAAATATAATAGTGGAAGTATAAGGAAAAGTGGGATAAATATACCAAACAATAACTAAATCCCAGTTTAGAGAAAGGGAGCAAATCTTTCTCAGCCAGAACATGTATCTGAAAGGTAAAAGGGGCAGGAGCTGACTTCTAAAATGATCCCTTCCTGGAATGGCATAGGCAGCTAGCAAAACAAAATAGTAATATGTGCAAAACATACACCAAATAATTCCAGCAGAAGCTGTTGCTTGACAGTGTCCAATCAAAAGAGTTGACCTTCTAAATCAGCTGAAGTACAGTGGCAGGCTAAGGAAGCAGATGCAAGAGGAACACTTCCGCTGTGTGGGCAGCCTGTTTTGAATGAACAGCACAAGGTACCCCTTGAATAGTGGAGAGAATTCCACAATTTTGGAGCCAAGTAAGAAAATGCTTTAAGCCTGGAGTTTGCCATTTTGGGACCAATATCAGACCAGAAATCACTGCTTGGGTCTTCCTAAGTATGGGGTATGAAATGCCATAATGACTCACACAGTTTACAACTTTAATCTACCACTGCCAAACATGAATACATGTAATCTCTGCATTGTCACTCTTATGTCTAAAGAAGGGGACTTGTTCCAAGAAAACTAATATTAAAATAGTCTTTAAGGTACCATAGCTTATTTGTCATCTTTGTTTTGTTTCGTTTTGGTGTTTTTTTTTTGTTAGTTTTAACAGTGCAAGATGCTGGCCTCATTTTCTAAGTCTTCCTTGTGGCATGGATACAAAATGTGGGTTCCAGAATGAGGAGCATCAGCAGAATCTAATTAATCCGTTCCCAAGGATTATGCTGATGTTTTCAAAACATCAGTTTAATCAAATAAACAATTATGCGGTGTCTGCATGCTTCTGCGAGTCTCCTCTACTTTCCCTCTACCTATTCTTTACTAGCAGACAGCGAGTGTGCAAAATAAAGGAAGTCATTCCTGGAGGAGAGCGAGAGAAAGCAAGCACTTTTAAAAACCATTAGACCTCTGCTTTCTATTTTGGGACATACACCTATGATTGCTACTGGATCAGCACTTTTTGCAGCAGAGAATGAGCCTTCTATAATCTAATTCAATCAGTTTTCAGTTACTAGACTACACCTTAAGTGGTCTTGATACTTCCTAACATTCCTAAAATGGATTCACTTTGATGTAAAAATAGGTGGCAGCAAGGTGATCAAATTATGAATTGACAGAAGGGAATAGCAGGTTTAGATTTTAGACTAGAGGAGAGGCTCATTTGAGCATCTGAGGCCACACAGGTTGCTGACACTTCTGTCCATTGTATCTCGCTCACATGTTTGTTTTTTTTTCCTCCAGTAGTTGCTTACCATTTTAGTGGTGTCACACTACATTGCAAGCGCATGTCTGATTGCAACTGACAGGTGAGGAAATGGCAGAGTCAGCTTAAGCTGGTTCTTTGATTGTAGGTATATCTATGGTTTGTGAAGGAGAAATGGATGTAATTTGGACAAAGATAACACGGACTGTTGAAATGAAGTAGGAATGAGCTTGCCACCTGTAAAGCCCAGTAAGGCAAGGAGTATACTGTATAAATAGGCTTATATCTGGCCTGTGTCGGTTTCACATGTGTTCCAGGATGGGTTCATGCAGCCCAATGTCCTCATATTGTGATTTAAAATTCACATATGCACATTCATTTTCAGTGTCAGCTTTCCCCAATACGTGTTTTCTCCAAAGTTTTCAGACTGGGAACTGCACTACCGTCTTTTAAAGAAGAGTGCAGTTGCTTTCTTTCACTATGGCTATGTTCAAACATCAAAAATATGTCTCCACTTTCTTACATTTTCCATTTAGTGGAAGATAGAGCAAAGTGATGGCAATGGGACTTCTTTTCTTGAGAGAATGAAACATTTTGCTACTCAACCAAGCAGCTTCATCAGTCTGAGGAAAGTTAGTGGTCATTTAAAGGAAAGAGTTAGTTTATCCATTTGAAGGATAAAGATGAGGATGTACACATATTAGACAGAGAAGAGGGGTGGTTTGAGAGAGGGGTCAGGGAAGCTGTTCATGTGTGTATTGAAAACCCCTAACTCATCAGAGGTGGGGGACTCAGACACAATTTGTCTGCTACTTATAAAGCAGTACTGTACTTTCATCAATCCCCAAATAAATCAGAAGCACTTCACACCTCCACCAGCAAGGCCATAGCTAATGACCCATACTTTCACGTACTATAGGCCTTTGTCCACCTAACACATCTATTCAGATCATGGTCCACCTATGAACCTATTCAGACCAGGGTGATGTGAAATCAAGGCAAACTATAACATGGAGGACTCACCACTAACTTTCCTCAGACTGAGGAAGCTGCTTGGATGAGTGGTGAAACATTTTGATCTCTCAAGAAAGGAAGTCCAGTTGCCATGACTCAACATTCAGATACCCTATGTTGCCTTTTCCCCCATTAAACCAGGAAGTGGGGATTATTTTGTTTCACTTGGGTGGGGAGGAAGACCATGTAATAATCTCCAGTCTATCTAGGAATACAGGAAAATGTGTAGAGGTGCCTGCTGTCACCTTTGCTTAGCAAGTAACAGTTGTTGGCTTATAGGAAGATAAATCCAGCAACATTGTAGACCTAGCATTCAGAGCCGTACTTCAACATTTCTCCCTGCTTCCCTCATCCTGCCATTGTATCATATTGCATCTCATTTATATTGAAAAAAATTATTGGGTAAAGTAATACAAAGTGGAGAATCAAACCCTTGCATTTGCAGTTTTCAAAAGAGGGAACTGTTGGAACTGTAGTCCAAAGCACCACAAAGCTCCCATGTTTATTGTAAGTGCTGTTGCTTCTTTTCTCTGACAAACAATTTTTCTCTTCCTGGGGGGAAATATAATGTAGTTTACCATGCAAATGTGCCTCCAAGTGCACAAAACAGATAGGGATATCTGTGTCTCACTGTGTATTTTCAGGATCTTGACTCTCTTACAGAGTTGGATGCATATCTTTAGAAGACTTGCACGACCTTTTAGATGAAAGACTCTGTATTCCTCAGTAAGTAGTAGCTCTGTTCAAAGCTGGCTGAATGAGTGTTCATTAGCATGCATGAAGATTCTGGAAATTAAGTTAAATAAAACTGGTAATTGCGCTATTTGACTGCGTGATTCTAAAGCTGTGTGTGTTCATGAGTGACCATCGGAGAAACGGAGTGCAAATTTACTTGGCAGATTTAAGATGCAAAGTTTGGCCCGTTCTCCATGTTTAAGCATGCATTTTAAGCACAGAGTCATTCTTGTGTTTCCACAGTCACTAATGGAGTTCCTGGAATAGAATTAATGCATGTTTGTGTGTGCAAGTGGTCCAGCAGAGATTTTAGGTGCACTGATGAGCAGTAAAATAAAGACCTCTTAATACCAGGGCAGTTAGCAGGCTGTACAAACTGAGAGAGAGTTAGGAGACCCCTTGCATCAAGAATTTGCCAAGCTTTCTTTCCAAAAAATGAGGGTCCTGTATATTCCTTTGCAGCCACAAAAGTGAGAGAAACGTGACAAGCCTAGATTCATGTTACATGCCAAAAAAGTTATCCTAGTGCAGTGTAGGCGAACCTATGGCATGGGTGCCAAAGGTGGCACTCAGAGCCCTTTCAGTGGGCACCCAACATCGCCCCTTCACAGCCACCTGTATTCAGGTTAAATTGCTGTATTGACACTTTTGTGGAAAAATTAATGGGTTTTGAATTGCAGTTTGAGCACTCGGTCTCTAAAAGGTTTGCCACCACTGTCCTAGTGCAATGTCACTTTTGGGTTCTTAGCAACAGGTTGGCAATAGATCAGGTTTCGTCTGAATTCATTGCAGCTAAGGTGTTTTATTCCACTTGCTGTTTTGTGCGTGTATGCGTGTCCCTTCAGAAATGACAGGCAACCTGGGGGTTTCATGTTTTGAGCCTATTTAGTGCTGGATTTGTGTGTAAGAGGCATATCCATATGGGCCAGCAGGACTGGGGCTCAAGCAGTACTCCCAGTGGAATGGCAGTTATTGAAAGCGCTCAAGTAGCTTTCAGAGCAATTCTCCTGCCCTGGAAACCAGTGAAGTGTCCATTATTTCACAGGCCCTGTCTGCTAACAGCACGTTAAAATAGAAAGGCATAAAGGAGGAGATTCTATTTTTTCCACCTGAGGATAAGCTGTTGAGTTGGCATTGTGGCATGCTTCACAAATCTTTCACGAGGATAAGAACAAGGCGAAGAGAAACGTAAATATATTGGGATCTTCACCAGGATTGTCAACTGCTTTTTTAAAAAATGCACAGGGCGTAGAATCACAGAATCATAGAAGTTGGAAGGGGCCTATAAGGCCATCAATTCCATCTCCAAATTTGGTTGTCCAAGTTTCTTTTGAATACCTACAGTGCTGGAGCACTCACCACCTCTTGATTTAGTTGGTTCCATTGCCCTACTGCTCTAACAGTTAGGAAGTTTTTTCCTGATATTCAGCCCAAAGTTGGGTTCTCTTACATTGAGCCCATTGTTATGCATCCTACACTCTAGCATGATGGAGAACAGAACCTGTCCTCCTGTTTATGACAATCCTTCAAATTTTTGAAAAGTGCTATCATATCATAGAATCATAGAATCACAGAGTTGAAAGAGACCTCAAGGGCCATCCATATTCCACTGCTGAACAGCTCTAACTGTCATGAAGTTCTTCCTAATGTTCAAACGGAATCTCCTTTCCTGTAGTTTGAAACCATTGCTCCGAGTCCTAGTCTCTGAAGCCATGGAAAACAAACTTGTTCCCTCTTCAATATGACATCCTTTCAAATATTTAAACATAGCTATCATATCCCCCCTCAGCCTTCTTTTTGAAAGGCTAAACAGTCCCGGTTCCCTAAGCCACTCTTTGTGAGACATTTCTTCCAGAGCTTCAACCATCCTGGTTGCCCCTCAGTCTCTTCTCTAGGCTAAGCATGCCCAATTCTTTCAGTCTTTCCTCATAGGGCTTGGTTCCAGCCCCCTGATCACCTTTGCCACCCGCCTCAGAATTTGTAGTGCATGCACTACAGGTGCCAAGTCTAGGGTGAGAGCTGAAATTTCAAGAAATTGCTATGCTTCCATAGGTCTCCAGACTAGCAATAAAATCCTCACAGTGAAAGAGGACAAAATCTGCTCTTTTTGTGGTTTTAAAGCTTGAGTACTAGTTTTCACATATTCAAAAAAACAAAAAAAAACAAACCCTGGTTTTTCAAGAGATAATGAGGCCTCAGAGAGTCAGTGCACAACGTATGTGTTTGTAATTTGTATGTGTTTTCTTGCAGATCTCACTGTGAGCCACTTTGAGTGCCCTATGGGAGGGAAAACAGCCTACAAATAAAATAGATTCAGTAAACCCAAAAGCTGGGAAGAACCAGCAAGTGCATGCATGGCTTAGTGTAGCATTTTGGAGTAAATTAGTGACCTCAAAAGAAGCCTTCCCCAAGTCCTAGCACAGGACCCGCAAATTTCCCCCATGTGTTCTGTGTGTCTCAACCTTTCCTGTCCATTTATTGCTACCTTTCTGCATCAGGCAGCTGATAAGAGCATCAAAGCTCTGCAGACTTTGCAAGATTAGTATTGTAAGAAGATAAATTATCTGGCAGTTGGCTGAAGAGGCTGTGATAGCACTTAGTAGAGAATGAACTCAGTAGTAACTTGTAGACTGAATAGGAAGGCCTCTCATCCCAAAATACCAGGGGCATGCATGTTAGTTAGTTTGCTGCCTATGGAAGAGCTATGTCCAGAAATGAACCCTTTCTCCATCCACTCAGATTGCGTTAAAACACAATTTAAAACATGATTAATTTTTTTTATTTTTTATTTTTAAAAGCTACAATACAAAATATAAAAACAAAAACAAGTTATATTTTTACAAAAAGAAAAGACGTTAACCATAATAAAACAAAACAAAACAATCTACTTAATAAGCCCCATGATTTAGAATTTTTAAAAGATCAGACTATTTGATAATTTAAAAGAAAAAAATTAAAAATGTAAATCTATTTGATTTTTACAAATAATTCATTTTATCTACCATGCACTCCCTAAATTTCTTCCTTCCATTCCCTTTGCTTATTCAGATCAAATAGCAGCATCATTGAAGCAGGGTTTTTTTTTCCAAAGAGCAAAGCAGTCCCTTTCTCTCTTTGACAAAGGTGGCCATACAGCTTACCTCCATACCTGGTGTGGTTAGTAGATAGTGACAAGACTAAGACTCTGGACTGAATCCTTGCTCAGCCATGGAGACTCATGGGTGTGCGTGGAGTGTGGCCCTGGTAAAGCCAAGTCTTAAATATCTCATCCTTTTCTTTGAAAGCCCTATAAGGATCACTACCGGTATAATCCGATTCTGACTCAACTGCATGCAATGCCAACATACAGTATCTTGTTCCATCAAGGGGACTCTTTTGTGCATCATGGCATCTTCTGCTCCAACCACCTCCAAATGACAAATGAAGAAGACTACTGAAAGAAGACAAATGAAAGAAGCTTTTACACGACCCCTAATATCTGAGGCAAAGGGCTCCCAGATGCGGAGCTTAAAATTGTTTTCCCACCAGCTCTGGACTTTAAAAAAATTAAGTATGACCACGCCCACCTAAGCATGTCCCAGCACACTTTTCAAGTACCTGGGCTCCGAAGGTGAAAAATTTCTGATGTGGATTGCAAAGCAGTGAATGCCGGGCTCTCCTCACCTTGTTTGGTTGTTTTGGACCCCCACCCCTTTAAGAGACTGGAATGCTTCCCGGGGCAGCATGGTAGAGCGGAGGTGAGCCTACATTCTTTTCTCCCTTTTTTTCTCCCTCCCCTCACGCAGACAGGAGCAAGTAAGTGTGGAGGGGTGGGAACACAGCAAGAGGAGCAAACCCCCAAGATCTCTGGTCTGAATTTAAGTGGCCAGCAGATCTTAGGGGTCGTGTAAAAGTGCCCTAAGAGGAGAGGATCAAAGGACTTGAGGTGGCATCAGAACAGCAGCTGAAGCAAAAGGAAAACAGTTCACCCTAGCCAGTTCTCCTTATTGTGATGGGATGATCTGCATTTCTTCTTGAATTTATAGCAGTACTTAAACATGTGTGTGTGTGTGTGTGTGTGTGTGTGTGTGTGTGTGTGTGAGAGAGAGAGAGAGAGAGAGAGAGAGAGAGAGAGAGAGAGAGAGACCATGCAAACTGTTATGTTTCTCTGAGTCCTAACCTTTTGGGTGTGCATAAGAGAGACAAGGTGAGAAAGGGAAGGGCAGATATTATTTTATGGGAGCATGTAACAGCCCACCCCAGTCTTCATACTTCTAAGCCCTAAAATATGGGTCTTGGGAATATGTAGTCACTTATTAATAGTTGAATGGACAGAAAATATTTTTCTTTCTCTTTCAACTCCATTCTAGATAGCCTCTCTGTTCCATTTCGTGTGATACAGTATCCTTGTGGGAATTAGATTCCCTATCCCAGCTGGTTTGGATCAACTGAGAGACGCATTATTGCACGGGGGAAGCACCACTTATGGCATGAAGATTCTTCATAATTTGAATTGTATTGTTGCTAGATTTAAAGGAAGATGTGTCTATCCTCTCAATAACTTGTTTTCTCTCCTGGAATTCAGTTATTCATTTAAAATGTTTTCACACAGCCTTTCGCCTTTAAAAAAAGGACCCAATGTGGCTATGGTATTACCTAATATTACTTCAGCCATGGACGTAGAAAATTAAGCCTGTGTTACATTCCCATGAATCAGGAAATGAAGCACAGTAAACACAAGGTGTATACATTAAGGAAAACATGTGCTGTAACAAATATACACCTCTTGCCACTTGAGGGAGCATTTTTGCAAAAGGCGTTAAACATGTTCTTTTGACTATAATGTATGCTTTAATCTTAACTTTCCTTCTGTAAAGCCTGGTTCCATTCAGAAAAACAAGTCCCTAGTGACAGGATTATTTCATATTTACTGCAGAGGACAGTGGCCTATTGTCGAGCTTGTGTAATTAGTAAAGGGGAGTATTTTCCCCCCCGGGGATCCAAAGTAAAGCAAGTGCTAAAACAAATATGATGGAACAAAAAGAAAAAGAAAGTGGGAAAACAGAGGGGGACTGGGAACGACCATAAAGATGCACTTTCTTTACCTGTTGCCTTCCCTAGCGGTGCAGCTCATTTGTTACATGCACCGTGGCCCTTGTTTGCCTCCCCTAATTGTTCTGAATAACCAATGCTTGCAACATTTGGATAGTATCATTTTCAAGACAACAAGAGGCTTGATGCCTTTTCCCATATCAAAATTAACAGCTTTGTAGTAGTTTTCTGTAAAAAAAAAGTCAAAAGGTTTGTATTATTCCTGTTGGTATCATTACACCCATTTTCTGCATTCAGAGGTGAGTGCTGATCCCCCCCCCATGATGCAGTATGCAAGAGGATGGTAGCAGGGAGTGCAAATTATTTCTATGGGTGGGTAGACTGTAAGGGTGAGGAAACTACAAAGACAGATCAGACGATAATGGGGCTCACTTAATATGTGTTCAACCCTTGGTGATCAGATCACATGATGAAGTGAATGGAAAGGAGTGTTCTGGAGAAGGGCATACCTGAGTAACTGGCTGGAACACTGAAGAGGAACACCACATTTACATGAGCAGAGTGGATAGAGGGACACTCTTCTCTCTCACACAAAATACCAGAACTAGGGGATATACACTCAAATTGAGGGCTGGGAAAGTGAGAACAGACAAAAGAAAATATTTTTTTTAATCTATGGAACTCCCTGCCACAGGATGTGGTGATGGCATCTGGCCTACATGCCTGCAAAAGGGGATTGGACAGATTCCTGGAGAAAAAGTCCATCATAAATTACAAACCATGATGTAGATGTGTAATCTCCAGGCTTAAAACTGGGATACTTCAAGGACCAGATGCAGGGGAGTGGTATGAAGAGACAGATATCTAGTCTCGTGTGTTCCCAGACACATTTGGTGGGGCCATTGTGAGATGCAGGAAGCTGGAATAAATGGGCGTTTTGGCCTGATCCAGCATGGCTCTTTTTATGTTCTTATGTTCACACACAGCAAGCCAGAAACCCTGGCATTCCTTTCTAGTCGGAATACGTGTTCAAGGTTTTCCTGTTAATGGATTTGCAGCTCAGTCTTCTACAGGGCTTGACACATATAAGCTCACTGAAATCACATTGCACACATTAATGTTTGTCACATTGCAACACAGCTCGATCTACTTTTCTGAGAGTTTATAGCAAAACACTGAAGGATACCTGAGGTGTTAGCCTTGTGAAGCAAAAAAGAAAACCTGTAAGCTACAAAGCACTGATACAATATTTATGTTTTGTCACATGCTCCTGGTAGAGATAAACCTCAGGACATGGGCTGTGTTGATGCCTAGTTTGTTGCTGTATTTTTATATAAAGATCCATATATAGGGAACTAGGTTACATTTATCTGTAGTTACAGTTTGGAGGCATTTGTGTACGTGTTTCTCCCAGGATATGAGACATTTTTAAAGTTAGGAGTCCTTTTTATACTTGACTCTTGCATATACATAATGAGGTTTGGGTCTCATCAGATATGTACTGGGCTGCATAATAAATTGTAAACCTCTCACTCTGCCCCTAACAGGTGTGGCTGGGAAGAACCGGATACTGCCAATCTATCTAGCACTATCAAATCATTCCTTCCCTGCCTCTGAATTCAAAGAGAGACCCAACTCTCTGCTCTGTCTCTTTTTTGTCTGTTGGAATCTGTCAGTCTGTTGAAAGCAGTGATTAGAGATGGGCACGAAACGGAAAAAAAAATTGTTCCATTATTCGTTATTTGTTTTGTCATGTAATGAAACAAATAACAAAAATTGTGATGAAATTGGAATGAACCGAACAGAACCACGAAAATTAGGTTCGTTACGTTTCATTTTCATTAATGGTGACGCGCAATGAAATGAGCTGTTTTTAAATGTTAAAAAACGTCCTGAATATCCATAAAAACCCAGCGATAATTATTTATTCTGCCTGATAATACCTACCCGGGGGGTGGGGTCCTTAAAATGTGCATTTATGTCTTTTCCTAGATCGCTGTATTTTTTTTTTCCTTTAAGGGGAGTTAGGGGACATCGACCCAAAATGACTCCCAGATGCCTGATGGGATCATGTAAATTCTTGGACAATTTCAACCAGTAGCATGCCCAGGTTGCAGACTGGGTAGGTGTGGCAGCCACAGAGGGCATAAAAAGCTTTGGCAGCCCCCATCCTCCTTGCAGTCTGCGGTGGGAGTTAGGGTGGGATTGCTGTCTCTGCGACTCATTACTTTAGGCCAGCCAGGCAGGTGTGTGTCTCTGTGTTCCTGCTGGCTGCAGCCTGGCTCTTAGGGGAGAGAAAGAAGAGATTTCTCTTGCAGCCTCCCTGTGTGCATGCATACCTCTCGGTGAGTACCCTCCCCTCCCCTGCAGTGCAGTCACTCTGTGGCTGCCTTATGCCCTGGGCAAGGCCCACCGCTGCCTTTGCAGCCTCCCTGCATACCTAGTCTATACTGTGTCTCTGCCAGCATCATTTTTTAAATGTTTTCCCTCTGGTCTGGGGCTTTGGGGGACATCTGCACGTGGAAATGCTTTAAGTCACGCAAAAAGCGGGTAAAAATGAAAAAAAACCAAAATTTTTTCAAAAAATTTATGAAAAACGAAAATGAACCAAAATGGACCTGCAATGAAAAATTAAAAACCAAAACATCATTTTTTTTTATTCGTGCCCATCTCTATTTCTGTTGCAGCATGTAGAGGAACTTAACCAGGAATTTAAAGCAGTTCCCAGCTCCACCTCATCCAGGTGCTGCTGGATGAGACAGGGCTTGGAAGTGCCACACTCCCATTTGTCCAAAGGATGAGCTGATACTGACTTTAGATACAGTGATTCATGCCCATTTCTACTCTGCAACATAACCCTAAGTTTTGCATTGGTGTTATAGCTGCACAAATGACTTAATATTGATAGTGTTATATTATTTCTGAATTCTAAGCGGTGCACTTTTAGTGCCAACAGGCATGCCCAGGACAGCGAAGAGAATGAATGAACAAGCATGCAAGCAAGCAGTAAAGCAAGCAAACAAATAGTAGAGATAAACCTAAAATGGTTACAGTACAACACAACAGCATCAGAATGAAGATAAACTTCCCCTATCTGTATGAAACTTCACAAGAGCTTAAAGGGGCTAAAAAGGTTGGGGGGAAACTTGGTGTGGCAGTGGGAGCCAAACAAATTATGCAAAAGGCAAGCTTCACTGTTTGTAGGCGAGTTCCCCCCTGGCCACCTTGTCTTGCAATAACTTCTTACCTTGGACATTCATGATGACCAAGAAACTGAATTCCTCTGTAAGCATGACTGAGGGACAATAAATAGTTTTCAGTTTCTGATACAACTTTTGGCTTCATTTGTCACCCAATTCATTTCAATCAAGTTCCAATCATAGCAAGGTCAGCTCAAGGTCTTTTCCTGACTGAGGCAAAACTCGAGATGGCACCTTTCTCTCAGCCCCACTGTCCTCACAGGTGTGTTTGGTGGGGACATGGCAGATGGCTTTCTCTGTTTCTGTTCCCCAGACTCTGGATCTCTCCCCCACCCCCACCCCCCCCAACAGGCTGCATCTTTGTTCTTGTTCCATATGCAGGCTAAGACCTTTCCCACGATACTTGATTGCTTGAGTGGGATTTTTACATGGATGCTTATGCCTGAATGCTTTGAATGTATGTTTGGTGTTGCTTTCATTTACTCTCTTTTAGTGTGGTAAATGATCATTTTAAATATCTGTACAACTGTTTCAAGCTTTAAATATTGTATTTAAATGATTCAAGCCAAATTGGATCCTTCTTAAGGAGAAAGGTGGTGTAGGAGTATTATACCTACCTACCTACCTACCTACCTACCTACCTACCTACCTACCTACATACATACATACATACCTACCTACCTACCTACCTACATACCTACATACCTACATACATACTTCCCTTATTTCCCCCTTCATTTCAGTCAAGTCCCCCTTACCGCAAGGCCAGCTCACAATCTCAAGATTCAGAAGCAAGCTGAACTGGTTGTTGAAATTCACCACAGCACGGGTGACTGAGTGATGTCCTTCCCTATCTCTGAGGGGAGCAGGAAATTTTAAGGAGTAGAGTAAAAGCTGTGTGACACAGAGTTCCAGCCTGCAGTGGAGGAGGGGCTGCAAGGGATTGGGAAGAGAGAGGCCACTTCCTCCTCTCACAACCTCCCACCTAAAGGTGCTTGCCTCACTCTGTCTAACAATAAGATAACTATTTCTCCTAGCATCCTATTAGTTCTGCAACTAATAAATGTATCGAGCAACTCAGTACATTTCTTTGACAAACTTTCTACATTAAGACAAAGCAATCCACAGTGACAGGTTGGCTAATATGGTTCCCGTCAGAAAAGAATGCTTACAGCTCCTGACTGGCATGTTGCTTCAGGAAATATCGATACAGTATGAAGCAAATAGGCTCTGCTTCAGGCAGTGTGTCCTGCTGTTGCTTTCCTTTTGTCTTTTGCTTGTGCTGCTATTCCTTTTATGTAAGTCCTGTTTTTGTGGCATCAGTTCTGCAATTGCTGAATGGTCAATAATAATACTCCAGTTGATTGGTGTACTTTTCCGTATCCGAGAGTCTGAGATAAAGCAACAGTTTAACAAGGCGTTAAGCTTCAGTTTTGGTATGTATGGATTAGATTATGGTGTTGTCTGTTCTTTTGCTCAACCCCCCATGAAGTTGCAACACAGTATAGCAAAAAAAGGGTATCCCCAAATGTGAAGTCTTTGGGTAAATGGAATTACTGCCTCAATGGAATTGAAGTTGGTGACTTCAGTTTTGGATGAGGCATTGAATACACTCCAGATATTTGGTGTCTACTCAGGTTAAATGGCTGTATTGGCACTTTGCAAAAAAAAAAAAATTAGTGAGTTTTGAATCACAGTTTGGGCACTCAGTCTCTAAAAGGTTCACCATCACTGGGTTAGAGTAGTGCAACGGTCGAATGAATTGCCTTAGAATATGGTGGGCTCTCTGTTGTTAGGGAGTTAAACAGCTGTGTTCCGAGGATGTTGTTCTGAATACCTCCACTGGCAGGGATTGAACTCAATGGTTGCCTTCCAGCTCTGTGTTTTATGCTTCTGCAGTAGGCTGGAGATCTATTTCCATTCATACCTTTTGATTCTAAAAAGAAATGTATGAGAGAGGGGGAGGGAGGAATGGAGGGAGAGATAAAGAGAGCATGTATCACACAGGGCTAGTTCTGAAGCTGGGCACAGGGAATTGGCTGCCTTTGACAGCAGGTGCACTCACTGCAATACTGTAGTTTGCAAGCTATTTCTCTCTCTTGCAGGACAGAGGTCTCTATGCTTCCCAACCTGTGCTCAAATCCATAAGCCAGACTTCTCCCTCTGGTCTGGTGGAAAATGCTCTCATATTCCTAGTGCTGGAGTAAGATTCTGGCTCTGTGATATGGTCTTTGTCTAGCCTTTAGTAATTATCTCACGACAGTGGTGCTGTGAGAGAGGATGTTTCACTCTTCTCGCATTCAGCTTTCCTCGCACAGATAACCTCTAAATCCATGTATAGCCCTGCTGAGAAACAAAAAGACAGTATTTGCTGCATTGTACTATACCTCCACCCTCCTGCAGCAAAGGGACTAGTAGTATCAGTGGGTAGATTTTATTTCTGTTGGAACAATTCAACAAAGGAAATGTTAAACTCCCTCCCATTGTGCTGCCATCCCTGGCCAATTGCCTCCATCAATAGCTGGTTTTAAACTTCAAAGACAGGGAGATGACAAGAGATATGGAATAAAATAGAATTTACCTGGCAACCACTTCTGTCAAACAGCATATTCTGCCAAAAAGATTCTTCATGAAAAGTGGAGGCAGGGGATCAGAAACCGAAAGTATTTCTCAGTTTCCCCTTTCCTAGTTTTCTACAACAAAGTGAGCATCCAATTTTAAAACATGAATTATCGCTGAATCCATCTGCAACTTAGAAGAGTTGGTGAGAGGAAGAAAGGAGCGGAGTACACATCCTTGGAGGCTCTGGCTCCGGTGTCTTGAAGTAAATGAGAAACTGTTCAAGATTTGTTCTAGGGCTTAGTTCATTCAAGAGCTTTATCATGGATGATGGAAATAAGAGCGTACTGTATTGGTGAAAAATGGTGGCAATCCTAATGGGGGGAGAGTTCACTCATATTGGGGGAAAAAAGATTGGGAAATTATGCAGAATTGATCAGATATCTTCATGAAATGAAGCAACAAAATTAATAGAGTTCAGCAGTGCAAAGTGTATGACCATAATTCAAGTGACTTAATAAGCATTTATTTATTTATTTATTTATTTATTTATTCATTTATTTATTGCTTGCTTGCTTGCTTGCTTATAGGGAGTGAGTGATTTATCAGCAGGAACTGCAAGAGGAGGAAGAAGATCTGGGAATGTTGATCAATGTGGTGAGCAGTGCTCTCTGAGAGCTGCAAAAGTGGAAGTGAGCAAATGGGGGTTAGCTAGGGTCATGGTGGTGAGAGAGACTGACAGGGCCCCCTGGATTTAATCCTGTCTGATCTGTAAATACAAATCTTTCTTTATGAAATAAACAAATTATTTGTTTCACAAATTAATCCTTCGATGATGATAACACATCCTTCACAAATTAATCCTTAGATGATGATAACACAGCGTACAAGATGGTAACAGAATGCCAGTATCAGGTAGCTTCAGAGAGGGCAAGGGTGTTGGTAGGCATACACTCAAAGAAGATTGCACACCACTAATGGTAAATTTCAAATGTAGAGGCTCTAATCCTGCAGACACTTACTAGTGAGAGAAGAGCCTTGGATTTGAGCACCTTTGGATGGAAAGGTAGCCTCCAAGGTTAACAAGTATGTGATAAATAAATATGGGAAATACAGTACTGGGACTTTCAGGAAAGCATGCATATTGATTCGCAATTGGAAATAAACCTGTTGGGGCGATAGTTCCCTCTGGAAATAAGAATGTTTCACCTTTTGTGATACGCACTGGGCCAAAGTACATTTTGCATGGAATCTGATACATTACTAAAGCTGATAATGCATTTTGGCAAATTAAAAATGCACTCAAAACTATGTGTATCTTTTAACACGTGTGCAACTAAAAACATGTATATTTGAAGAAACCACATAACCACATTTCAGTCAATGGAGAAAATGCTTTGAAGGTTATATAGGCAAGGATCCATACAGAGGTGTGTGTATTTGAGGAAAAATGTACACCAAAATAAGTATGGATTTCACCATGAGAAGGAAAGAAAAACAAGTCTGATATGGAACTGGGATGGAACAGCTGTACTGGTGGAGTAAAATTAACCTCACATCACTAATGAGAACTGTGCAGAATCATTTATAGAAGCTGACTTAACTACAGTTGTGTGTTGTTTTTCAAACCAATGCTGTTGCTGGCCACAGAACATGAGACAAGGTTGCATGTTTAAAGTTTGACCAAACTGTGCTCCTTTGTTTATATGGTTGGCTCTGCCTGGACCTGACTCTCCTTTTTTGTGTTAATGAATACAGATGTGCTTCTGAAGATTCCCATCTGGTTTTGCGCATTAAATGTGCAAGCACAGATGTTTAAATCAAATATTGATAAATACAACTAAGAATGCCAAGGCTTCTCTTATAAGCAAAACTTGTGTAGGTGCATAACCTGTGATGCATTATTCAGCTTTCTGGTTTTCCATCTGGTTGCAGGACCACTTGGAGGTGCGTAAGATATGGTATATGAGCCCAATTCTTACAACATTTAAAACAGAAAGAAGGCTTACAACTGTGTTTCAGTATCCAGTCTCAGACTCTAATAAGATGATGAATATGCTTTCTGTTTCATCTCATTCAAATAATAATCTCTTGTCGGTATTTTCTCAAAACAGAGCTGCAGTTACTGTGTGTTAATGACTGCATAACTAAATTGCATTTAATTTAGTTACAAATCTATTGTTTTCTTGCAATAAGTACCATTTTCTAATTGCTTCCAAATATTACTTTGTAAAGGTCCTTTGTCCTTTAAGACTTAAAGTTTAAGTCATTGTGAGAGACCTTTTTTTTTTTTTTTGTCCTCCTGCGGACATTAGTTTTCTTGCCAGATTCAACCTTGGCTTTGATTCTGTCTTGGTTAGTGGCTTAATGCTTTTTTGTCATTTTGTGTGTGTGTGTGTGTGTGTGTGTGTTATACTGTATTTATATATTATTGTATTTGTTAGGTTTCGATTGTTTATGATCGTTGGGGTTTGTTTGTATTTGGGTAGTCACTGTTGGGTGACATTTGTACACCGCCCAGAGTTCCCTATGGGAAAATCGGGCAGTTAATAAGTGTAAGTAAGAAACAAACAAACAAACAAACAAACAAACAAACAAACAAACAAACAAACAAACAAACAAACAAACAAACAAACAAACAAACAAACAAATTTTAGCAGTACAGTAACCCCCAGCCTACTGCGGGGGTTAGGGACCGCCTGATGACTAAAACTCTGTGATATGCGGATGCAGTTCGAATGGGGCCTGGGGGGTGGGGGCGATCAGATCCCCACGGTGCTCGCTCGGGCTGCTCCAAAACTTCTCGGAGCAGCACGGGCCAGCGGTGTTGGGGGATCTGATCCCCTGCCGCTGCCCGCACGTGTGCACTGCCGTGAGCCTTCTCAAGGCAGTGCAGGTGGGCAGCGTTGGGGGTCTGATCCCCCGCTGCCACCCGCCCGCGCTGCCCCAAAACTTCTCAGAGCAGTGTGGGCCGGCAGCGTCGGGCAGGTACTGCAATCCCATGGTATAGCAGGACTGCAGTCCTTGAACCGCGAAATGGCGGGGGGTTACTTTATGCCTAAAGAGTTTTAGACTGTCCTCTCATCAGTCCTCAGTGGAAAGGCAAGTATTGTTTTCATTTTTTTCTGTAAGCATTTTCAAGGTGGCAATATCAGGGTTTGCTGCTAGAAGAAAACCAGCAGGTATTAGCCTGTGTCTTTTTCTTTTGTGTTAATAATGCCTACACAACCTGTTCGTAGACTCAACACAACAAATGACAGTAATAGTAAGAGAATTCTATCTGATACAAAATCATGACAAACACAACAAAAGCAATGTTCTCGAGATCTATGTGGGATACTGGAAACACTTATGGTGTGTGTGTGTGTGTGTGTGTGTGTGTGTGTGTGTGTGTACACGAGCACAAAAGAAACACAATGAGTCAAGCTTAATATATTAATATATGCTACTAATGATTTGCTGTTATGCATTTTATTTTATTTTTTGTTTGTTTCTAGTACATCTTGCTCCTGTTTGATGCTTTGATATACAGTATATTGTTTTATTATTATGTTTCTATTTATTGGATTGTTTGTCTGCTATATTGTTTGCTGGCTTGATATCTGTTCATCTTTGGAAACTGCCCAGAGTTGCCATGTAGCTTGATGGAGCGGTATATAAATTTAATAAATAATAATAATAATAATAAGCTTGCTAAGATTTATTGCCAGGCATCTTGAGCAGTACAGCCTTCCTAGTCTACAACTCCCAAAATCTTCCATGGCCACACTACCTGTGATTCTGGGCATTATAGTCCAAAAGTAATGTTTCCAACAACTGTTAGAAATACCATTCTGTATGACAGTTTGCTCCATAATCTTGAAATGAAAAAGCAGGTGTGGGTTGTCATTTGGGGTGGGCACATATAAAGGATTTCTGCTGGTAAAAAAATTAAAAGCAAAATAATGGAAGGTATGGAGGTATTGCCACCACACTGAATTGGCACTTGATGCGAAATATTTATGCAAAGGTATTTTCTTAGAGAAAGCTAAGTTAGTATTTTGCCACAGAAACAATAGTCATTTGATGCCTTATAAACTACCTTAGCCATTTTTGTTTGTCATAAGCCTTATGTACTGGAGGCCAACTTCATCATGGAACAATGTCTTATTTATTAAACATTTAGAGTAAGTGCAAGGTAGTAGTAGCATAGTGAAAAAATGGTCAAAGAAAAAGTACAGATTGATGGATTGGCTGAGCTTTTATACCACACATCTAACATTTTGCTACTCTGGTGTACAAACAAACTTAACTTAGTTTTGCTGTATTAACTTAAATGTGTTTCTTAATAAATAGTAGTTGGATGGTAGAACTGACATTCTAGCAGATGAACTGATGAACACATCTGCTGTGATGAAAAGTCAGATTAGACAAAGAATATTCTTAACAGTAATAAAATATTTAATTAGGAACTTTGTAAGAAATCATGCCTGCTTCTGTGTTCCCCCACCCATCGTAGAAGCTGATGGCAAAGAATAACAGTAATCAAATGAAAATATTGTTACAGCTGACAAAATGTCTTCATGCATTCATTCACAGGTGCAGGTACTAACACATTGTATTGCACTATTATATTATTGCCACTTCCCATTTATTCCCACAACAGGACTGTAAGGTAGGCTAGACTACTGTAATGCACTCTATGTGGGGCTACCAAAGAAAAGTTCAAAATGCACCAGCTAGGCTGCTGACTGGATCGGGATACACAGATCACAATACACCCCTTTTAAATCAGTTCCACTGGTTGCCAATCAGCTATCAGGCACAATTCAAGGTGCTCATCTTGACCTACAAAACACTGTTTGACCTGGGTCCTAGCTACCTCAATGATCGAATCTCACAGTGTGAATTGACTCAGGTGTTAAGGTTATCAGGAGAGGCCTTTCTCTCCATCCCGCCACCCTCACAACATGTCTCATGGGAACACATGAAAGGGCCTTCTCGGCTGCTGCGCCCAGACTCTGGAACTCCCTCACACTAGAGGCCAGGACTGCCTCATCTCTGTTGTCTTTCGAGAAAGAGGCGAAGAAGACCTTTCTTTTCAGGCAAGCTTTCCCTGACTTTTATATCAATCTATCATACATGAACAGATAGACTTTGTGTTTATAGACTTTGTGATTGCATTGACACTATGTTCTCAATGTTAGTTTCCCTCACTGATAACTTTACATGGGATTTTACTCTCTTTTTAACTGCTTGCATTCTCTGGTAGGTTTAATGTAATATTATCTTTTGATGCTGTAGGATGCTGTAGTTCTCAATACAGTACTTGTATATGTCTTAATTGTACTGGACTGTATATTATCCCTCATTACTGTAAGCCACGTTATGTCCTTTGCAAGTAGAAAGGAGGGGTAAAAATACCCTAAAACAAACAAACAAAGAAACTGACAAACTACATCTTTCAGAGAGGTACTGGCTGGCTTTAGGTCACTCCGTAAGCTTTAGCAGCGAAAAGGCATTTGAACTTGGCCTCCCAGCTTCAGCATCATAAACATTAGATATATTGGCCCTTTCATATTCTCCAACCAAGGATTATTATAATTAATTAGGAGCTTTTGGGGTTTGGGTACTGGAATGTAGAAATGGGAAGCCTAATTTAGGTCACCAGATCTCAGGGCACTAGCTGAAGTTCCTGAGAATTGCTATGGTTTTCCCAGTCTCTAAGGGGAGAGTTATATCTCAAACTCATCAGTACTGGAGGATTAGAAAGTTCAATTTTTGGATGTGAGTTGTCTCACATACAAAAAGCCTAGAGCACCCATCTCCAACCATTTCCAGCTGGTGTGTGTGTGTGTGTGTGTGTGTGTGTGTCCGGATTGGCCACTCTAGAACCTGTTTATCAATTACAGTCATATCTTTGCTTTTTCACATTCCCAAAGAGTCATGGAAACTAGGACAATCAATTCTAGTTCTTGTGCAGATCCCCCCAGAGCAAAGAAAGCATGATAATGATGCTGGGAGTAGAAGTGCTCCATCGTGAGGATGATTCGCAAACCTAAATCTCACCCAAGTACATGGACTCAGGAATAAAATACTGTACATTTTCAAGATGCTAAGCTTGTAGGAAGAACTGAATGAGGTGGTCATGGTCACCATGTGGTGGTGATGGTGATAGTGGTCGCAGCGGCTTTGATAGCGGTGGCATGGCACTTCTTATTTCTCAGCCTTGCTGGTGCATGGGTGCAGATTAAGGGACCAAGACTAAAAGGTAGAAGTTCTAAATATTTGTGAATAAGATGACGTGTTTGAAAAATAACTAATTTTTTGAATTTCAGGAACCAAGTTACCAGCTTCCTGAATTTTTTTCAATGGTTAACCAAAACTTTCAGGATGATTCCAACTACTGAAATTAGTACAAGGGGTTTTGTGGGGGGGGGGGCTGATCTTGCTTCTGTATCATTTTAATTTCTTGGCTTAATGTTGTGTACTTTGCAGGCTTTGTATATATATAGCCTTTCCTGTTACTAAGAGTTGTCAGCACAGCAGCTGACATAGGGTGGCAAATTCTCTTTTATCACCCAGTGCTTTTGTCGGGACAAATTTCACTGTTGATGCATTAAATAAATACATAAATATCAGTGGTAACTTGCTTGTTCCAATACACTACTGATGCTTCATTTTCTAAAACGGGAAGTGGGGATAATATAAGATTTGGCCAATGGCTGAAAAATGATATTTACAATGTGGTTATGCCCCCAGATATACAGCAATCTGTTGCTAAGGAGGAGGAGGAGGAGGAGGGCTGTAACATTTATTTGGTACCATCAAAATCTAAGTTTTAGTCAGGGCCCCTAAATGCACTTTCTTCTAAATAAATGTACTTCATTATGAACCAATATGAAGGTTTCTTCTATTTGTGTACTTATATTGCTGCCCTTGAACTGCCCTGCAGAATGTGATAAAGGAATATTTTTCCTACACCATCAACCAGGTGATATGGTGCTCCTCGAAGGCTGAACTCCATGTCTTACAGAAAGGATTTCAGGGCAAGAGTGACGACTCCTGTCCCTGAATAAGTGAAGCACCTGCTACTTCATCACTTGCTTTCTCTTTTCCTTCAATTCTGGCTCCTTTTGTTTCATGCCTGAGAGATCATTGGCCTACAACTAGTGATTGTCTTATTTTTCAACAGGACTGTCTTTCTACGCTCTTTCGGTACAGTGCTAAGGAATGTGTTACAAGTGCTATATAAATCAATAGTCTTGTCAGAAGCACTTGACATGGCATGTGAACGTTTTCTTCAGGACTTCATGCACTGAACAAGATGCTGCTATTACTATAGAAAGGTGATAGTTACACATGCAACCTTATGTTCGAGATTAGAAGTTCTGAAGCTCAATGGGACTCACCAGAGTATTCGGTTACATTGGCAGAATGGCAGCTACTTGGGATGGGAACAAAACAAAATAATGTTTCAATGTATTCTTGAAGGCTTTTACAGCCAGGATCTGATAGTTGTTGTGAGTTTTTCAGGCTGTTTGGATGTGTTCTGGAAGGTTTGTGTGGCTGGCATCTTCAGAGGGCAAGGAGCTCAGGGAACAAGGAGTTTCTCTCTGTGCTCTGGGGTAGAGATTGAGTGAGACTGGGGTTCTTAAAGTTGTGGGAAAGAGGAAGCTTGTCCTATGCAGGACAATAGGTGCTAGTCATTGTATTGTGATGGAGGGATTAAGAAATTTCAATGTAATCCGGGTAGCAATGATCCTAATATGTAGTTGATGGGTGTCATTAGTTGTTCTATTGTGTGAACTGATCATCTTTGCTTGTGGCTGGATGGGAATCATTGAGCTTTGAGCTTTTTGCACTCTACAGCCTATACTACTGGAAGCCAGGCTTTGTTGATTTTTAGACTTTCTTCTTTTTTGTTGAAACTGCACTCATATTTGTGGATTTCAGTGGCTTCCCTCTGCAGTCTGACATATTGATTGGTAGCATTGTCTAGTACCTCTGTGTCCTGGAGGAGGATTTCATGTCCAGTTTGTTTCAGGGTGTGTTCAGCTACTGCTGATTTTTTCAGATTGTTTTAGCCTGCAGTGTCTTTCATGTTCTTTGTTCTGGTCTGGATGATGCGCTTTGTGGCCCAATATATACCTGGCCACAACTACAAGGGGGAAGACATGGGTCCCCATGTCACTCCAGAGTGCTCTGTCTCCTCCACTCAGCCCTGACTCCCCTGGGTCCCAGAGGCACCAAATTTGGTGCCAGGGAGCCATTTTCAGAGGGATCCAGCTGATGACAGCTCAGCTGGCCCCCTTTTTACCACACTGGTGAATGAGCCATTTTCAGAGCCATCCAGCCAAGCTGTCATCAGCTGGACCCCTTTAAAAACGGTCCAGTCCACAATGTGGGGTTCCAATGGTGCTGACCAGGCCATTTTCAGAATTATCCAGTGGGAGCTCTGTGACGGCGACTGATCAGTTTTTAAAGGGGCCCAGCCCAGCTTTCATCAGCTGGATGTCTCTTAAAATGGCTCCTGAGCACAAAATCTGGTGCCTCTAGGACCCAGGGAAGTCCCCCCTTGGCCTGGCAGGGGAAAGGCGGGTGCTGTGCCCGCCAACAGGGGGCACGCACCTCAGCTTTCTGGGTCCTCACCGCTGCTCTGGCACTCTCCTCCTCCTCCTCACACCTTGGATTCAGTGTGGGGGAGGGCTCAGGCTACGCTTCTCAGCTGGGAGGATGGGAGGAGGAGGGGGTGACTTGGTAAACTGCAGCTAGAGTAGCCAAAGTTAACGGAAGGGCTGAGGGGTGCACCAAGGGCGGCAGCAGGCGGGATCCCCAATCCTCCCACCCATCCACTTTTTGGCTGAGAGGGTGTTTCATTTCATATGATTTTTTAAAAACAAAATTGTAAGAAACGAAATGAAACGGGGTGGACACAAAACGAAATGAAACAAAACACTATTTTTCCATTTCGTGCCCATCCCTAGCAAGCTACTCATTTAAACCCTAACCCTAAAACACACTGGTGGCAATGCAGTTCTATCTAAATGTTGTTGGCGGTATACCATCTGAAGTGGGGTGGCAGCTTCTCTTTTAACAACCTGGGCTTTTGTCTGGACAAATCCCATTGTTGGTGCATTAATTGCCTGCTGTGAAGTTGATCTTGACGTATGCTTAGCCTTTCTGGGGTTATTAGGTAGAAAACCACACAGAGGTGGTTAACGATTGCCTTCTTTTTAGGGCACCCTGGGACTGTGCTGCTTACCCATGATTGGACTGGCTGTCTCTTCTCACAGGAGGCACAGTGGCCAATTGAACTCACCACTTCTGGCCACTCAGCTAGATGCCTAAAGCACTGCATTATGCAGCCAGCTATAGGGAAATGGATGCATACCTAATGTTAATGTGTTGGATATTAATAGGGAGGGAAAGTATAGTGGAGAGACAATATTTTACATTCCAAAAGGCACTTTCTTTAACACTGGTGAATGACATTAAAATATCTAACCAAAGGCTAGGAAGAATATAACATTCTTGAATTCTCTTTGGTACATATTTCATTCTTTGAAGAAAAGAAGTAAAATATACGCATAGACTGCAAATGTAACAGGGGGCTTTAAAGTGCTTGCTGTAAGTGCTATATGGGATTACGTTTCCTTCATTAAAATACTGCAAGTATAAAGGGACTCATTCCCCCTTTAAATTAAGTAGTTTGTGGATGCATGTTCTGGTATTAAATGGCAAGAGTTTGTGAACAACACATAGGATATTTTCCTCTGAGGGAAGAATGAAAAAAATATGTTGAACCCATAAGTTAGAAAGCAGAGGCATACATTGTTTCTGTGTTTATGAGCAGCTGAGGCTCAACAGTTGATGGACACTAATTTTGTTTGCATAATGAAAAAGAGAGGATAGTTTATTTTAGGGCAGGCATGTCCAAATTTTGGCTCTCCTGATGTTTTGGACCCCAACTCCCAGGACTCTAAGCTTAGATTGCCAATGAAAAAAGGACTGTTGGAGTTGTGGTCCAAAACATCTGGAGGGCCAAAGTTTGGACATGCCTGTTTAAGAGGTTATCATCTGAAGGAGATGTTACCCCCCAACAACTGCCATTAGAGTATTGAAAAGTCTCTCATGGAGAGTCCTGTAGTTCCATAAAATGGTGTGTTCTTTGAATTTTGATTAGATACATGGAATTTTAAATACATCTACAAGAAAGCGAAATTCTTTTCAGTTCAATGGAGCTTCACTGTTAGGTACGTGTATATAGTATAGGATTGCAAAGTTAAATGGCATATACAAGGGATGGTGATCCTTTTTGACACCGAGTGCCCAAACTCAGTGATGGGGATGGCGGAGGTGGCAGGGGGGTCGGGATTGGCAGCAGCGGGGGGCAGGGGGTCGAAGGCAGCAAGGGCAACAGGGGCGGTGGGGTCAGGGTCATTGGCAGTGGTGGGTAGGCATTGGTGGTGGAGGCGGGGGTGGGGGGCAGCAAGGGCAATGGTTATGGGGATGGTGGTGGCGGGGAGGTCAGGATCTGTCACAGCAGGGGGCGGGGGGGGTGAGGGCAGCAAGGGTGGCAGGGATGGCGGCCAGGGCAGGGTCATTGGTGGCAGTGGGGGCAAAGATGTCAGCGGTGATGGTGGCAAAGGCAGGTCGGGGTCAGCAGCGGCAGGGGTGGCAAGGGTGACAGCGGCGGCGGCAGCAGCGGGGGGTCAGGATCGGTGGCAGCAGGGGCAGGTTTGGGAGCAAGGGCAACTAGGGTGATGGGGCAGCAGCGGGGTCAGGGTCATTGGCGGGGGGGCAGGGATGGCGGTGGGGGCGGCAGGGGCAAGGGCGATGGCGATGGAGACGGTGGCGGAAGGATTGGCCTGGCATGTGACATGCTCCCTGCCCCCCTACTTCTCCCTCCGCAAATTCCTCATGGCTGGTCCAGCGGAGGGGAAGTGGGGGGGCAGGGAGCATGTCATGTGCCAGGCGAAACCTCTCCACATGCCACCTTTGGCACGCATGCCATAGATTTGCCATCCCTGGCATATACCATATTTTCCAGATCAATGATTTCATTAGTGGGGTGGTTCCTCCACTGGTGCAAATCACATCTATTCCATACTGCCATTGCTTGTATTAATAATACCGCCAATTCATCAGCATATGTTAATGTGCTCTGAAAGGGATATATGTTGAAATTTCTTTACATATGATTGTCAAAATGGCATTTTTTCTCAGACACAGGAACGGTTTAGCATTCATTATTATAATTTTGTTTGATATCCAGACAGTGTTTGTGGTGAGTTGTGTTTGTGACTGGCTCTTTTGTAGTAAAAGTATTTCCACCTACCTTTCCATCCATCAGAAGTCCCAATGTGAGATTATAAAAACATGTAAAACACAATTAATTCTCATTCAGGTAGACAGGGCATTTTAGTATGCCAGTAGTATAGAACTAAAAAAAAAAAAAACAACCCAGTTATATACTAAGTAACCATTTTACAACATTGGTACTTGAAGAATTTTAAATAGTGCCTCAAAGCTTCAGACATCTCCCAAGTAAAAGCAAAAGTGTTCCGCTTATATACCACCCCATATCACTTCAAGTAGTCTCTGGGTGGTTTACAGTTTAATTACACATTGCCCCCACCCCCGTGCAGCAAGCTGGCTACTCATTTTAATGACCTCAAAAGGTTGGAAGGCTGAGTTAACCATGAGCCGGCTACCTGGTATTGAACCCCAGGTCATGAGCACAGTTTTACTTGCAGTACAGGCATTTAACCATTGCAACACGAGGGTCATATGTTGGTTTCTTTTTATGCCCATTATTAATCTGGCCATTGTATTATGCACTAGCTGGAGCCTCTGCATTAACTTCAAAGACAGCCCCACGTAGAAAGTACTACTGTAGTCTAATCTCGAGACTACAAGTGCATGGACCAATGTGGTGAGGGTCCCCGGATCAAGGAAGGTACACAGCTGTGCAATCCGCCGCAGCTGGAAATGGGCAGACTGGACAACCAGTGTCACCTGGGCCTCCATGGTGAGTGTTGGGTCCAGAAGGATGCCCAGACTGCAAACCTCCACCTGGGCAGAGAGAGTCCCCCCCCAAAAAAAAAGTTGAGGGAGCTTCCCAAACCCCTGACAGTGGGAGCTTCCACCTGAAGGAATTCCATCTTGCCTGGGTTCCACAGAGGCCCAATTTGAATGCATACCAAAAGGAAAAAGGATACTGTCAGGTCCAAGAAGTGGAGCTGCCGGGGCTCCAGAGGCAGCGGTGAGGCCTCCCGCTGCCCAGCACAACCACTGTTGGGCCTCCGGAGGCGGAGGTGGGTGGTCCACCGCCTCCCAGCATGGCTGCTGCCGGGGCTCCAGAGGCATCGGTGAGGCCTACTGCTGCCCAGTGAGGCCTCCCATTATCCGGCACGGCTGCTGCCAGGGCCTTCCAGGCTGCCACTGCTGCCGGAATCGCTGCCGCTGCCGCCATATAGGTAAGCCGAACCAGTTTGGTTCAATTCGTTTTGTATGCATGTTTGTTTTAAAAATTCATACAAACTGAACCAAACCAAATTGAAAGGCTCCCCAAAACAGAATGAAGCAAACCATTGGTTTTCTGTTTTGTGTCCACCTCTAATTGTATTGTCCATGTCTTAACTTTTGTAAACGCCCTAGAGCAGTAGTGGCGAACCTTCGGTACTCCAGATGTTTTGGACCACAACTCCCACAGTCCTTTGTCAATGGCAACCTAGGCTCGGAATTCTGGGAGTTGTGGTCCCAAACATCTGGAGTGCAAAAGGTTCACCACCACTGCCCTACAGTGACTGTTGGCCAGATGTACGTTATCAATCAAGCAAACAAATGAATATTAAAGTAGTAATAAGATCAGTATTAAAACAAACAGACAGTAATAGGATCAATTTTAAAACAATGCTATGTGGTTTCTGATTGCTGGGTGTTATGGAATAACTTTGTTACGTACCCAAATCCTTCTATGGACACGAGGTACTATCATATCCTGCAACTCATGGAAGTTCCCATGAAGTCAGAAAACACTCCACATGTTGATAAGTGCACTTAAAAAATCCACCTGGTTGTGGTAAAATGTTAATAAAAGCATAAGTGCAAATATCAGCCTTATATAGCCAAACCAATAAAATTGCTATAAAGAGCAATAACTCTTGATTGTTCCTTTTGACACTAACACAGACATCTTAACTTTGGAAGTTAGTGGACCAAATGAGTTTCCTTTGGCAAAACTCTGGCATTCTTTTTACCACCTTTGATTTTTTCTTCTTCCTAACATCTGAGGGTGGAAGTTGCATGAAACTAAGCTTCAACAAGTGACCCCAATGAAGGCCAAACTGTGTGGCTGGCAGTTGTGCATGGACGACAGTTGTAGCTCGAGAGATATTTTCTTTAGAAGATGGCTGGTTCATGACTGGAGTAGTAGGACATTCTGTCCCTGAATAGGGGGTTAATTGACATATGAGCATGGACGATGAGCTGCCAGTGCATTAACAAGACCTGTTGTGCATCAACAAAACACATTTACTTAGAGGCTTGTTTAATAGTTACATCTTCATGTAAGGAGTGGAAGATTTGTGATAGACGAGGTTCCTTTAATTTTAATGATCTTGGTTATCACAGAACTACAGCCAGATTGGTTTGGAGAGAAGTCATAATATCTATTAAAGTTTATTATGCAGACATGCAAGAGGTCATCCAGGTCTCCTATTATGAAGTCCTGATTATAAAACTTATCTATGCTTTGTCTTTGTGCTAGTAATTATCACCTTTCTTGTAACGTTTTTGATAAGTACGGTTATTATAACAGTTCAACTTGCTAGATCAAGGTACATATTTTTCACAGGCCACACACAAACTATTAATTTGTAAAAACTGTTTCCTAATTAGTTTTTCAGTTTCCAGAGCTGTCGAAGGAGAGGGGCATTGGTTCTCTACAAAGCGAAGGCAACAATAAAGCAAACTCTTTGCTTGCTCTTTAAAAAGGCTTGCTGTCAAATCACAAGGGAGCTCTCTTCAAGATTTCAACTGATGTGATAAAATAAGTTGTACAACCACTTTAACCTTTTCACAACATCATTGCAATGTTAGAACATGAAGATTAGTCCAGTCTTTTTAAACGTGCCAGTGAATGGGCATGCATGAGAGACGGGAAGATACAATAGTTGGTCACCACTCTCATTGGAAGGTCTTTTGTTTTTAATCAACAAAGTACACAGAACAGCACACTCCCAGACCCACACCCAACCACACACACACACACACACACACACACACACACACAAAGAGAGAGAGAGAGAGAGAGAGAGAGAGAGAGAGAGAGAGAGTACAGAAGGACTGATTGATTGTAAGGAAATATGTAAATGACTCTCCAACAGTTCTGATACTAAGAGATGCATTCAAGAAAGCTACACCTATCCTTACTTTGTACTTTGTTAGCATGTTAAAGTATTATCTATCTATCTATCTATCTATCTATCTATCTATCTATCTATCTAT
>JAHTLZ010003542.1:44939461-44969512 GCA_023846285.1 Phrynocephalus versicolor | reverse complement strand
TATCTATCTATCTATCTATCTATCTATCTATCTATCTATCTATCTATCTATCTATCTATCTATCTATCTATCTATCTATCTATCTATCTATCTTGTATACTTCCTATTTGGCTACCAAGGTCACTCTGGGCAGTCCACAACAAAAAACAGAACAATAATCACCAACAAAAAAAAAATAAACTAATACTGAAATTATATAAAAGAATAAATGTACAAAGAACATTATAAATTATAAACCTGGTATTTAATATACATCTAATATACTTGTAATATACAATATACCATATTTTGCTCTATAAGATGCACTCCCCCCTCAAAAAAAGTAAGGGGAAATGTATTTGCATCTTAGAGAGCAAATATTGTAGTCCCCCACTACATCCATGGGCCTCTTCCCACCATCCCTGCTACCCCCTTCTCCCTTGTCCCCAAAGAGGCTTTTTTCCAGAGAGCCCATCCCTTCTGCGGCCTCACCTTATTTGCAATGAGGCTTCCTTCCATGGAGCCTCTCCCCTTCTGCAGCCTCACTTCATTTGCAATGAGGCTTCCTTCTCCACAGAGCCCCTCTCCTTCTGCAGCTTCACTTCATTTGTAATGAGGCTTCCTTCCAGGAGCCTCACTCCTCCCCTTCTGCAGCCAGGATTCCCCCACCATGGAACTTTAGGCCAAACATTTTCCCCCCTTGTTTTCCTCCTCTAAAAGCTAGGTGCATCTTATGGTCAGGTGCGTCTTACAGAACAAAAAAATACAGTAAATCTTTAATACACAGCACAAAAATAACATTTAATAAATGCAGCCAAAAGAGTATAATATCTGACTTATGGGTTAGTAAGTTCATTGGTATAACATTCTCAAAGACTTGCCTAAGGGATCAGGTTTTCCATTAACTTTTAAAGGTAGCTAGTGATGGGGCCAGGGAAACATAAAGAAGGAAATGACCTCACAGGCTGAGAAGGCCTGATTTCTGGTCTTTTCTTTCTCTTGGGATCAGTGGCCTTAACTGCCCTGCCTGAGATGACCGAACACCTAACTCGCTGAGCTATCTAACTGGCAAGATTTAGATTTTAACTTAAGCACTGTTCAGCAATTGCCTCTTCACTTGTGATCATTCCATTAGTGAGGAATGACTAGCTCCTTCCATTCCCATTATTGTTTTCCCCATCAAGAGAGTGCTGCATCTGAAGAGAAGTCCAGCTCATATTTGTAGATGTTATGCCAGTAGAAGAACCCAGATTTTCAAAGAAAGACAGAGGGAAAAGACTAGTCACTAGCAACTAATCAGTGAAAAGAACTCTATTCCGTACAACTTTCCAAAAAAACATGAATATAATAATTATTCTCTTTGCGTGCTACTTAGATTGTTGCAGTTTGTTAGGAGTATTTAAGTAAAAAGGAGTGCAGTTATATTTTTGCATATGGCAAATTGATAAAGTGAATTGGCAAACAATATTATTTTGTTTTCTATTTAGACGGCTATTTGGCTAGAATACAATCAGTCTGTTTTAGGAAATAAACACCAATATTTATTGTGTCATTGCAACTCCACTTCTAACAACGTTTGCATAGGGAAATAGATATTATGCTATCTGATGCTTGTTAACTGGGTGTTCATGAGCTGTGATGGATTACTTTTAATGGCTGCTATTTACCTACTGCATTAAATGTTCCTTGATAGACTGTTATATTGGGAGGTAGAAAGAGCTTTAATGGGAATTTTCCCCACCTCATTTGAGTGAATATATTATATTATCTGGTAGGTTAGGTTATCCTAACCTAAATAATTTTTAAAAAACCCAACGCCTTACCCTTATATTTCTGTCACTGGCTGGCCAACTGCCATTTTTATGCCAGTCTCCATGGCAACATCTTTAAGGATAAAATAACAGAAATGTGAGGAAGTGGATTGCCCACAAGAAACACTGCCACAGCCTTGATGCCAGAGTTCAGACTAGACAGATCCTCCGATCACTATGTATTCCAAAAGAGTTACACAGGTTACTACAACTGGTTTTGCTTAAAGGGGTAATGTCTCCCTCCTCTTCAACAGAACTGGGAAGAAAGGCTTATTGCTGCATTTCTCATCTTATGAATTGTATGCAATTAAAAATCTCTGTACGAACTACTCTTTTCATTTCTCTGCTGCTTTGCACAATATTTCTCTGCTTCCATAGATGGGTTCAGACAGGCCTCCTCAGTTCATGTAATTTTATAGAAAACCATTAACTGTTAAATAAATTTGTTATTATGTGTTGTCAAGCTGCTTTTTTAAAAAAAAGATTTATATATAAAAAAAATAGAAACTGTTTCAAAGATGAATAAAATCCTCCAAAAGAACCTATGCAACAAGAACATGAGATTGCATTACTAAATTAACACATCTCTCCATAGGTCATAGAGATGGGCACGAAACGAACAACTTTTCATTTCTGTTTCCGTTTTTTTGTTTCGTTATGTAACAAAATGACAAACAAATTTTGTCTCTAAAATGAAACGAAATGAACAGAAACACCAGAAATTTTTGTCATCCGTTTCGTTTTCATTACGCCCATACATTGAACTGCTTTAAATGCTAAAAAAAATCACAAAAAAATGAAATAAATGGTAACGAAATGGTAACAAAATGAACAAAAATGAAAACAATTTTTTGCACAAAATTCGTGAAAAACGGAAATGAACCGAAACGGACTCCTTAAACAACAAACGAAACACCATTTTTTTTTATTTGTGCCCATCTCTAATAGGTCAACATGAGAGGCTGGGAGATTGCTCAAAGAATCAGCATGATTATTACAATATTGACTAAAAGCAAGCCAAGTTCTACAAAAGGAGTCTGGAATTCTTTGAGCTCTGTCACATTATCATATATATAATGAATTAATATGAGGTCAATCAAGCCCTTATGGTCATTGTTAGCCAAGAATATTGTCTTTTGGCATTAGAAGTTTACCAACTGCTTCTCTAACCTGAGTTACTTGATGGAGTTTTATCAGCAGGTTGCACCCAAATTTGGATCCTGTCTGGTTTTGAGTTACCTTGAGAAAAAGGTAGAATAAGCCACATCCTCCCAGTGCGTAAACTGCAACCACGTATTGATGTTACAAAATAGATGATTTAAGCAGGGTATGAAGAATAATTAGATGGTCAATATCTTGTCTTCATTAAGAGAGTATTCAAAAATGGATGTTCTATTCATACTAGAATATTTTTACTTGTATGGAGAAATGGAATTCTGAGTAGTTTTTCCAAAACTCATCTTGGTGATTCAAGTGGCAACTATATATATTCTGCATCCTGATTAATCATTCTAAGCAGCTGTCAGCTGATCTGAAAAACAATATCAGTTAGTATATCAGTTGGTGGTCAGGCTTTGGCCTGGCTCCGTTCCTTCCTCCGCGGCCGGACTCAGCGGGTACAGCTGGGGGATGTCTTGTCGGCTCCTTGGACTCTCCCTTGTGGGGTGCCCCAGGGGTCGGCAATCTCCCCCGTGCTGTTCAATGTTTACATGAGGCCGCTGGGGGAGGTCATCAGGAGATATGGAGTTCGCTGTCATCAGTACGCTGATGACACGCAGCTCTATATCTCCTTTTCTACATCTGCAGAGGAGGCGGTTCGCTCCCTCGATCTGTGCCTGGAGGCCGTTCTGGAATGGACCAGAGATAACCGGCTCAAGCTCAATCCGGAGAAGACGGAGGTTCTGTTCTTCGGGGCGCCTTCGTCTCGGTACAATGGCCCCCTCCCTAGTCTGGGGGGTATTTCCCTCCAGCCTACAGATAGGGCCAGGAATCTGGGCGTGGTCCTGGACTCGGCCCTCTCCCTGGAAGCCCAGGTGATGGCCGTCTCCAGGGCCGCTTTTTTCCATCTCCGCAGGATCGCCCAGATCCGCCAGTACCTTGATGAGTCCTCCCTGAGGACAGTCGTGCAGGCCCTGGTGATCTCGAGGATCGACTATTGCAATGCCCTCTACGTGGGGTTGCCCTTGTCCCTGGTCCGGAGGTTACAGCGGGTCCAAAATGCGGCGGCCAGGCTGCTGGTGGGTGCCCGTAGATACGAGCACATCACCCCAGTCCTGGTCCGCTTGCATTGGCTCCCCGTTGTCTTCCGGATCAGGTTCAAGGTTCTGGTCTTGACTTTCAAGGCCCTCCACGGCTTGGGACCAGGTTACCTGGCGGAGCGCATCTCCCAGAGGTCATCCGGATCCAGACCCACGAGATCTTCGCAGGCGCGCTCATTGAGAGTGGCCACACCCAGAGAGGCGCGGAAAACGCTTACACGGAACCGCGCCTTCTCTGTGGTGGGGCCCTCTCTTTGGAACCATCTTCCTCCCGAGCTGCGCCTGCTGGAGTCCCTGCCCGCCTTTAAGAGGGCTTTGAAGACCTTCCTCTTTAAAGAAGCGTTTGGTGACCTTATTAGTTAGTCTTTTTTGGTTTTTTTTTTTTTTTTTGGGTTTTCTTTTCCTCCTCCTATCACTTGCCGCCATCCTGCTCTCCGCTGTATTGCTAGGAGATTTTGCTTTTTATGTTTTTTTTATTGTTGTTCGCCGCCCAGAGTTCCCGTTTGGGAAGATGGTGCGGGATATAAGTCTTCAAATAAATAAATAAATAAATAAATAAATAATTCCTAGCCCACTATTTTTATTTCACTTGTATTATATCTTGTACTCTTGATCTCTTTACTGGGTGTTTAAATTCATAATTACTCATCTTCTGGATGGAACAAATAATTTTTGATAGGATGGATATATTGATATATATTCTCACTAACCATGTTAATTTCAGCTTCTTCCAGTTATTATTAAGCCATGTACCTGGTGAATCATGCACTTATAACTAAGGGAAATTGTTTCACTTAAAGCAGCTGGTATTATTACTCTTAAATAATGTATAGAATGATACCATTAACATATGTAGGGGCACTCCCCCCCCACATGCTGAGTCATAAAATTTAAATGTTTTTAAAGTTGATCCTTAAACCAGATACTTAAACCATATGAGACAATGTCTAATATTCTTGGAATCTCTATGAAAGGGTATGAGACTGCCATGTCAGCCTTAAAAAGGGATAAGAGATAGATATGACTTTAATTTGTAGTCTAGATGGTGGGATCTGTCCGTAATAAATTAGCCGATGGCTTTAAGGTCAGGACAAATAACAAGAGTGATAATGGGGAATCCAGTTCTGTTCTATACTTAATAAAAATGGGTGGAGGATCTATTTCATTAGTCCTAATTAGCAGTGTTTTATTAGCATAGATTGCCCACGAGCAACACAGAAAAAATGAATCCAAGTCCATTACTCCCCCAACTTTTAACAAAAAACCACCATGCAAAGTGCTTTTATGGTGTTAAATGTTGTTATAACATACTGATTACCTTTGGTTTGGTATTATGGTGTACACATTAAAAAGCCTATTTATGGGGTTTGTATTTTGTTATTTACTTACTAATTCAAAATGATCCATGTTTACATAATAATACAGTATGTATATTATTTGGTCGACCCTATTAATTTAAATACCTGTAAAGATTTTTCAGGACTGATTTATTAATGTAATAGGATGGTAGGAGTCAAAAGCAAAAACAAAATGTCCATTGAGATAATTAAATTTTTGCTTTTGGGGATCATTAAATTCACCCAATAGTTCAAAGGCATGCATACTGATATAGCTAGCAATAAGAAATCCTCTTAACTTAGTTGTGACTAGGGCTGAAAGTATTGCAGTGATTTTAGTTTCTGCAAACACTATTAAGTGGATCTCCTTTAATATGTGTCACAAAATATAAAATAGTAGGCTCTTCTTTTTCTTTACTCTCTTTATTATTCATCTTTTAAGATGATTATTTTGACTATGTAAAATAATGTTATCTGCAGATACAATTTTACTGTAAATATGAAGACTATAATCATCTTCACCTTGTTATTAACGAGGTGAGGATTTCTATGACCTAAAAATGTCAAAAAATATGCAAACATTTATGATCTTAGGATTGTTTAAATCAATATTTACAATATTTCTGAAATTAACACCCTATTTTTAAAAATCTATGCTAAAATTTAAATAAAAAATTTACATAAAGTTTACATAAAAATTAAATTTTATTCTTTTTCACTTTCCTGTGTCTCCAGGATGATTTCAACCATGTCCTACTTGGAGGAAGAGTACAATAATGACAGCATTCTTCCAGGCTAAAATGTAAACTTCAAAACATTATTTTTGCTAAAGACAGACAACACAGAGATGTAGTTGTTAGTGGAAAAGTTGCCATCAGATTAGAAGAAGGGGGGCATCGGTACACGTGCAGCTCACATAATGTGTACTCAAATCTGACTGCCATTTCACAATGCAGTAGCAATGAATTCTAATAGGAGGAGGGCTGTTATCAGAAAGGTTCCATAAATTCACACGAGAGGGTGTATTCTCATGTCAGGGAGACTTCAAGGATATATCTTTCGCCTATTTGCTGACATAATGCATCTCAGTGAAAGAGAATGTGAAGGATCTCTTCACTACCTCCTCATCTCACTAACAGTTGCCATGAAGGGCACTCTGTGATGAATATGATTATGTTAACCTATTTATATGTGCTTTAAAGTGTTTTTGTCCAGTGCTAGATCACACAGCTTACAAGGCAAATCTCTGACAATGACCAAATTCCTGAGGCTCCCCCACCACCACAAGTAACAGAACCATAGAAAAGCTTCTCCCCTCAGCAAAAAAAAAAAAAAAGAAAAAAAAAGAAAAAAAAAGAAAAAAAGAAAAAAGAAAAAAGAAAAAAGTGGACCCTTGTATGACAAACGGTTTGTATAACAGAAAATCTGTACAACATAAAAAATTCTGGAGATAGGGGAAATTTGCTTAACAGAATCGCCTATGGGGCGAATCCGTACAGTAACCCCCACCTATCGCGGGGGTTAGGGACCCACCCGACCCGCAATATGTGAAAATCCATGATATATGGAGGCGGGTCGGGTGGGGGCAGGGGGTGATCGGATCGCTCCCCGGCGCCCCCCCCAGGTACTGCGATCCTGTGATATAGTGGGACCGCAGTACCTGAACCGCAAAATGGCAGGGGTGACTGTACAACATAAAATGGTTGCGATTAGGGATTACACTGTTTTCAATGCATCCTATGGGAAATTTGTATAAAGGGAAATTTGCTTAACATAATTTCATTTGGAATGGATTAATTCCTTTATACAAGGTACCACTGTATATTATTCATGTCTGTACAAAAAAAAAAAACTAGCAGCATCGAGGTGAAAATATCATTTTCAAAAGTTTAACCATCAGTGTTTAAGTTCAATGTGGTCTGCATCATTAGATCAATAATTTATTTGGATGTAAGTGTTTATAGCAGAGTAATCCAAATAAGCTTTTACAAAACTTTCTTCAACAGAAATTGTCTGTGAAGATTCTCAGTCATCCATGTGAGTTTATCTGGAAGTTGAGTCATGGCAACTGGACTTCTTTTCTTGAGAGATCAAACTATTTTGCTACTTATCTAAGCAACTTCATCAGTCTGAGTAAAGCTGGTGAATACTCCAATTTGTAGTTAATCTTGATTTCACATCACCCTGGTCTGAGTAGACTAATAAGTTGGACAATGGCTGGAGTATCTGAAAAGCTTAAAATAATTTTTGGCAAAAACCACATCCCTGTTTACTTCAAACCCACAAACACACTAAGGCAGAGACTTGTGCACCCAAAGGACCCAACACCAAAACACAAGAGGAGCAATATAGTATATGTGGTCCAATGCAGTGAGGAGTGTGCAAACCTCTGCACCGGAGAAAATAAACAGCCATTAAACAGGAGGATGGCCTAACAGGAGGGGCAACAGCTCAGGACCAGAATCAGCAGTGTATGCCCATTTGAATAACAAAGGGCACTCATTCAAAGATGAGGATGTATACATATTAGAGAGATAAGATAAGGTTGGTATGAGAGAGGGATCAGGGAAGCCCATTAATGTGTCTGTTGAAAACCCCTCTCTCAACATAGATGGGAGACTCAGACACAATCAGTCTGCTACTTATCACTAGACAAATCAGAAGCACTTTACACCTCCACCAGCAAGGCCATAGCTAAGGACCCATACCTAATGGGTGTTGGGAAAGTTTGCATAGGTGGGGCTTTCACACATCCGAGGCCATTGTCCAACTAATGAGCTTATTCAGACCAGGGTGATGTGAAATCAAGGTGAACTATAAAATGGAGGACTCGACACCCTTACAGGTATATCTTGTGGTAGCACATGAAAAGGCCTTCTCAGCTATTGCGCCCACACTCTGGAACTCCCTCCCACTAGAAGCGAGGACTGTACCATCTCTGATGTCTTTCGGCAAACAGGCAAAGACCTTTCTCTTCAGGCAAGCTTTCCCTGAATAATGGACTACCTATTATATGACTTTTGTTTGAATCTACCATACATGATTACATAGACGTTGTGTTTATAGATTTTGTGGTTGCATTGACAATATGTTTCAATGTTAGTTTCCCTCACACATAACTTTTACACTCTCTTTTAACTGCTTCATTCTCTTGTAGCTTTGATGTAATGTCTTTTAATGCTGTAAAAGATGTCCCTCAATTCCCTGCTCTCAATTACTTGAATATGTCTTAATTGTATTGGACTGTATATTGTCCCTGATTACTGTAACCCACCTTGGGTCCTTTTCCAAGGAGAAAGGAGGGGTAAAACTAGTCTAAAATAAATAAATAAATAAAATAACTCCTCAGACTGATGAAGCTGCTTGAATTAGTAGTGAAATGTTTCAGTCTCTGAAGAAAAGAAATCCAGTTGCCATGACTCAACTTCCACTTCAACAGACATTTTATTCCTACCCAGTTTGTAGTTCCCTTCCTATCTTTCAAGATATATGGTATTTTTACAGTGACTTCCTCATAAATGTAAGCTAATTGTAAACTGAGATTCTTTTTAGCAACCAGAAAGCCATTTGATATCAATCTTCCAAACTGCATAGAGTGAAGTGGCTTATCTCTTTTCATGAAGATTATTCCTGCAAATGCTGGATCACGATGGCTTCTTCCTATATAAGAACATAGAGGCTTGAGTCCTTAATGTTTGTTCTCTCAACTTCCAGGCAAGAGAAAAAGAACAGAAAGCTTGGGGAGAGCACACTCTTCAAACATTTTTCCAGCTTCTGGAAGCTAGCACCCAGCGGATGCTGGGTGCTGGCTCCGGGAGGCTGGAAAAGAGTTTCAAGAGCTCGCTCTTCCCTCTACCCCATGTGGTTTCCAGTCTCCAAAAGCTAGCACAAAGCTGGCTGCAGAAACGCTCTTCTGGCTGGCTTTTCGGCGGCTCCGGCAGCGCCCGGCCCCAGGAGAGCTCCCTGCAGCCGCGGGAGCGCTCTCCTGGCTGGCTTGTTGGTGGCTCCAGCAGCACCTGGCCCCGGGAGCGCTCCTTGCGGCCGCGGGAGCGCTCTCCTGGCCAGCTTGTCGGTGGCCCCCGATGGCTTGTTGGCGAAGCCAGCACCTCAAACAGCCCCTTCCTTGCTGGAACCACCAGGATCGCTGCCGCTGCCGCTGCCGCTGCTGCCGCCACTGGTAAGTCAAACCAGTTCGGCTTGGTTCGGGTTCTAACGATTTTTTTTTAAAATTCGTTCAAACCCAAACTGAACCAAACCAAGGGTGGGTCCGAAACAAAATGAACTGGACCTTTGGTTTTCTGTTTCGTGCCCACCTCTACACAGCACTAGTTAATACTGCTCACATTAACAATCAGTCACCTGGCAAGATTCACCTCACGCAACCAAAGGAGGCAAAAGTGCCCCACAGAGTAAGGAGAAAAATGTCTGACACAGAGGCTATGACTGAGTCAATGCAATTGATGGATGATGATCAGAAACGAATATTCATTGTTGAAGGCACTTCACAGTTTCTTCATTTGGCCAACTCTGCAAGGAGTACTGAAATACTTTTTCTGTTGCTTCTCCTTGATAATGACGGCCAGCATATTTTCGCTCTCATCAGGCTGAGTTTTATATATTACAGATAGCTTGTCACTAGAAGCTGAAATCTAGTTGTGTTTCAGAGATATGAGTCAGGCAGCTCTCCATAGCTGACCTGACTCATATACTTGCAGCATGGATCCCCCAAGGAGTAATAAACACACCCACCCACCAAAGCTAGCTGTTTTGCATAGTGAACTCTATTTTATGCCACATGTCTGAGGGAGTAGAATTGTCCATAAAGGGATACATTTAAATTTAAGTCTTTAAAGTGTCACAAAGTTTTTTTTTGGTCTTTTTAATGTTTTATTATCTTTTTCTTTGAGTTTTTCTTGATACGCTTGCACAGACTAACAAAGCTACATCTTCTACATCTGAAACTACAAATATGTGTTCTTCTCCTGTATCTGAATCACTACAGGGCAGGTATTTTAACACTCTTTTAAAAACCAAAGAAAGGTGACCATTTTTCATGTAACAGGTAATCAAGAACAAATGAAAGCAAAAAGGCCATCGTACAGTACTTTGTGCATCATTCAAATGATCTTTCGCTTTCCTGGAGAATGAAATGTGCACTTCATTTACCACTGTGGACAACTTTGGGGGCAGTTAGACCAGAGCTGAAAGGATTGCTTTTTCCGCTAGGTATAGGATGCTGTGTTAGCTACAACAGCACAAGAATTAACCACAGTAATTGTCCGGTACACACAAGACGTGACAAACCAAGGGTGTATTCTGAAAGAGTAAATAGGAGCAGCTTTTAAATGCAAATTTACCTATTTGCATGTTGTCATAATCCAAAGTCCAAAGTGCTATATTCTTAGATGTGTCTTTGCATTTTGGGGGGGATATTAGCATAAATTATCACAGTATGTTGTCACAATCTTTGCATGCTACAGAGTCCATTAGTTATGACTAATTATCATTTAAGACTATTTTTCTGTCATTAAAAGGAAGGAAAAAACCCTTCTCCCATCTGGCCTCATTGTTGAGATTCGTCTTGTGCTAAGGTAATGTGCGGGGTGGGGGGATGTTTTACTTTATAAACTGTGCAGGAACAAAATTAAATGGAAAACATGTTCACACTCTCTCTCTTGTTCTGTCTCATATTACACACCCTGCTTGTTCACTGTCTCATATTAGCATAAACATTCATTCAGCCAGTTGTGTGATAAAGGGTGCTTGCATTGAAAATAGCAATGCTAAGAATCATTCACTATTATTGACTAATAAGGCACAATATAGATTTCTAAATTTCAATTTATATATTGTGATACATATTTCTAAAAGATAAGCCCTTTTTATAAGTCATCATATGCATGGAGAACACTTGGTAAGCAGCTAAACTGGACAGACTCACACCCAGTAATGCAAAAGTCAACAAGCCCAACATGTGAGAGCCCCCATACAAGCTGAAATGCTGCGCAATCACATCCCTGGTTGCATGGAAGCCTTCGTGCATACAGCTAGAAGCGGGCATGAATCAGAAGAATGGTGATTTGTTTCAATTCACATGATTTATCTAGGTTGATGGATCACAGATAACAAATTTATGGGTTTTTTTTCTGATGAACCAATTTCTCAATTCACGTTTGCCTTTAAAAACCTATAAAATGCGCACCCCAGCATGTAGACACCAAGCCTGACAAGAAGTTTCTTTTGTCTCCCCTCTTGCAGCCCTGCATGTTTGATGATGTTTGGACTCCAGATGTGTGTGTGTTATGCACCCCCAAAGTTGGTCCCTCAAGAAAATGCTCCAGTCACCAAGAGATTGCCAACTACAACACCTCCAGGTTCCATTAGGACTGACTTTCAGAGAGATGAGTTATACAAAAATTCTCCCTCTTGGAAAGTACCATTTAGCTTAGGAAAACACAATCTTCACTAGATTTGGTCGAATTGTGCAGGAGCGTCATGGAAAGCTTCTCTCTGATTTTAGTGTCTCTATGTGTCTGGGGGGGGGAACTTTCCTGTGGGGGCTGTTTGTGGGTATATAACCTAGACATCCCAAACCAAATATTTACCAAACTGGGAGGGATTGTAGGGGGGAGTCAGGGGAATTGTCTCTGCAGTTTGGTATCTGTAAGTATCTGGAAGACTGCTTTATAGCCCAATTAATTGCTGAATAAAAAAACACACAAAACAATTGTTGATTTGTATTTGTTGTGGGGTACTGATACAGACTGATGAATTCACGATTTTAGATGAATTTTGCAATTTGTTTTTGAATTCATGCCCATGTCTACTTAAAGCCGTGTGCTGTGGAGGTTTCACAAGAACAGGAATTTGTACGAGCAAGAACTATGTCACAATCAGACACTCCACTCAGGCTTCACTGTTCCCTCAATAATTTTCACAGTAGCTGAAAACAAAGGCATTGTCAAGGTAACAGTGTATTGTTGTTGTAAGCTTTCCCTGTTGTAATGTAAAGTATTTGAGGGTGGTTTGGTTTTGAATGAGCAACCAAAGGTATGAGATTTATAAAACAAACAAAACAAACCCAATCTTTCAATTTTAATACAGAACAATTGCTTCACAGATTAGGGACATCTTGTCAACTCTTCTAAACACAGACCTGAATGGCTTCAGGCGTCACTTCCAGTCAGGTGGGGAGGCTTGGGTATCCGCAATGTACTTTCGTTGGCACCTTCAACCTATTTGGCTTCTGCTGCAAGTACTGCGGACCTCATTTTCACTCTCCTCCCTGAGCACCTCCACCTCCAGAAAGATCGTTTCATCCATCTAGCACTTTCAAGGTGGTCAGCCTTAGCCTCCTTATCTTCATTGGACCCTCCAACAGCTCCTCCTCTTCCACCTACAGGAGCTACCCAAAGCTCCTGGGATGATCCATGCTGCAAAGCCCTAGCGGAAAAACTTAAGGCCTCAGCCAACAAGCTAATAGATCATGCACACGTGCTGGCAGCTCTGTCAAAAGGCTCAGGAGATTGGCTTCATGCTCTCTCACTCTCCAATATAGGATTGAAGCTTGATGACAACTCTCTTTGAATAGCAGTCGGTCTCCGTTTGGGAGCACGAATTGTTCGCCATCACGTGTGTACCTGTGGTACAACTGTCACCCCGCAGGGCCACCATGGCCTCTCTTGCCGACTTGGTTCGGGCAAACATGTCAGACACAACATGATCAATGACATCTTATGTCGTGCCCTTAACAGAGCCGGTTTTCCAGCTACTCGAGAGCTTTTACATTTGTGTGCTGGAAGTAACAAAAGACCAGATGGGACTACCTTGATCCCCTGGAGCAAAGGTCAATGCTTAATGTGGGACGCCACATGTCCAAATACATTTGCCACGTCCCACTTACAAAACACCAGCATCGAAGCCGGATCTGCAGCAGCAATGGCTGAACAATTAAAAAGACAAAAATATGAAGATATGGCAATAGGAATTGACTTTGTCCCTGTAGCCATCGAAACATCTGGAGTCTGGGGAGAATCAGTCTTGAGCCTAGTCCAGGAAATAGGTCGCAGGATAGCCATTACGTCACAAGATGGCCGAGCACCTATGTTCCTGAGGCAACAGCTCTCAATCGCTGTCCAAAGAGGGAATGCCTGCTGTGTGCTTGGCACTCTAGGCCAGCTGATTAAATAATGGGTTTTTTTAGTGAAGTGAAATAATAATAATAATAAATGTCTATGTTGAAAAAAAATCTAGTTGCCCGAATTTTGACTCCTCTTATTTATGAGGGAAGGGAAGGGTGGACGCTATGGGACTGCCCTGAGAAGCACCAGCACCCCAAAATTTACAGTTGCAGCATTGCTCATAGCAGTATGTAGGAAAGTCCTGTTCTTTTGGGGTGATTCATATGGACATCAAGTGCTCCTCTTACAGATCACACATTGATCTGTGAATGAGCAGACATCTAAATACTGCTGTAGTCTCTTCTCTTGCAGGAGCTGTACTCATTAGAGACGTATGAGTCAAAGGTAAATTATTTGTTTGTCAGCAGAATTCCTTTCAAAAAGGTCATGTAAGAAGTTATTAGAAGTTCCAATAGCTCATCAATTTATAAAAATAGTTTTCCATTTCGTGACTCAGTGAAAAAGAAAAGAAAGCATAACCATGGGGATAAAAAAAAATCAAAAACTGCCAAATCCACTTGCTTATTTTTATTTGTTATGGTTTTTAGAACTACAATGCACAATATAAAAACAAAAGCAAGTAACATATAGAGCAGGGGTACCCAAACTTTTTGTAAGGAGGGCCAGATTTGGTGGCTGAGAATGTGTCAGGGGCCGGTTGCTCCCGACCTTGCCAGCCCACTGCAAGCCCCACCCACTGACCCATAAGCAAAGGAGGGGGAGGAAGGGGCAGGCCAGCCAGCCGTGGGCCACTCAGAATGGCCTGACGGGCCGGATTTGGGCCCCGGGCCGGACTTTGGGCAGGCCTGATCTAGAGAAAAAGAAAGACAATTAAAGATAACAAAACAAAGCAATCAATCTAACAAGCCCCGTGCCACCCACCTCCCACTCAGGACTTAATCTATGCTTAGAATCCTTAAGATATTGACCTTCCAATTTCTCTCCAGATATACATTGACTCTTCTCCCAGTGTGTAGCCTTTGCCTTTTTGAAATACATGTACCAACAATTTATCCCATAGCACTTGCAAGAATGCTATCAGTACTTTGTGCTTGTATAAGGGAAATTCTGTAAGTCTTGATGACAAATTGCAGCTCCTTGGCAAGGTGCTGTTTTGTTCCTGTTTAAATGATGGTTTAATAGTTTACTGACAAGACCTTTGTGAATGCGTCTCCACAGTGGACACTGTAGGAGGAGAAGAGCCTGCATAAGTTCACCAGCAGTTCCCCCTTCCATATACTGAGCACATCTGCAGCAGGGAACCATTTGTACATAGTCTTATACATGCCTCCACAGAAGCTAAGAATTGACATCATCCAGTTTAGGAGGGGAGACCATTGTTTAACACCAGGGCTGTTACTGTCCTTTCAATGTCCTCTTGTGAAATGTGGGATAAGGACTAAAAATCATACTTGGCAAATATTTTTTTTTAATCTGTCTATATATGGAGTGACCAGCTCAAAAATATATTTAGACTGTGCAGAGTCCTTCAGTAATAACACTTCAGAAAAATTAGAGCCAGGATTAGAAGTGCTGTTGATAAGAGGACTGACTCTTGTTTCTGCCTTGAGCGAGAAAACTTTGAGAACAACAAGATGAGCCAAAATAAGATCCTGGAAGGAATTTGCTGCTTTGTAATGCTATTCTCATTCTGTAACTTTCAGCATCACACTAAATGTGTCCTTTCACTGACCATATTCTCCATTTCTTTCATCTGAATAATGATGTTCTTGAATACAGCCTTCAGTTGCTTCCTTGAATACAGATTTTGGCACACTTTGGAAGCAGCCCTCAGAAAGGCAGAATCCTGTAAAGTTTATACAGTGTAGAGTTTGCATTTGATGTTGATGCTGGGCCTCACTGTGCATCAGGGCTTGACTTGAGCTTGATCAAAACAAACGGTTTATGTCATCTAGAAGTAGCTATTGATTATATTGTTCTTGATACTTCCAGACATCAGACACCTTAATCAGCTGGTCTCAGGTAGTACCTCTATTCTTTCCTTCCCTTTCATTTTACTGACATCTTCATTTGTAGTGCAGGCACAATTCGAAAAACACTGAGATGCTTCAGTTGGAATGCTAGAATGGCTACGCAATTTGCTTTAGGGCCAAGGGTCACTAACTCCTTTGATGTGTTTCCGTGCCTATCCTTCATGCATGGGCCATTAAATTCCCTGAAAGGATGCTTTGTATTGTGCAGCTAAATGAAACCACAGGGTTAACAAAGTCTTGTCATTTAGTGCTGGAAACAAGTCTAGAAAACATAAAAGTGGGAAAAAAAACACAATAACTGTCAAGCTGTACATTGATTCAGGCCATTTGAGACAGAAACTCAGTATACAATGGCTAAATATTCCTTGCTCTGTATTTTGCATGGATTTCTTTTTCTTTCCTTATACCCCAGATCAGCAGTAGATGTAGTACCTTGGTATTAATAATATCTGTAGTTGATAGATTTTTCAAATCACAGCAATTAATCGTTTCTAGATAGTTTATGTTTACAGATTTACTGCCACTACAGTGGTACCTCAACTTATGAGTTTAATCTTTTCTGAGTGCATGCTCATAAGTCGAACAACTCATAAGCAGAGCAGCCATATCGAAAAAATAAGAAAAATTGTAAGTAGAACAGACTGCATCTAAAATTTTTAAGGCAGGAGTTAAAAGTCGAACTGCTTGTAAGTAGAGGCAACACTGTGCTAAACAGGTAGTACAGATAAAAGGGAGAGAATGGTTATCTTATATCTGCTGTACAAAATGAAGAATCAAGCACTGAGTGAGATTCCACACACATTGCCACTACAGAGTATGGCTATACTTGATCATCGTATATAAGGCAAAAGCCTGAAAGTAAATGGTTAATAATGTATTAATTACTTGCAAAGCTTTGAAAAAAAAATGTAGTATGGTTACCAGAATCCCCCAAAAGGAATTGTCACTCCAGATGTAATCTTTCTAAGCTCTGGTGACTTGTAATTAATTCCTTTTTTCATAAAGAAGTTCTGAGTCAATTGCACTACAATGATAATTTAATAGGATAAAATGTTACTCCTTTTGTGCAGTAAGTTTTTATTATATCTTTATTTATAATGAAGGATGGGCAACCTGCAGGAAAGAAAAATATTATGGGGGGAAATCTGAAAAATAATTATTGTCCTCACAGCCCCTATTTTAAAACCCCTCTTTTTTCATCTAATGTAGTGAACCTGGAGGACCTCAAAGCATGGCAGGGTTCCTCTTCCTCTTGATTTCTAGAAAACACAAGGGGACATTTTGAGCTTATACCCAAGCATTTTTTTAAAAAAATGTGTTGTATGGTAATGAAGGACTACATTTGGTGCCTTGGCATACATGTGGTCCATTTATTGTTCTCATGTTAAAAGGAGAGGCCTCATGAAACAGAGGAGGAGGGATACTGCATGGCTGAAATGTTAGCTCCTTGCTTCTGCTTTTCATGCTGTTTGGACTTAAGGCAAGAAAATCATGGAAGGAGAGTATGTTCTGTACTTCATGCCATCAGCTTGTAGCACACATGTGTTTTCCAAAAATAACTTAATATAGTTATTTCTATTCTTTTGCAGAAATGAGAAAGTAAATATTTACTTTTAAATGATTGATTGGATGGCTGGCTGATTGATTCAACAATCACATAGGGAAATAAGCAGGCTTCAAAGCCTGGTCCCAAGACGAGTCCCTGTAGTTAAAAGAGAGACGAGGAATCATATTTCTAGTATCACATTTGTGAATCATATTCTTAACAAAAATTGGCCAAACTCCTGCTGATGGCAGCATAATATTTGGGAGCAAATTCCCTCATTACAACAGCACTGTTAATATAAGAAAATTTGAAGTGCTTCTCCTTCTGTCTCATGCCTTGTAGAAGAAGAAAGTATTTACTTTTTCTCTTGGGCACCAGTAGATTTGTTGGTTAACAAGTCGAAGGTGGCCAAAAGAGAAATAGGTGCGGATACCCTTGAGACTTGTTTGCCCTCCAGCATCAGAATTGCACAAGGTGAGACTGTAATTGTCAGAGGTAGCAATCTTTGCCTGGTTCTTAGCACGTTTTAAAAAGCCTAAGGTGATCTTCTATTTCCCCACAGGAGGTGTCTGATTGGAAAGATTTCTAACTGATGATGCATTGGGAATACCACTGACAAGGTGCTTCCTGGATCCATAAATGATATACAGTACAAGGAGAACTTGCAAAAATTGCTCTGACCTGTATTCCTCTCAATCAAAGAGGGCCAAACAATATTCATTTATTTTAGGTTGTTTAGCCTTCAAGTGCATTCACTTCCAGGATATTCTGGAAATACAGAAGCGCGTTGAGCAGGATTGCTAAAAAATACTTAGGCAAAGAAACACAGGAAGATGTTTGTTCTTTCATTTTGAACTATCTCAATTTATTTTTAGTTGCCCTTTCTACTAGATCTTTTATATTTTATATAAATAACACGGGGATCAGCCTTCTTGACATGGGCTTTTTGAGCAATAGAAGCAAGTAAAATGTGTGGTAGTCGCAAGTATGTTAAGTAAATTGAGTGTAAGTGGAGTGTTTAGGTTACTGCAAGCATTTCAAGGAGTTGATATAGTCTTGGTCAGCACTGGCCTCCCTGCAAGATGACCCCATGAAGGAGACTGATGGGGCAAGAGGCCCTTGTTTGTCCTCCTCAGTCTCTCAGTCTCTTTGATACTGTCAACCACAGTATCCTCCTGGGGAGGCTTTCTGGGTTGGGGGTTGGGGGTTCTGCTTTGGCCTGGCTCTGATCCTTCCTGGAGGATTGTCCTCATAGACTGCAAAGTGGCATGATGAAGTCCACCCCTGTGGACCCCACCAACTGTGGGGTTCCTCAGGGGTTGGTCATCTCATCAGTTTTATTTAACAACTCTGTGAGGCCACTGGGAGAGGTCATCGGGCCACCAGTATTCTGATGATGCCCACCACTATCTCTCCTTTCCACCTTCTGCAGTGGATGCTGTCCCATATGTTGATTACTGCCTGGAGGCTGTTCTGGGGTGGATGAGGACAGATAGACTCCCTAGTGTTAGAGGGCTGGAAAATTCCCTCTCCTTTGGGGGCATGACTCTCCCTGCTCAGGTTGAGGTTTGCAACTCTTGGACCCAGCGCTAACCATGAAATCCCAGGTGATATCTATGGTCTGCAGGGCCGGCACTAGGGTTTTTCGCTCCCTAGGCGAGAGGCAGGGGGTTGGGGAAGTGGTGGCGGTAGGGGGGTCGGGCGGCAGGGGGGTCAGGCGGTGGCGGTGGTGGCGGCGGCAGTGGCAGGGGGTCCGGCGGCGGTGGTGGGAGGGCGGGAGAGCGGCAGCAGGCTGGGCAGCGCCCTCTGTCCATTTTGGCGCCCCCTGTCCATTTTGGCGCCCTAGGCAACTGCCTAGTTCACCTTAATGGACACACCGGCCCTGATGGTCTGTTCCACCCATTTCTATCTTTGGCATAATGCACTGCACTATTGGGACTCTCACTATGCTGCTCCATTCATTGGTAGTCTTGAGATTAGACTACTGCAATGCTCTCTATTTAGGGCTACCCTTGAAGCTGGTGAAGCAGCTTCACCTAGTCCAAAACACCGTGGCTGGACTGCTGACAGGAGTTAGGAAAGATCAGTATATATTCCCTACTCTTTCAACCTTACACTGGTTACTGGTCCTCTTCCACATTGACTTCAAGGTAATGATTATTATATCAATGGTTTAGGAGCTGTCAGAGTGTCTCCTTCAAATGAACACTGCCCGGCCCATTCCTCTCAGGCAGGACCTTAGCCCTGAGCGAGCCCCGAAAGGACAAAATTAGGAAGCAAACTTTCCTGGTAGTAGCCCTGCACCTGTGGAATACCATTCCTTCTGAAATACAGCAGAAAACCCACCACTAGATTATTTAAGTGATATTTTAAAACCTAGTTATTTACACACTAGATCTTCTCGGAAGGCAGGACAGAGCTGCAGCATCACATATGTGTTGCACATATGCCTTAACTTCTACCACTGTCTGTTTCTAATTGTTTTACACTCTTCTATATGGCTTGTTAGTTTTTGTTAAATGTTGTTTACTTTATTTATTTATTTACTTATTTATTATTGCACATTATTGTATTGTAAACTGGCCAGAGTAGCTTTGTCGCCAAATAGGAAGTATATATTATAAATAAATAAATAAATAAATAAATAAATAATATTATTATCAATACTAATTCACAGTTATAGGATTATTACATTATATATAATTATTTTCTCTAGATGAGATAAGATGTTTATTCTGTAATGACTCTATAAATGTGATTTGGTATTTATAATAAGAGTTTAATGATGTGCCTACATCAATTCTAGAAGATTATGTAGGCACCAATTAATTCTCTCTCTCTCTCTCTCTCTCTCTCTCTCTCTCTCTCAATCTCAATCTCAATCTCTCTATCTATCTATCTATCTATCTCCTCATGGTCTGAACTAATTGGTGCTTACATGATCCTGTAGTATGAGACCACAATTTTATGATTTTTTAAAGAAGGAACAGACCTGTGCAATAAAGCCACCACCTGTATTTTGATGACTTATTGGGCAGTTTCTCAAACTACCTGGTTGTATGTTACAATTATTACATTTTCCCTCAGCAATACATATTATCTGACATCATGACACTTTTTATTATAAATCCAGTTGGAAGAAACAACTAGCGAGCAATGTTCTTTGATATTTATCTGTGTGGAGAACAGCAGCTTAGATTTCTATAAAATGTAGACCATAACAAACATATTGAGTTACAGCTGGTTCACTGTGAAAACTCAAGCTGGGGAAGGTTAAAGCGCTACCAATTGTTTTTCTCTCTGGAGCCTCAACAAGATGAGTCTCCCTCTCTCTTCATGCTTTGTGAAGCTGGTGCCTATTCATCTCAATATTTTTCAGACCAAACAAATCTTCCAAATGTGCAAAATGTACTCCAAGAAGCACAGCCTTCAGAATTGTCAGTTGTGTTGCTATACTGATATGATCCAACATTTGAAGATGCCGCAGATGAGTGTCAAGCAATGGCACAGAGTTAAATTAAAGTGTAGGGAGCTCATTATTATGAATTACATATAGGTTTGACTCGATGAAATGCAATCACTTGTCAAACCAAAGCTACCAGTCTAACTATGTTGGGCTTGCTTCTAAGTAAATCAGAACTGTAAAGGTAGCATTTTGAGCGATGATTGGGAAGCCTATTTTCCTTTCTCTAAATGTGCTGTGCTTAGTTTGCTTATTTGAATTGTCTGGGTCTATTTTTGGTTTACATTCACTAGGATACATTAACTTTTCTGCTATGTGAAGGTTAATTCAACTAGAAGAGGCTCATAGCTAAAAAAAAAACAAAAAAAACCCTGAACTACTTCAGAAGCCAGGAGGAGACTTTGGGCTAGATGGAATGGGCTTGCCATTACTGTCCTCCACATTTGATCCATAACATGTATGAAAATGGCAATAACCATGCAAAAAAATCAGTGGAGGTTTGATAAACGGATTAGGGATTTAGGATGAGTACTAAACAGATTTCAGGCATTTGTTTGTTTACTGCTTGGTTGGCACTGAAAACCACAGGAAATCAGATTGGACAGGATGTGTAGCACACAGTGGTGATAGTAGAAAGCTATGATTATGCGGCTTATTCCCATGAAACATCCTATGCTACAGCTTTTCAGTTTCCACAGGCAACACCAAAAATATTTAGAATGTTGGCTGTTAGCATAGAGAACTTGGGGGGGGGGGGGGAGAGACTGAACATTGAATCAGCCCTGCAATATATCAATTTAGCATATTTCCCCCAGAGGACTAGAATTGGATCGTCCTGGTAAAACTTCTCACTGTGATATGAGGTTAGCGCTGCCAGGCATCTCTCTCTCTCATCCCTCTCTCATCCCTCTTCCTATGTTTTCTCCAGGTGTTTTCCTTATACAAAGAGCGTGGAGAGAAATGCACGGAGTTTTGGATCTCTGCATCCTCTCAATTTAAATTGCTAATTAAGCTTCAGGAGCATTCAGATTTGGAGTCAATCTACCACTGGAGTCCTGTTACGCTTTTATCCAGCAAATAAAATGAAATGAAATGAAAAACCCAAAGAGATAGAAACATTGTAGCACCTTAAACACCTTTTAATGTGAACTTTTGTGGATCAAGTCTACTTCCTCTGACATTAGAGTGAGACTATATGACTATCATATTTTTACATGGCCTCATCACCAGGCGAGGATACAGATAATGGATAAGGTGACAGCGGGTCATTAGTGAAAGAATAGGCTGTGCTCATAATTCAAATTAGCAGTTATTGTCTATAAGTGGACAAGGTAAGAATATCATTTGTTGACACAAGTAGCAAACTGAATGAATCAATGTAAGATTTTATAATTATTAATGTAGAAACCCTGATTGATATTTAATCCTTTTGAATGGTATCCAGCTTAGAAATGTACTTCAATCTCAGCTGTTTCTCTTTCATCTTTAATTCTATTGTATTTGTTGTTTTGTTTTGTGATGGCAGTCACTTCTTGGTAATTCAAAGACTGTCCAGGTAGTTTGATATGTCCTGAAACAAGTTCTTGTGAGTTACCATTTCTGATGTCAAATACTGTATATGTCCATTCATTTGTTTGTGTGTAAAGGTTGTCCCGTTTGTCCTACGTAGAGCGCAGATGGGCATTGCTGACAAAGGTTAGCATAACTCATGTTAGCAGAGGGACAAGTAAGCACACCCCTAGTGACGTGAGTGATATTTTGGGGGCTGGGCCAGAGTAGATGTGCATGACAGGTTGGGGGGGGGGAGGAGCTGGTATCTGATTTTATGGAAGGCCTGAGTTGCCATCTCTGTGATAGAGTTGTATAGACTGTTGTGTGTCAGTAGATGAGATTAGGAGGCTGTTTGTAAACAAGTGCAGGGTGGCCATCAAGAGTAATCAAGAAATTACATTTCTTTCTCCCAAAGAAGTTGGGTGGGGGATTTGTTAAAAAAGGACATTGTTTATATTATAGCCTCAAAGCAGAAAAAATCACAGCATAGATCAACTCTCAAAACACAGACACATTGAAACACTATTTTTGTACCTTAATTTTCACTGCACACTTTTATCCAAATCACAGTTATAGAGTAAGGATAAGTAAAACATTGCAGAGGCTGTGTACATTATTTATTTTTTTAATTTAGAATTTGCCCTACCTTTCTCCCAAGGCCAGCCTCAAGGCAGCTTGCAACAATTAACAGACAATATATTTAAAAGCTAAAAACAGTATGTCAATATTTTTAAAAGAATTAAACAAGTATGATGTTAAAACTGACAATAAAATCAGTATTGAATCTCCCCTTTATACGCCACAGAGCACAATAATCCTTAAAAAAAAACCCTCTCAGGCCTTTAGTCTCTAAGGAAAAGCCTATCTGAAGAGAAAGATCTTTGCCTGGTTGCGGTAGGACAACAAAGATGGTACTAGTATATTAGTACTGGTATATTCTGTACTTTAGGTCAGTGTTTAAAGTATTGGAAGCCACACTAGAAATTATATAAGGTTAAGGAGTGGAAGTTCCTCTCCCAAATCACTCTTATAGGAAGGCATAAGACTATGAATTAAGTGGAGGGAAAGATAATTTTTGTGTGTGCGTATTATCTAAATTAAAAACAATGTTGAGTAGCAGCATTCCTTGACAAAGGACGAGACTTCAGATTTAAGCCATTGACTAATATAGGTAATTCGCTTACACTTCACTGTGATAGATTTTGAATTGCAAAACCAATCAACCACATTTAATTGCCTACGTCCATGGCCAATCAACAGCTGAAAGCTTGTTGGTTCTCAGGCTAATGAAACAAGACAGCAGGGACCAAGCAGTATAAGTGCTGAGGAATATGTACAGGGGGGACCTCCAGTTTGTATACAGGACATAAAACAATGCAACAAAATCATGATTTCCTGTCTCTTCAGCTACCACATATCAGCTCCACTGGGCCAAAGACCTTTATCCTGCAACAATGGGATAATTAATACTTGTGCACAGATTTCACTACTATTATTATTTCTCTAAAATATTTTTACTCAACTTTCTCCTTAAAAAGAACCCAAGGCAGCTGGCATCTTAAAACAACCTTTAAAGCTAAAACCAATGAGCATATAAATAAGGCTTACATTACTACAGCCTGATTTGCTATGATGGATTGATTTACTTACATTAGAATTTGAGAAGGAAGTTCTAACAGTGCTAGCATAATATTGCCTTGTAGGAATATGTGTAGTGCCGAGGGAAACTGAACCACCCCAATAGTTTGCTAAATTCACTCAAAACAGGTAGACTTAGGCACAGGTTATGTTAGCTGCATATAGTTTTTATTGGACACTGCTTTATTTATTTATTTATTTATTTATTTATTTATTTATTTATTTATTTATTTATTTATTTATACATTTATACATTTATACATTTATATGCTGCCCATCTTCCAAAGAACCTCCAAGTGGTTCACAACAGTCACATTTACAATCAAAACACTATCAAGAATCAATAAAACAAGCAATTGTCACAATACATAAACAGTAAAAGAAAGAAGACAAACTAATAATCTGCAGGCATACTTATGGCCAGGATGGGGAAGAAAAAACTTTCTTCCAAACTTTTTACTCTGAATTCCAGGATCTAAGTGATATTGACTTTTATCAGGATAGAATTTGTAAATTCAAGAGTGACATGTTTCCGATGAAGAACCATAAGTGGGAAAGGAAAGGAAACAAAGATGACCATGACAAGAGTAACACAGAAGACAATCATAATTGTCAGTATGCATTTTCATTTCTAGCAGCTTCTTGCTATTAACAAAAACAAATTCATGATTGATGCTAAAGCTATGTTGATTCTAACCAATCCGAGTGGTGTATGGTTTCAGTTCTTGCCACTGGTTTCACCCAAACTGTCTTTGCTTCAGAAATGTACCAACAAAGAATAAAACTAGCTTTATTGGGTCTTTTCTTTGCTAGTGAGTACATGGTTGTGTATATTGCATTGGGCATCACTAGAAATGTTATAATTCACTTGTGGTGATAGATAGATAGATAGATATAGATAGATAGATAGATAGATAGATAGATAGATAGATAGATAGATAGATAGATAGATAGATAGATAGATAGATAGATAGATAGAATTTATATGTCCCCTTTCTCCTCATAGGAGATCCAAAGCAGCTCACAACAATTAAAACTATGCAATAATGGGAAAAAATTAAATCTCACAGAAACTATATTTGAAACAAGACATATATCAATATTTTAAAAAGACAAAGAAAAACAATTTAAAAACACTAACAAATCTCTTAAGTTTATTAAATATAGCATTCTTGAGCCCCTGCCAGAAAAGGAACATCTTTGCCTGGTGAGGGGGAGATGAAAGGGAGGACCCATCCTGCCTTCTCAACACAGTGTATTCTACAGCCTGAGAAGGCCCTCTCTTGTGTCCTCACCAAATGAACTTGGGAAGGCCATGGAACTGAAGGAAGAGCCTCCCCCAGAAGATCTTAAAAATCATGAAGGCTCATATGGGGTGATATAATCCTTCAAATAATGAGAATCGAAGCAGTACAACAGAGCAATATAGGTAATAACCATTAACCAGCACTTTGAATTGTGCCCAGAAATAGACTGGTCAGCTGTTTCAGCCTTTTGTAATAAGGGATGTGCTCTCTGTACCCTTTGCAAATCAACAGTCTGGTTGCAGCCTTTTGAACCGGCTGAAGTTTCCAAACCTTTTTCACGGGAAGCCCATGTAGAGTATGTTTCTGTAATCTGAATAAAATGGAACTAACGGATGTATTATCATGGCCGCATCGGAATGAATGGGCACATCAGGTGCACCAGCTTTAACTGTGCAATTGTTCTGGCCACTGCTGAGACTTGGAGTCCAGGAGCACACCCAAGCTGTAGACCTCCATTTTCAGGGGGAGCATAACCCAGTTCAATACAGGCCGGATCTCTATCTCCAGATTTGCCTGGTGACTGAACCGGAGCACCTCTGTTTTGTCTGGATTAAGTTTCAGTTCGTTAGTTCCCATCAAGACCATGACTGATAACAGGCACTGATCAAGGCATAGAACAGCTTCCTCAGAATCAAATGGAAAAGTACCATTATTTATATACTACCTAGTATAGCTGCAAAACACAAATCCTTGTGTTTTGTGTAAGACACATACTCTAAATAATTTAATCCTACATGTTCTCTTTTATAGCAGCATACTCTCAAGATTAAAAATATATAATTAATTCTAACTCAGTGGCAAGGATCCTACTCTTGCAGCTCTGCATGTGTAAGGGCTTTATTTTTAATTAAAATTTTCCTGTTCCCTCCTCCCAGTTTCAAAGCTCCCCAGGAGTCCCTTTTGAGTTGGAGAAGCTTTTGGGGGCCTCTAGACTGTGAGGGGTAGCCTTTAATGTTAAAAATTCACCCCTGCTGCTCCTGGTCCAAGCGACTGTGACTTTTGGTTCTGTTTTGTTATGGGGGAAAATGCATAATGCTGAATTTTAAAAGACAAATTTTCTGCATAAAACTGGATAACAAGAAAAGAGATTCTAATGCAGCTTCATCCAATTTTATAGCATTTTAATGAATGCCTTGCATAATTTTTCTCCTCTCCAGGATGTTAAAGGCTTAAAGCATCCAAAGTCAGTATAGCCAATTGTGTTGAATATTTTTAATATTGAAAACAAATTCGAGAAGAGCTTAGCATTTTTTTTTATTCACTCATCTCTCTACCATCACTCTAATCCTTTTATAAGCAACAGAGATTAGGGAAGGAGATGACAGACATTTCAATTGCTCCAAATAGGAATTTGGACAACTTGTATCAATAGTGATTTTTCTATCCTGAAAAGAAGAACACTGATAATGTTGGAATATTATTGTAAGAGCTGCTTAGCCGTTCCTTCCAGCTGATACTGTTGTTTTATGCCAAAAGATGGCCGATATAGTGGTCAGGGGTTTTTTTTTTTTTAAATTGCTAGGCTATGGTTGGGAAAGGGTTTTCTTACCATTCATTTTTGTACAGCCCTTGCCAATCAACATTTGATTGCTATTTGATTGTAAACGTAGAAGGATTGCAAGATTTAAGCGATGGAAATAGGAAGAGACTGAAAGTGACCAGTCGACCCATCCAGGTACAGGATCTTCAAAGCTTAACTCATAAGGGTCTGGGTTCAAACAACCAAGGGTTCTGGTCAAGGGCGTGATCAAGCAGAGGTGTTTAGCCCACCGTTTGGTCTGCTGGGTGGACAGGTTGGTTTGCTCCTTTTCCCAGTGATCACACAATGTAATTGCTAGAGTCACACAGTTAATTCCCAGGGCATTTCAACTGGCACCTTTCTGCGTCTTTTTGGTGCAGGTCGGCTCATTCTGTTTCTGGTTCCTTATTCAGCATGCAGGATTTCTGACAGCAATCCTCCCAAGCAAGTCTTCAGGTGTCAAGGCTCCTTCCACCGTCAGTTTGCTATATTGTGAAGCGGCTTAGGCACCATCAATTTCAGGACACTAGCTAATTAAACACTTCCTCTCCTTCCTCCCAGAAGTGGGAGGAGACAGCAGTGGGCAAATTGGGGCTGAATATTGGAAGATGTCTTAAATTGACCTGTTGTGCAGCTCTCGGTATGCAACAACTATGATGTCCTCAGCAGTGGCAAACTGCCAGTTCTTTGTTTGTATTGGAATCAATCCAATGTTCTTTCTATCTAGACTGGTACCCAGCTATGAACCTAAATGTGTTCATAGTCCTCACCTTCCTCAGGGGAAATCAGAGCAAAGTAAAGGCTTCATTTTGTAATTTTGAGGTGTACGTAACTTTCTGGCATTCTATATACTTTGCATGCACCCTGAAACCCATTTTAATCTCTGGCAATTTGTCCTTTATCAGCAGCGATTTTCTGGTGGTGGTGATGTCATCCTAGCAGCACATGAAGATGTGTAGCAGCCAATGGTATTAGGGGCAAATATGGAAGGACAGGTTTACATAGCCGCAGCTAAGGGTCCAAAATGCAGGCCACTGAATGGATCCATATCCACAAATAAGGAGAAGGTCATTTTGGGATCCCAAAATTGCCTTCAAATACCTGTTCAACAGTTTCATTGTCTGCTGGGGATATACAAGTGAAAAGCAGAAACAGAGGTGCATCCTGTTGATAACTTGTAAATAACCTTCCCAAGCAGTTTCAGGTCATTATTAAGTAGCAACTGGAGCAAGATCAATACTGCAGTACTGTATATGTCCAAGGCCATGGAACAGAGCAGAAGAGAAGACCCTACACATGGCACCCTGAAATAGCTCCCCTAGAAAAAAGTGCTCTTCTTATATACTGCCCCATACCACTTCAAGTAGTCTGTGGTCGGTCTACAGTTTAAATATGCAGGCTACACATTGCCTCCCCTCCCCCTGCAAGCTGGGTACTCATTTTACCGACCTTGGAAGGATGGAAGGCTGAGTCAACCATGAGCTGGCTACCTGGGATTGAACCCCAGGTCATGAGCACAGTTTTACCTGCAGTACAGACATTTAACCACTACACTACGGGCCTCAAAAGAGGCAGAACTACTCCAGTATTAACACTGCAATACTGAAACTCAACCCAGCACTCCAGGGAATTTTACTTGATGGTATGGGAATCCTCTGGGGCTTCCAGGAGCAATAATAGGCTTGCACTTCTTGTAATCATTTTGCCATTCTAATGCAGGAGGTCTTAATCCCCATATAAAGTCTGAAATTGGTTCAAATTATCCATTCCTTCCTTTCAAGACTCCCCAAATCTATAGAGACCATCACCAGTGGCATAATATAACAAGAATGCCAGACAAACAAGTTGAGAGTGAGTCCTTCAGAAAGGTACGGAATTACTGAAAAGTATATATCTCTCTAGCAACAATATAACCATCTCTTTGTTGCAGCATTTTGAATTTCTGATAAAATTCCTTTTTCCTTTTTAGTAGAAATATAGAAGTCACCAAGAAGGATAGCTTCAGGTTCTCTATGTTGTCCACCCCTTTCTTGTTAACTGACACCTCACTCCACGACATCTGTAGGAGAAAGAATTAAAAAACAACATTTCTTTGAAAACTGCAGACCTGTGTATTCTGCTTTCTTTCCTACACCCATACTCATATCCAACAGAACAGATCATCAGCAAACTAACAACTGGTTTCAAACCAGAAGCAATGACTGTTTATTGTTTGATAGACATTCATTCATTCATTCATTCATTCATTCATTCATTCATTCATTCATTCATTCATTCATTCAATTTCTATACTGCAAAACCATCTGGCCCAAGGGCTACTCTGAGAGGTGTACAATATTAGAATACAATATTGTAACATACAATACTAAAAATAAAATAATGAATAAAGACAAAATACAAAAAAATCAGATCCAAAATTAACATTAACATATGCACTACATGTAAACAAATACAGTGGTACCTTGTAAAAAGGAATTAATTCGTTCCAAATGAAATTATGTTAAGCAAATTTTCCTTTATACAAATTTCCCAGAGGAATGCATTGGAAATGGAGTGATCCCAGTTTTATGTTGTACAGATTCTCTCCATAGGCGATTATGTTCAGCAAATTTCCCTTATCTCGGGAATTTGTTATGTTGTATAAATTTTATGTTATAAAAGCTGTTTGTTATACAAGGGTCCACTGTTTGATCATTAATAACCATTATAATAAATAATAAAGGGGAAAAGAGAGGGAGAGGGGGAAAACTAACAAAGAAACGGAAATTAGAAAAGTACAGACCAAAACAACACAAGCAGATCAGTAGTATGTGTCAGTTATTAGAGATGGGCACGACTTAGCGGTATTTCCGTTTCCGTTTCCGTTACTCGTTTCCGTTACTCTACGGAAACGGAAACGGGAATTACTCCGCCAGACTTCGAGCTCGAACCGACGAACGAACAATTTGGTCTGATTTGTCGTGCTCGTTACTTGCATCGCGCGATTGCGCGCGATGCCAAGCGGCACAGAAAAAAAAGTTTTTAAAAGTTAAAAAGCCCGGTTCCCGGCCAAAAAGCAGGCGGAAATATGCCTGCCGTGCCTCAGGGCACCTACCAGAGGGGTGGTTTCTGGAGGTCCCCGCCCGGCCTCCCCCCCTCCTCCGTCCTGGGATGCTCTGGTGTGGTGGTGTGGGACTCGCCCGCCGCAAAAAGCCCAGTCTCGCCGCCGGCCGCCAAAGCACAACCAAGCGGCACGGGCGGCACAGGAAAAAACTTTTTTAAACTCTCCCCCGGGTCTCCCCCCCACCCATTCCCGGGCCAAAAAGCAGGCGGAAAATGCCCGCTTGACTAAGGGCACTCACTCAGTAGGGCACCTACCGGATGGGGGGTTTCTGGTATGGAGGGGGGTGTCCCGGCTTCCCCCCCTCCGTCCTGGGCTGCTCTGGTCTGGTGGGACTCGCCGCAGGCTCGCAAAAAGCCCACTCTCGG
>JAHTLZ010003542.1:44915218-44939451 GCA_023846285.1 Phrynocephalus versicolor | reverse complement strand
GGGGGGGTGTCCCGGCTTCCCCCCCTCCGTCCTGGGCTGCTCTGGTCTGGTGGGACTCGCCGCAGGCTCGCAAAAAGCCCACTCTCGCCGAGACGCCGACGGCCGTCGCAAACACAAGCGGCACGCACGGCGCAGGAAAAAACTTATTTAAACTCTCCCCCGGGTCTCCCCCCCACCCATTCCCGGGCCAAAAAGCAGGCGGAAAATGCCCGCTTGACTAAGGGCACTCACTCAGTAGGGCACCTACCGGAGGGGGGGGTTCTGGTCTGGAGGGGGGTGTCCCGGCTTCCCCCGTCCTGGGCAGCCGGACTCGAGTCGCCTCGTCGCCATGCCATGCGGTGCGGGCGGGGGATCGAAAATGGGGCGGCGAATGCAATATTGTTTTTGAAATCGTGGTCCAAAAACACACAAGCACAACAGAAACACGCGGAAATGGAACTGCCAGATTTTTCACAGTAGCAGTGGTTTTTTTCTTGCAACAAAATGTCTCTCCTCTCCTCCTCTGTCCTCCATTGATTTTATTTTATTTTATTTTATTTTACACCTGCGCAGTGTGCAATGATGGGCTGGCCCAGTGGCCTGGCCAGCCATGTGGGAGAGGACGACCATGCAAATTTTTGGAGCCATCTCACCAATCGCATGGCCACTTGGCCACTGAGACTTCTGGGATGTGCCAAAAAGCCCCCTAAAACTTGCCCTAGACCCCTAACCCGCTAACCCTAATCCTTGACTCCTTACCCATACGTCACAGACTGTCTTCTTAGTGGGTCAGAGAGGCACCCAGAGGTGCAACCCAATAGCCCACCATAACCTTACCCGTCATTAGCCTAACCCTAGCCCTAACCCTAATCCACCTTAGCCCATAGCCAGATCGACTTGCATTGCACTACACACGCAAGTACGATTCCCTTCTGTGGGATGTGATGGCAGGTGCGACCCACTCGGATCAGGTGCTTGAGCAGGTGCAGTGGCACCGCCTGGCCTGGCGACACGCAGGTCTCGCTCTGCCTGCAAATGGTATGCATAACCATATGGTTGTGCATGCCATTTTGCAGCAGCAGCAGGTGAGGATGGGAGACCCCCATGTTGAGGGGTCTCTTGGAGCCTGCTGCTGCTGTCCCTTCCTTTATAGCGGGCCAGCGGAGGCACCCACCCCACAGAGGTGCCTCCAGGAGCCCGCTACCCCCCCAAAAAAAACCAGTATAACGATAACGAAAAAAACGAAAAACGAAACGACTAATTTTTTCCGATTTTTCGCGAAAACGGAAACGAAACGACTCGGACCCTAGCCGAAAAAGAAAACGAAAACGAGGTTTTTTTCCTGAGTCGTGCCCATCTCTATCAGTTATGAATAAAGTCTGGATAGGCCATCCCGAACAGCCAGATTTTTTTTTTTTTGATTGGCGTTTAAATTTATTTAAAGTATTTTTACCCTGCCTTTCTCCTTGGAAAAGGATGCAAGGCAGCTTACAGTAATGGAGGATAATATACAAGAGTGATTGTGCCTGATGGCTCTCAACAGAGAGAACCGCAATAAGTCCCCCCCAAACAAACTACTGCCAGAATGTGAGGTTTCCTACAAAATTCCAACACTCTTTGGTGGAGGTGTTACAGAGCAGAGCCTTTAAAAAAAGATACCGGTTGATTGGCATCATTTTATGGAACAAAGCAGTTACATGCTATTTTAATACACAAACATTTTTATGGTTCTTGCCTGTGTTTGTCTCAGAGCCCAGCATACTGATAAAGGGACAGGCCAGGCCTACCATTAAAGGGAAACAAGCTGTGAATGATTTATTAGATTTTTAGATCATGCAGAAGAGCATGCAGATTTTTGTCCTCAAGCACAAAAAATGTTTTGGGCTGTCTCTGGGGTTAGATACTTTAAAAACAATAGCATAACAAGAAAAGTGGATCTTGCGGCTCTATTGAGCAGATGTATGAAAGTGTTATATGCATAATTCCCTTAAAATATACTGTTTTCATGCATTTGGAACACTAGTCTTACAAACATTTATTTTTACCTATTTATTTAAAAAAGTGTTCTGCTTATATACTGCCCCATACCACTTCAAGTAGTCTCTGGGCAGTTTACAGTTTTTAATTACAGTATGCAGGCTACACAGTGCTCCCCCCCCCCAGCAAGCTAGGTACTCATTTTACCAACCTCAGAAGGATGGAAGGCTGAGTGAACCTTGAGCCAGCTACCTGGGATTGAACCCCAGGTCGTGAACACAGTTTTACCTGCAATACCGGCATTTAAGCACTGTGCCATGAGGCTCTGTTTATATATATATTTCAGGTTTTGTACCTCAAAATGTTTCATATATCCATAAATCTGCATTATATAAGGCTCCTGCTGGATCAAGCCACAGATCTAAGCAATCTGGCGGTTTCCCCCCAATGGATATGGGGAGCCCAAAGCCAGGTCACATATTCAGTATAAACTATCAACTTTTCTTCTTAAGCAGCTGTTATTGTGAAGGTATATGTATTTCAGTTTTGGAGGTACCATGGGACTGTCATAACTATGAACCAATGATTGATAATCACTAGAGATGGACACTACACAGAAATATAGCATTTTGTTTCATTTTGTTTCTTTAGTAGTTTCATTTTGTTCATAATTACTTTTTAAAGTTGTTAAATGCTATGCTCCCCTGCATCCTAGAGGCATCAAAATGGCAGGGGAGCTTCCTCAAGCTCCTCCCTGTATGCCCCTGAAATTTGGAAGGGTTTGGGGGTCAGGGGGCTGGGTTATTAAGCTCCAAAGAGGATGCTCCAAGGAAAAATATTCTAATTGAATCAGGAAGCCACAATACCCCCCATGGGTGAGTGATTAGCAGCTCCACTTCCAAATGCTGATTCAAATAGGGAAAAAAAATCCTAGAGGCACCCCCTTTAGAGTTTCCCAAATGAGAGAGGGGTCAGGGAAGCCATTCATGTGAGCATTGAAAACCCCTCTCTCAACAGAGGTGAGGGCATCAGACACAGTCTATCTGCTACTTATCAGGCTGTACCTTCAACAATATCCAGACAAATCAAAAAGCCTTCACCACCAAGGCCATAGCTAATGACCCATAGGACATTGTTCACCTTAAGGCTATTGATACTGTTGTCTAGTGTCTACCTAACGGGCCTATTCACACCAAGGTGACAAGAGGTCAAAGCGAACTATAAGATGCAGAACTCGCAACTAGCTTTCTTCAGACTGATGAAGCTGTTTAGATGAACAGTGAAATGTTTCTATCTCTCAAGAAAAATAAGTCCAGTTGCCATGACTCAACTTAAACTGAACAGTTTTCCTGGCATTGAAAATCTCAGAAATGCTGCTTTTTCAACATGGAGTCCCCCGAATCCCCTTGTGAATCTTCAAAAGGCATACGATAGCTGCCATATATCTCATTCTGACTAATGAATCCACGGGGTTGTAGTGAATCTCATTATTTTTCTACCAGAAAAGGATGTCTTTACAGAACATTTATAGATTTCTATAAAGTCCTTCTTCCTTATATTTCCTTGTTTCTCAACAGTGACTGAGGGACACTGAAGTATGAAGCACCATGAGCTGGCTCTGCTTTTTATCAAATATTTGCCACAAATAACACTATTGGAAACCTTGGAAATAATTGCATTTATTTAAATTACATTTAAATTTAAATTGCATTTAAATGGGATGTAAACCAATGTTGCATATTTTTGGTTGCCTTTTGTGGTGATAAACAGCCTAGAGGCATTTTCTGTGGAAATTTACCACAGATTGTGTTAGTCTGCTCTCTCTCTCTGTGTCTCTGTGTGTTGTACCTCTCAAGATCAAAGAAGCTTACAGTGAATACTCAAGAAACAGCACTCAAATGAGCATTCAAGGAAATATTTTTAGCTGGCTTATCTCAACTATTAGGACTGTCTATTATATTGGACTCCCTAATTGTTTGTGTCACAGCTTTTCCACCAAAGCCTTGACAGCACTATCTGTATTTGAAGACTTTATTTTCAGATTCCCCTCACAAAGTCTTACCTGGCAAGTACTCAAATTCTTTCACTCCATGATCTTTCTGCTATCGGCACTGAACAACAAACAATGGGGTATCCCCCTTGTCTTTTTCAAATCTGTCACCATGTGGTTTGACCCTTTTCTTTCCAAGGGGACTTTGGAGAAATGTGAGATTCAGGGCTTAAACCTTCACTATTTGAAGGGGAAATACGAGGAGAAGGAGAAAACATTGAAAGCAGAATACGACCAGTTGACCTTTAAACTGCTTGTGGTACATTTAAATCCCAGACAATGTTTAAGATGCAATATGGGGATTTTTTTTTGGAAGGAATTTTCTGAAAAGAGGAAAATGAATGTGTCCATAGACTCTTTACACACCCTCCTGGATCATAGTTTTTGTCTATATGTGATTAAATTGAAGCAAGAATTATGAGTATTTCTGGCCCATTTAGAAATGCCTTAAGATAGAACTGCTGTTTAGCAGAAGGTTGATGAAAGAAGAAATATACTGGATTTTTGGGTTGGGATTAGTACATGCTAATTTTATTTGCTTCATTTTCAAAAAAGTTACCTCACCTCTGTATGATCGTTTACATCAGGATTCGTGAATCCATTGTCTCTATTCCAGACAAAAATAAAAATAAACAAAACAAAACAGAAGAAAACAAAATAAAAGACAAAAACATGTGGCACCTTAAAGACTATTTTAATGTAAGCTTTCGTGGACACATCCACTTCTTCAGACCTATAGTAGCAGAATTAGGTGTACTATATAATATTCAATGGAATATCAGTTTCATACCAAACATTCACTGGCAATTGGATGTATGGTACATCCAACATTGTCTCTAGCCACTGTAGCCACCAATAAGAGATTGTGTTGGTTGTAATTTTAAGGAACTGAATGACCAAGGGTTACTCACTTCTTATCTACACATTCATAGTAAATAGAGATGGGCATGAATAAAAAAAATGGTGTTTCGGTTTTTCATTTGTCGTTGAGAGGTCTGTTTTGGTTTGTTTCCGTTTGTCGTGAATTTTTGGAAAAATTTCGTTTCCATTTTTCGTTTTTTCATTTGTTGTTTCTACCTGCTTTTTGTGTGATTTTTAAAGCATTTCTGTGAGTGGGCGTCCCCCAACGCCCCAGACCAGAGGGAACACACTAAAAACATGGATGCTGGCAGAGACACAGTATAGACTAGGTACGCAGGGAGGTTGCAAAGGCAGCGGTGGGCATTGCCCAGGGTGCAAGGCAGCGCAGAGTGACTGCACTGCGGGGCAAGGGAGGGTACTCACCGAGAGGTACGCACACGCACACACAGGGAGGCTGCAGGACTGAAGCTAGAGTCACAGAGACAGCAGTCCCACCCTAACTCCCACTGGAGACTGCAAGGAGGACGGGGGCTGCCAGAGCTTTTTATGCCCTCTGTGGCTGCCAGACCTGCCCAGTCTGCAACCTGGGCATGCTATTGATTAAACATGATCCCATCACATGGCTTGGCTCCATTTCCCCCCATTTTAAAGGGAAAATAAAAATACACCGTGATGGGAGAAGACAAAAACAAACGTTTTAAGTACCCCAACCCCCTGGTAGGTAATAATTTCAAATAATTATTGCATTATCGCTGCATTTTTACATATGTCCAGGGTGTTTTAATACCCAAGAAATCAATCAGTATTAGGCATCTGGGAGCCATTTTGGGTCGATGTCCCCTAACTCCCCTTAAAGGGAAAAAATACAGCGATCTGAGAAAAGACATAAATGCACCTTTTAAGGACCCCAACCCCCCTGGTAGGTATTATCAGACAATATAAATAATTATTGCGGCGTTTTTACGGATGTCCAGGGCGTTTTTTACCATTTAAAACAGCTCATTTCATTGTGTGTCGCCATTAACGGAAACGAAACGTAACGACCACAATTTTCGTGGTTCTGTTCGTTTCGTTGCATTTTCATCACAATTTTCGTTTGTCGTTTTGTTATGTAATGGAATGACTAACGAATAACGGAAATGAAAAAATGTTCGTTCCGTGCCCATCTCTAATAGTAAATAGTTCAGCAAGTGAGAGAATTTCAAGTCTGATACATATTTTCAATATTAACCTCTTCAAAATGATCTATTCAAGTCTTCCTTCATGTTATGTCATGAAGGAAGCCAAAAGGAATCTGTTTTGGAGGAATCTATTTCATGCTAAATAGTGAGAAAAGAATGCAATTTGTGTGCGTTTTGTAAGGATATTTTCCAAACATCTTTCCTAGTTCCATCGGCGTAATGCAAATGATATAACTCTTGGAAGCAAATGGCCTCAAGTTAGGAAATCATCATAGACATGATATGTTATGTGCTGAGTAACACAACTCAGAAAGTTCGCCTCCCAAAGTTATGTCATCATGTTTATGATGTAAGAGGATTTTTGCCATCATATTTTGTATTTTGGAGCTTTTGATACCTTTTAGCTTTATCCTGTATTTCCCTTTACAATCTTAATGTCCAATCCTAAAGTTGTTTGTTTTTAAATAAACCTTACTTCCTTTGAAGAGGCTTGCTTTCTGTACATGTACATAGAAATGAAATGTTAGTAGCTTTTTAAGAGATTTATGGTTCATGTTTCTTATATTTTCCACCTGTTTTCCAAACCACACAGATTTTGTATACCATGACAACCTGCCCAAGTAATACCTTGATTATCAGACAAGTTGTTTCGGCACATAAATTGTTGCTCTGTGGTATACTGGGAATAGCAACACATACTATACTTTTTTGAGGAAATCAACCACTTGTTTTGTTTAAAATCTTTATTGTTCCCCAAGGTAGCAAAACTCAAGTGATCTATGACTGCCCAGATCCTCTGGAATGCTGGATACAAGTTACATATATCTTGCCAGAAACAGGAACTAAATTACCAGAGAAGAAGCTAAAAATGGAAACAAATACAAAGAAAACTGCTAATGCTAAAGCATATGTATAAATGTAAATTTAGAAATAGTTTCTAAAATTTTGATAGAAATGCAGTACTGTACATAGCAAACTCTTGGTGGGCAACTGCAAGACTCCTGCTGTTTCTCTCTACATTTCAGTGTTCTTTATCTTTAAATAAGGCAGGTTATGTATTACTACCGTATATACTTGAGTATAAGCCGACCCGAGTATAAGCTGAGGACCTAATTTTACCTCCCCAAACTAGGAAAACTTATTGACTCAAGTATTATACTTTTTTTCATTATTCTCAAATATATACGGTATACCACTGAGCTCTAAAGGGGCTGGGGGTAGTAACTGGCAACATGTGCTGTAAGTGTTAATACCATAAATTCCCTGATTGCCTCTGCAGTCTCTGCACAGTTGCCAGTAGTACCCCCAGCTCCTTTAGAGCTTCGTAACAAAGTTCCCTTACCCATAAATCTTTCCAGATTTCAGGGGGTTCCATAAAATTGCTTTGGGAAAGTATCCCTGCTGCTTTGGAGTCCCAAGGTAAGTACATTTTGATTGCATATTTTAAAAATAATTTTGAGTGCATATATTTTTAAAACATGCACTCAAAATTACTTCTGGGGCAGCATAGTAGCAGAGGTACCTTAAGAAAGTGATTTTAGGCAATCCCATGAAATTTAGAAACCTTTGGGGGTAAGTGGGATGAGTTATGAAGCTTCAAAAGGAGTGCCCCTAGGGGAAAAAAACCTTCTAATTGGAATCATATGGGAAGCCGCAGCAGCCTTATTTCCAGCCTGATCAGCTACGGAGTAGAAGACTTTTTGCTAGGGGCACCCCCTTTGGAGCTTTATAACTCAGCCCCCTTACCCCCAAATGTTTCCAAATTTCAGGGGGTTTCCTAAAATTGCTTATTGAAGTTAGCCCTGCTACTTTGGAGTCCCAAAGTAAATACATTTTGATTGCATATTTTTTAAAATAATTTTTGAGTGCATTTTTTTTAAAAAACCAAACCTTCTGATTGGAATCATATGGGAAGAGGAGGGAGGAGGAGGCATCACTATTGCTCGCCTAATCAGGACTTGCCCTCCCCAAGCCATCCGAGAACCTAATTTTACCACCACCGCCCCCCCCAAAACAAACAAACTGGGAAACTTATTGACTGGAGTATAAGGGCTGAAAAACTCGGCTTATACTCGAGTATATACAGTATGTATTATTTATTTTAAAGATATTTCCCACCCATCCTGTATCAATAGATCTCAGAGTGAGTTACAATCATTAAAATTACATCAACAGAACTAACATTAATATTTAAAACAAATAAACCATTTTACAGCATTTTGAAATAGATTTGTTATGAAAACCAGATTAGGACAGATAGAAGAACTGAAGATTTGTAGAGCTGTAATCCTCTAATTAATGAGTACTTGGGTGAAACATTTTCTTTTGTTTTAAAATGCCAAATGTATTGGCACTCATCAGGCTTCAAAAGGCAAGAGACTCCATTGATGGGTGCCTATAGTTGAGAAAGCTGTCTTCTGTATTTCCATATGATGTATATGGACCAGTGTTCATCTGGCAGATTTTAATGATCAGGCAGAAGACATTTAAAGAGCTATAAAGCAGAAATCATGGCCACCTTATTTTGCTATACTGTACTGTGAGGTATAATTTGTTTTTGATTGTTAAAGGGTTTTTTTCAGTGGCAACCTTCCTTCTAAAGTAAGATACTTGTCTGCTGTACCCTATGGGAGATTAGCAATCCTTTTACCCTGGGGAGATAACTGGTCAGGACTTTGAGAGACTTCTGCTGTAACACTGAGATGGTTCCCTGCTGAAGCATGTATGAAGTGGACCTAGGGAAGCCCAAGAAATCTCATTCTTGTGAGATGTGATCAAGCATGTCTCCTGAGATTAGATCAGCCTCACAACATACTGGCCACTACAGAATTTACTCTTCTCTTATAAGAGGACAAGGTTCTCATTAGTGAAAGCAAAGCTCATCTATTACAAGATGAGTGGTTTTTATAAATCTACCCCTTCCTGTTATCCTTGAGCTCTCTGTTAATGTTAGCAAACCATTATTTCTACTCATCAGCCAGTTCAACCTGCTGTGAAGGAGCTGGATAGCTCAGTGGCCTAGGCCTCTGGGTGCAAAGCCAGAGGGTGGGAATTCAGTTCCTCTCTGTGCCAGATGGACTAGATTTGATGACCCATAGGATCCCTTTCCAGTTTTGCAGTTCTGAGATTATTATGATTATTACTACTTAGAATTTTCTGTCCCTTTCACCTTCCCCATCTTGTATTTTAAGGATGCTTCTGTTATCTCTGGGGTAAGCTTATTGTATCATTCTAATCATTTGTGGACGTTTATAATACTGTGGCATGCTTGAAGTTGGGACATTTTGTGTTGCAGACACAGGCGCCTTATGAAATGGCATCCATTCCTACAGTAGGTTTTGTCACATCCTGAAACCCTCCAGGTCTCACAAGAGAAGAGAAAAATCCCTACCAATCATCTCCAAGCACAATTCTCTCTCTCTCTCTCTCTCTCTCTCTCTCTCTCTCTCTCTCTCTTAAACAGAACTACAGGAAATGTAGCCAAAGGCAGAGTGCTTTTAATAATAATAATAATCCAGGGATTGGAGAGTCTCAAATTGATGTCATTTCCCCAGCCCGCTCATGCTTCCGAGAAGTTCATTTTAAAGACTTAGCAACCAAGAAAGCATGGACTAAACATCGGAAGTCATTTGCACAGCCCAAATATCTTTTTGAAGTCTGATGTGGGAATGGAACTTTAGAGCTGCATTTTGACCTTTCTCATTAATATGTCAGCTGTAAAAAGGCAATGAATCAAGTTTGAACAGCTTGAAAATTTCTAGCAAAATATCATTATTCAGCAGAGTCAATTAAGGGTTTCGGTAACAACTCCAGAAGAAGAGCAGACAGGAGGAAGGGCATGGGAAGAGGTGCCGATGAGTTAATTCCACATAACCCTTCAATATAATTTATACCCATTTATTTCTAGGGTAATCCCATGTCATTAAAAAATACAATATGGCATCAGACGCTTCTAAGTGGCATTGAATAGGGAAGAATTAAATTTCTAACCTCTTGGTCAAATTGTGCATATTATTTAATTGCACATAGGCAAAGAAATTAACAAATAGCAGTGCTGAAAATCATAAAATGTTACCTGGGTGAAAGGAGATCCAAGCAATTGAAATTTCTGGACCAAGGTTTTTCTGTCTGCTTTGAAGATGGAAGAAATTTTGCACATTTATTCTGATTTTACAAATTTGGTTTCCAAATATCTCAATGGTGGTGTTAGAGTTTCAGAACTGTAGATTTTCAATTAATTACAAAGGTGTTTCAAGCCTCTTCAGAAGGGTTCATATCATACTTTTAAAATTAGATAAGTGAATTCATAAAATATTGCAACCAGAGGCAAAGGTTTAAGAATTACTTAGAAGTCCCTCGTGCATTGTGTTGCATGTCTAGATGAGGATTTGGCTTCAAACCAAAACATTGTCAATCCTTTGGCATCTCAATAATAACAATGAGAAGTGGAGGTAAAGGCACATTTTGTCTTGTTACATCTTGTCACTCAGTTATCACTTTGAGACAAAATGTAGCTTCTGGATGAGCCATGGCTCAAATCAGAGTGCGATCCCTTAATCAACAATGCCATTTTATGGTGACTGTAGTTCAAAACTCAGATCCTAGGAAGCACTTCCAAAGACTTGGATTCACTGCATACAAGGCTGGTACAAAACATGTTGCTTCCTGAACGGAATGCCTCCATGTTCTGCCTACAGAATCCAACTGAGTTGGGAGCTGAATCTTTCTTCAGTCCTGCTAATGAGAGGGCTGAAGGCTAGTTTAAGGGACACTGGAGATGACACAACGCAGTTCTGTCCTCCAAGACCTTGGGTTCAGCATCTTCTGAGTCAACCATGTTCCTCTATTTATTTATTTATTTATTTATTTATTTATTTATTTATTTAGACACTTCTATACCACCCGGGCAGTTTACAACAAGATAAAGCAACAAGAGAGAACAAATAAAATAAAACCACAACATAAGAGATCACTAGCAGGATGGCAGGGCCAAAGGAGAAACAATAAGAATAAATAAAAATCAATCAATAACGGAAGGCGGGCAGGAGGGGGAAAAAAATTAACAGTTGCCAAACGTCTCACAAAAAAGCCAGGTCTTTAAGGCCTTTTTGAAGGCTGGCAGGGACTGTGCGAGGCGCAGCTCACTCGGGAGATGGTTCCATAGTACAGGGCCAGCCACAGAGAAGGTTTGGTTACGGGTCACCGCTTTCTGAGCCTCCCTGGGTGTGGCCACCCGAAGCGAGTGTGCCTACTTGTAAGTTTTTGGGTATGGCCATCTCACCCCTGAACTGGCTCTGGCTATAAAGGATTTTCTGACACTCACCCTTCCTTTAAACCCTGCCTAGAAGTCTGAGACAGAAACCCTTTGGGAAAGAAAATATTTATTCTTTCTGGAGTGATGTGAAAGATACATAATAGGCCAGAGAAAAGAGAATGTGTTTTGCATTCCTTTGGGGAGAGGGAAAGGAATCTTTTTTCCTTTAGTGAAGTATTTTTGCCACAACCTTTCCTTTGATTTGCCAAGATTCATAGTCCTATAAAAGGTTTGTTTGGAAGGGAGAAAACCTCCTTTAAGTATAAGGGCAGTGTCCCCCCCCCCGCCACAAAACCCACACTCTTTAAAATGAACAAAGTAACCACTTGTCATGTACGATGACTAACGAGACTTTAGTGTAGCCTTTAGTGTTCATTTGTATGCTTTGTGTTTGAAGGCTTGTAAGTTAAATCTTTGGAAATCACACTGCAGGAACCACTGACGTGAGACAAAAGAGAACAGCTCTGTCTGAAGCGCTAAAAACTGCCGGGTGGAGGGCAGAAGAACTCCTACTTCTGTAAGGAGGGTTTCGTTATCTGTGGAAAATAAGCACTCATTTTATGGACATTTTATGCTACCTTTGCATACTTAAATCAAATGACAGAACTTTTAAGAAATCCTGTCACTTCCTGGCTACCTTGAACATTGTTGGAAAGGCAAGGTATCAATATGGCAGGTTGTCCACACTTGTTCCATGTCTCTGTAACATTGGGTCTGTAACATGAGGTAATTTAAGGGACTGCTGACTGTCGTTGAGTGTTCTCTTTGGATAGGATTTCCACTACCTGAAAATCCCTGGGATTGAAATAAATTTGAGATAAATTCATTTCAACAATAGTTTAACTCCCCACCCCCAAATCTAATGATCTCCAGTAATCTGGGAATGCTGGCTGCAGAATGCCAACTTGGAGGTGGTTTCTCACAGGAATTTAGGAATCTGGCATATGCTGAGTCAGAAGGTTGGCCCATCTAGTCCAGTATTGTCAATACTGACTGGCAATATCAGCCCAAAGTCTTCTCACCTCTACTTGGAGATCTGAAGGACTGACCTAAGATTTATGTGGTTGCTCGTTCCTTGCATATGATGGTTACACAACCAATCTTTTACCTTCATTGACTTTCAACTATTCTTCCCTTTCATAAAGACCACTGGTTCGCAATCTTTGTTTCACATGATGTTTTGGGTTTTGGTTTCTTGATGGCCCAGCCACCTGACCAGTGATCTGAGATTCTGGGAAATCTAGCCCAGAATCTCACAGTTGATGATCCCAAGTTGACAACCATTGTTGTACAAAAATATATTTAGTTTATCAGTGGAAGACTGAGTATGTTTCATGGGGTTTAAACAACTGTATATTATATGACATGTTCTCTCTCTCTTGATAGACAAACTCCACAGTGAGAACATATCAGAACAGCAAATACCGAGTGACGATGAGTCCTGGGTTTAGTTCACAGTGGAACAGCAACCAACCTCTTTGGAACACATACAGTTTCCCAAGGACGAACTTGCACTACCAATCCCATGCTAGCTACACGTACTGTACAGGGCATACTGCGGTAAGTAACTCGAGTAATGTGTCTGTAGTTATTCAGTAGAATGCAGAAAGATTTCCCTTTTGTGCACTTTGAAAAATGTACTGCCTTTGCTGCTGCTCACTTTGTGCAAGTTCTACTGGAGTGGTTTGCTGTTATGAGGATAAAGAAGAGGGCTTGGAAATGTCATTTTTAAAATTAAAGTGGTCACAGCCTTTGAATTTTCTGAACTGTCCTCCAAGGAAGCCCCATGTGGACTGCATTAAACAAGCTGTGGGCTACTATGGCCAGTTCACGCCTCTCAAAGAATGGGTGCAACTGATGTACTAGTTTTTATTTCTGGCTCTTGCCAAGGCTTGGGCATCCAGAATCAAAGAGGAATCCATAAGTACACCCAACCTATGAGTCTGGGTTTTTAGAAAGAATGAAACCCCATCTAGCTCCTAATCCCCCCCCCCCAGTCTGCCTTTGGACTGATCAGCAGCACCTCTGGCTTGCCTGGATTAAGTTTAAAGGTAAAGGTAAAGATCCCCCGGCACATCTGTGCTAGTCGTGTCCGACTCTAGGGGCAGTGCTCATCTCCGTATTCAAGCCGAAGAGCCAATGTTGTACAAGTCCATGGCCATGTGACTGGTATGGCTCCAAGGAAACAGTGTTTTTACTTTCCCTCTTTTTACGGCAGTACCTATTTATCTACTTGCATTGACATGCTTTCGAACTGCTAGTTTGGCAGGAGCTGGGGCTATCAGCAGGAGCACACTCTGCTGCGTAGCACCCAGGATTCAAACCGCCGAGCTGCTGACTTTGCAGCCAACAGTTTTCGGAGCCTTAGTCCACTGAGCCACCATGCCCCTTGGATTAAGTTTATCCCCTAGTCAGTCCTTTACTGATATCAAACACTGATTTAGGACAGCTTCCTTGACTTTTGACTGAAAGGAGAAATAGTGCTGAATGTCATGGTATCCTGGTAACATTGATCCCCAAACCTCATCTCCCAGAGGTATCACGTAGATTTTAAATAACATAGCAGATGAAGTCAAACTCTGAGGGACCCCACAGGCCAATGGCCAAGGTCTCCATCCCATTTGCTTCATTGCTGACATCTCCCTGGTAAGCTAGAGAACAAGCCTGACTCCACTCCATGGGAGGAAATGCTTAAAAGCAATGGTGCATAAAGCCCTGGCTATATTTCCATCCTAGGCCCTCCCTCCTGCAAAGGCTCTGAGTTTAAATGTGCCTAAATCCCACCTGGTGGTGACCTGTCCATCACAACATAATTATTAAACACTCTTCTACACCAATATATCATTTATTCTTGTGGGTACAGATTTGGGACAGCCCCATGGTCATCTCCTGACATCATGGTTTGTCATGAATGTTGATGTCTCCCAACATCACAAGGCAATGAATCATTTTTGATTGCACTTCCCAGAATCAAGGGGGATTCTGGGATCTGAGATCCAAGCAGGTAATTTGTAATACCTTTGATGAAGTTTGATGAGTTCATGACCTTTACAAAAATACTGCCTTCCTCTATCAGACAGTTCTCATCGTATGAGTTATATGAAACTGAGACACTAGCAATGTTGTAGTAGTAGTAGTAGTAGTAGTAGTAGTAGTAGTAGTAGTAGTAGTAGTAGTAGTTGTCGTCGTCATCGTCGTCGTCGTCGTCGTCGTCGTCGTAGTAGTAGTAGTAGTAGTAGTAGTAGTGACAGTGGCAATAGCTTGTTGTTGTTCTTGTTGCTTGCCATGAAGCTGTCTTCAACGTATGGTGACCCTATAAATGAGACATCTCCAAGATGTCCTCTCCTCAACAGCCCTACTAAGCTCTTGTAAACTCAAGTGTGTGGCTTCCTTGATGGAATCAATCCATTTAATATTTGTTGTTCTCTTTCCCTCCTGTCTTTACCTTTCTCAGTATTATTGTCTTTTTCAGAGAATCTTGTCTTCTCATAATGTACATGCCCAGGTTGGACAGGTTGGACATCATTTTTGCCTCCAGAGCTAGTTCAGCCTTGATTTGATCTAGGACTTGCTTGTTATTCCTTCTGGCAATCCATGAAATCCACAAAGCTCTCATCCAGCACTATATTTCAAATGAATAATGATTTTTAAAAATAATGTCAGATTTCTTTACTGTGCTACTTTCATGCCTATACTGTACAATATGATAACTGGGAATACAAGAATATGGATGGTCCATCTTACACTTGATAATCTTTTCTAATTCCTTCATTGCTGCCCCTCCAAGACTCAATTTTCTGATTTTCTGTCTGAAATCTCCCTTTGGATTAATGATTGAATCAAGGTATCCAAAATATTTCATTATTTCAACATCTTTATTGTCAACATTAAATTTGTGCAGTTCTTCTGCAGTCATGATTTTGGTCTTCTTAATATTCAGCTGTGTTTCTGCTTTGACATTTTCTTCTTTCTTCACCTGCACTAAAGGTCATTTCAAATCCTTGCTGCTTTCTGATCAAATGAAGATCATTTCATTTACACACCTTCAACTATAGACATTTATTCCACCAATTTTCAGTCCTTCTCCGTCTAAACCTAGTCCGAGTTTCTGTATAATATGTCCTGTGTACAGATTGAACAGATAATTGGATAAAACACACTTTTGTCTGACACCTTTGCTTACACGAAACCATTCTATCTATCCATATTGTGCCCCGCTGTCTTCTATAGTCTGTGTTAGCCTCAGGTACTGTACCTTAACCATTTTTTATTCTAGTCTTTAATGTTTGAGACATGCCATAGGTGAAGGTTCATTGAACATGAAAGTTTGTAGGGTCTGTATTAATTATGATGGGCTTTTAGTAGAATCCATTTTCTTTTGCCATGAACTTCTTTCATTTTGCTCAGTACACTCAATAGAGAACATAATTGCCCACCTCTTGTACTTAACTGCTGTACAGATTTTTATCCAAGCAAGTAGTAATCAGTAGTCAATCAGTTGAGTACAATAATGCTCCACTCATCTTCTGCTTTGGTGTCTCTGAAAGTATCATTGTGATTGTCCTTATAAAACTAGTTTGGGACTACTTTTGAAAAGTTGAACATTCTGCTAAATAAAACCTGCCTGTAATAATTTGGGAGGAATGTAAGAGTAGCCATTATGCCAGATAGAGGAATATAGAGAGTAATAAAATCTCCATAGTAATTATCTCTCTCACTCCACTCCTCATTCTCAGGAATGCACACTGCTCAAGTTGGAATGGTAATATTGGCTAAAATCCTGTTGGGATTTTTCCTCAGAGCAAGTGAAATCATTATAGTCACAATGGTGAATTGCAACTAATTAACACATGGTTCTGCTTGCCCACCTTGTTGTGCATCAGCTCACATGAAGTGTGTAAAATCCCAATATGATTCTGAGCATTATGACATTATCCACTCCACATCACAGTCTGAATTTGGTCAGCACAGAGCTCAGCATGGAGATGTTTTCAGCAGCATATTCAGGTCAAGTATAATATTTGCTTCAACTGTAAGTGCTGTTCCACATCTGTGTACACATCATTAGATGATTTGATTTCACATGGGAGGGTTAGCAGATGAGTTTTTGAAAAGCACCCCATGGAAAGTATGGTGCTTGAAGTGACTGCATGTGATAGAAAAGCTCCATCTGTGTTTTGTTTTTCCAAATTTGAAAGGGTTTACATATGAAAACTGTCAATTGATTAAATGTGTATGTATGAATTCTTCCAAGAAAAATCAGTGAGGTACAACCCCAGAAGTGGTTGTGTATGGTTTTTGTTGATGTTGGTTTTGTTTTTGGAGACTCTGCTCCTAATCTTATTTCATTTTATTCTAAGGTTTGGAATTCTGCCAATTAAAATATATCAACAATTATAAAATATCTTTAACATATAGCATTAGAGGCTGTCTTTACTCAAATTCAGTTTCTTTTATATTTGATGTTGTTACAAGCAGAATGAGGTATATTTTGAACAGCCTGAAATTGAGTGAACTGATTAAGAGCAACTGTCTTATCTTCCATGAAGTGTTTTATTATAAAATATGCTTAATTTAATGTGTGACGCATTAGAAAATTAATGTAAAGGAGATACTTGCTATGCAAATCAGAAAGTATCTTTAAATACAGTACCAGGGAGTACAGCACATTTCTGTGTTAAAAGCTGTTGTTTGCTGGATTCCTTTAATTTTAGTTTATCCTTGAGATTCTCAAGAGGTATTGCTTAAGAGCATTTCCAGGATTCTTCAGTATTTCTAAGGGTACTAGAGAAGATCAAATAGGAGCATGGCTGGTGGGGTAGGAGAACACAAGTATGATAAAATGAAATGTAAGGAGACAGGCCATGTGAAAATTTGAAATTATAACTAAATGCACATGTGAGCTCTTTCAGAATCGATAGGAATTGATCACCTAGCGGGGAATGGCTACACTCCTGCATTCTGCCTCTTAGCGCAGAGGTCTATCCCCATCAGTTGCTGCATGGTCCATTTCAGAGGGATGGAAAGCATGGAAAATTCTACATGTAAAGTATTTGTCCTTCCTTTGAGCTACACTGTTCCTACCTCTCAGTGGAGTGCTACACTACTCAACAGAGAGCTTTGGAAGCCAACGTCTCAACATATGTGTGCACATAGACAGTGATGAAACACAACACAAACTAGACTCCTGCCACATGATTTATATCACGGAAAAGGAATCTGTGGTCTCTCTACATGCATCGTCCCACATCTTTGACTATACTGGCTAGTAGGAAAGTCAAGATTAGCTGTGGTGGTGGTGAAACAGATATTCTCAACAATTTGGGAATGATCATCATGGCAAGAAACTTATGATGTATTCTCTGAATTTCATGGCTCTATGCAGCCACTGTGACAGTGAGACAGAGAGTGGCATGAGCCCATTTTGGGGCAAAATACCCCTCCCCCATTTGTATAAATTGTTCTTTTTAGTGCACAACATGACTCCGGCATTTTTATTTATTTATTTGTTTGTTTGCATGCCAATGGATTTCAACTGAATTTCTGCAGGGATTCTGCTAACACAAAGTCTCCTGTGTGGACTGAGGAAAAAAATTGTAGGCTTATAAGGTGGTGGTGGTGGTGGTTGAGTGGCATCAGATTGTTTCTAGCATATGGCAACCCCATGAATGAATGAATGAATGAATGAATGAATGAATGAATGAATAGCTTTATTACGGTCAAAGACCAAAAATCTGCAATAAACACATATAATTCGAAATTGGAATAAGTACAAAATTATACAGTCTTCCGTTAAGATAATAATAAATAAACCCTTACTTACAGGTTCATAAATTACATACTCAACTAAGCTGAGTCTATATCCTTAAAATAAGATAAACCATGGCCAGGTTAATGGTATAGAGGGTTGCAACCCAAACATCTGAATTAATGACCTCTATAGTTTCTACTGTTAACAGCCCTGCTCAAGTCTTATAAATTCAAGACCGTAGTTGCTTTACTTAGTCAATCTGTCTCCAACTAGGGTCTTATTTTGCTGCTGCCTTCATCATTTCACAGCATTATCATATGTTCTAGTGAGTCTTGTCTTCTCATGATATTCCTAAACTGATACTACTTTCAGCCAAGAATATCTGGCCATGCATTCCCCAATCTCTGTTTTAAATATTATTTAGTAGATACCATTGCTTCACAGAGTTTTGTATTGAGTGTCAAAGAACATATAAAGAAACCTGCTGGATTATGTAAGGAATGAAAAACACATGTTTAATATTGATGCCGTGGGTCAACAAGAGTGCTTTAGGCAATGGCAATGGAAAACGTTTCCCCCTGAACATTGCCATTCTCTAAAATACTAACCAGTGACAACACCATCCATTTTTAGGATGTTTACATGTGAAAACTGTCTTAGAAGGAGCACAGGCTCCAACATAAGCTTATTAGGCTGCTTTATCAAGAGCATAAATAGAAAGCCCACCTCTATTGTGTTGCATTTCTTTATCGGAAAAGATGTCAGGCTTAAACAAATGCATCTCTCAATTAGCTTCCCTGCCTTCCACACTTCTTTGCATCTGAAGCAACCATCCCAGTGGCTTCCAAGATTGCTTTTGCTCCTGCCTCTTTAGGCCAGCTTTTCAAAGCAGCAATCTCATGCAGTTAATTCAAATCAAATCAGCTTATCAGCTTGGTTCATTGTAAGTCTTTCATAACCACTCGTGTGTGACAGCCCATTAAAACTTGGCCAGAGACTTTAAAGCACCACTCGTTTGCACACAGGCAGACAAAGAAAAGGCACACACACATACAAAATCTGGAAATATATTTTACTTTCAAGCTTTTGACCTAGCTGGGCATATTTGTTTTGTACTATTAACCTTTGTAATTGAGATTCTTTCCTGAGGTCGGAGGAACAAGGCAATGGGTAATAAATACAGTTTAGTCAAGGTAATTTATCCAATTCTGCTTTACACGTAATTAGGAATAGTTCAGAAATCCATCAGAAAAGGATCGTTGATTAGGCATTGACACATGTTTTTTAATTCTTTTAAGGGCACTTCGCTCTTCTACATAGTTGATCTTAAAGTGTGGAGGGAAAGCATGTCCACTTTCAAATGCAAATCACAGCAAGTGTCTTGTTGCTGCACTATAGACAAATGCATAGTCTCCAGACAAGAATGTCAATACAAATTGAAGATGTGTTATTCATACATTTCTGGGTAACTGAAGCCAAGAAATCCCAATGGAATATGGTGTAGAACCCACTCACCCATTCCACAGATCCATATGAACCTACCCGGCAATTAAGATTGAGCCAGGGGGCCCTCTTGAAAGAGCCATCCCTCAAGGAAGTGAGAGGGATGGCTTGTAGACATAGGGCCTTCTCGGCAGCTGCCCCCAAGCTATGGAATGCCCTCCCAAGTGAGATCCACCTGGCGCCAACATTGATGACATTTCGGCACCAGGTAAAAACCTTCCTGTTCCAGAAGTTTTTTAATTGACACAATATACACTGTGGATCCTCTGATGGCAATTTTAGTACAATGATTTTAGTGTAAGGTTTTTATTATTGTTTTAATTATTTATTGATATTTGATGTTTTAACTGTTTTAATTCTTCAATTGTAAGCCGCCCAGAGACCTTTGGGTAGTGGGTGGCATATAAGTTGTAAAAATAAATAAATAAATCTTTCATGTTAATTCTGGAGTCATGCATCATGATTTGCCATGGGGATCCAGAAAGAAAACTTGGTCATTAAAGAGAGTATGTTCTTTAACATAGAAATGAACCTCCCCAGACTTTTTTGCTGCAAAATTCTGGATTAAATCATCAGGCACATGTGGCTGAAGCACCATTTATGGCTGGTCCAGATAATAGGAAGGGAGAGGGAGAAGGAAAAGGTAAGCAGAGATAGGAGAGGCAGCTCTTTCTATTTCCCTTTTAAGACAGAATGAAAGACAACTGTGTTCATTACTGTTAAAGTCCCCAAGGTCTTTCCAGTGGCTTGTTTAGAAAGCTGGTTGCAATGGGACAAGAATGAAAATAAGAATGGAACCTAGCACCACCAACTATTGCTGATGTTTTTTCTAGCCTGCTTGTACCATTGAGTCTATGATCTTATCTTTTGCATTTCCCTTTTTGCAAGATGTGGGTGGGTGGGTGGGGGAGTCCTCATTGGGAACTAGACATACAGAAATTCATTCATGAACTCAGACAAAGATTGTGACAGAGTTCCGCCAAAAAGGCATAGGGTGGTTTAGGGACGGCTCTGCAAATCCCTAATGCAAGTCAGCTGTTGTGGGATCTGTATTCTCACAATGAAGCAGCATTGTTCTCTTTGCAATATTCAGATGTCAGATTTGTTGAAATGGAGTGGGCCCAATTGTTGGGAAAAAAACAGATTAGGAATTATTTGCTTGTTTTCACACGAGAAAAATGTTGGCATGGTGTTTGAAAAGAGTTGAACCAGATGGTGAGCATTATATTCACACTTTGATAGAATACATCCTTTATAGCATTTGTTTCTTTAAACAATGATGCAGAATCATCCGTTTTTTCCTCTGCTTTGTTAACATCTCCATGAAGCTACTGGAGAAGGTAATCTGGCAATCTGGAGTGCAGTGTCATCAATATGTAGTATGCAGCAGTGTTGAGCTCTGTCTCCTCTTTTCATCTTACAAGGCGTGGGGATAGAAATGTTGAGCAAGTACCTGGAATGGGTAAAGGGCTAGATAAAGGTGAATAAACTGATGTTAAATATAAACAAGATGTTCTCTTGGGAGATGGTTCAACAGTTCTGCAGATGACCTTCAGGTTCTAATTGTCCATAAGGCTCAGATTTGTAGACGGTCCCACATTTTGCTATGACAGTGACATAAATGAAATCATGGGCCAAAAGCACCCTCCTGGACAGAGGTCATGACTTGGAGACAATACCTTTTGAGGGGTGGATACTGCCTCCCAGAATGTCTTAACAATCCATGTTGGCTGGGCAATTCTGGAACTGTAGTCCAAGAAAATATTTCCAAGTATGACAGAGGTTGCTACTATTTATTATCCATGGCAGGGTAGCACTAAAACCTGTTGACTGCAATGCACCAAATGGCTTGGCGGGCCTTAGAAGACCAGTAAGAAACTTCACCTAAATCAAAACAATGCAGAATAATGTTGGGGATACAGTTCAAGGAGCAGACTTTGACCTCTTAAACCACATACAGCTTTGGACCATGAGGTAGTGCAATTCATTGCTTCACAAAGAGTTGTTTTGTGAGTGAGTGAAACTCTGGAGGGGGTTCATTCTATGTTCCATTACAGGCACAGTGATCAGCCCTAAAATATAAAAGTTTGGATGTGGTTGGCAGTATCTTTTTATTATTTTTATTGTGTGGAATGAATGGCATCATAGGAGATCCATGTTTCCAAGAACTTCTGGGTACATCAGAGAGTAGAGATAGGTCTGGGCTTCATTACATCCACGAAGAACATTACAATTTTGTTATTTATGTTGATTAAATGCAATGGCTGACTCAAGGTTTCCCGATACATCAATAGGCCACCCATGCTTTTCAATCTAAATATGCAACAAAATGAGCATGGTGCATGCATGGAAGGAAGGCAGGAAGGCAGGCAGGCATGTGTTTCAAGTTCTGTTTACTGGTTAAAAAGCATCTCTCAAAAAACAAGGGAGAAAAAATACAATTTGCAACATTTATGTGAAAAATGCTTGAGGTTTGCGAATAACCAGCTGTGTTCCAAGGCATGCACAGTGTTTCTTCTCTCCCTGACCTTATGGCAGTGCTGTTGAACAATAATGGTACATTAACAGTACACAGGAAGCATGTTAATACTTCTGTAAGATATAAAATCCTTCTGTTCACAAGATAGTTGTTTCCTCAAATATGTTAAACGCTTTGTTTTAAATGTAAAAATTCTTCGTGATTCTGGCAGAAAATATTTTGCATCTTAACTGGAAACTAACATGGGAAACAGAGAGTAGGTGTCAATGGGAAATTTTCACAATGGAGGGAGGTGAAAAGTGGTGTGCCCCAGGGATCTGTCCTGGGACCGGTGCTTTTCAATCTGTTCATAAATGACCTGGAGACAGGGATAAACAGTGAGGTGGTGAAGTTTGCGGATGACACAAAACTTTTCCATGTGGTAAAAACCAGAGAAGATTGTGAAGAACTCCAGAAGGATCTCTCCAAACTGGGGGAATGGGCTGCCAAATGGCAAATGCATTTCAGTGTAGCAAAATGTAAAGTAATGCATATTGGGGCAAAAAATCCAAACTTTATCTATCAACTCATGGACTCTGAGCTATCCGTGATGGATCAGGAAAGGGATCTTGGTGTGTTGGTGGACAGCTCCATGAAGGTGTCTACCCAATTTGTGGCAGCGGTGAAGAAGGCCAATTCCATGCTAGGGATTATCAAAAAAGGGATTGAAAATAAAACAGCCAACATTATAATGCCATTATACAAAATGACAGTAAGGCCACACCTGGAGTATTGGGTACAATTCTGGTCACTGCATCTCAAAAAAGACATAGTGGAACTGGAAAAGGCTCTTTAGTCTGGAAAAAAGGCACCTGAGGGGGGATATGATTGAGACATACAAAATAATACAGGGCAAGAGTAAAGTGGAGAGAGGAATGCTCTTCTCCCTCTCACAATATACCAGAACTAGGGGACATACACTCAAATTGAGGGCTGGGAGAGTAAGAACAGACAAAAGAAAATATTTTTTTCACCCAGCGTGTTGTTAGTCTGTGGAACTCCCTGCCACAGGATGTGGTGATAGCATCTGGCTTGGATGCCTTCAAAAGGGGATTGGACAGATTCCTGGAGGAAAAGTCCATCACAGGTTACAAACCATGATGGAGATGTATCATCTCCAGGTTAAAACCAGGGTACTTCAAGGGCCAGATGCAGGGGAGTGGTATCAGGAGACAGAGATCTAGTCTTGTGCACTCCCAGACGCATCTGGTGGGGCCACATACAAACTTCCACAGATAATGGTGCTATATTATGTAATGTTTATTTATTTATTTATTTATTTATTTATTTATCACACCCTTTGATCAAAGGTCACTCTGGGACAGGCATGCCCAAACTTTGGCCCTCCAGATGTTTTGGACCACAACTCCCAGAATTCTAAGGTTAGATTACCAATGACAAAGGACTGTGGGAGTTGAGGTCCAAAACATCTGGAGGGCCAAAGTTTAGACATGCCTGCAGTCTGGGAGGTTTACAAAAAAAATACTCAATATGTTCTAAGTATCTATGCACCACTCCAGAGAATGGAATTCTGGGTTCAAACCCTATTGATGGGAGTGCACTGGGTGAGTTACAAATCAGTTCATTGCCCTCTGGAAATGTAATCATAAGAGAGGACCCTCTTACATGTTTATCTGAAAAAATGGGTAGCCTTTATAAAATAGGCCAGGTGCCTGCTACATCAGTATAGCAGGCACCCATGTAATGCAGGTAGCCAGTCACAATTTATCTCAGAAATAGTCATGTAGCACCTCTAAGACAGACCTTTTTGGTATCTAAGCACACTCGTTCAGGTTAATGTGTGCTTGTGTCTCTGAGCAGAATATAAAACTATTGACAATTTAAAACCACTAACAGCTTAGAATAGTTACCACTGGTTTTAAACCAATCATTTTCTGTTCTGCCCAGAGGACCAGTCCCTTCATCTGAAGAAGTGTGCATAGATACCTGGAAATTTATGAAAAATAAAAACTGGCTATTCTTATAGGTGCTACATTGGAGCATCATTTTAGAATTTGACTCACTTTTCTGACATCTCATGGCACTCAGAGTTTCTTCTTCTTCTTCTTCTTCTTCTTCTTCTTCTTCTTCTTCTTCTT
>JAHTLZ010003542.1:44885039-44915208 GCA_023846285.1 Phrynocephalus versicolor | reverse complement strand
TCTTCTTCTTCTTCTTCTTCTTCTTCTTCTTCTTCTTCTTCTTCTTCGGATTACCCTCCTCAGAACCCATGCAGTGCTGGGACTTGTCATTCCAGAGAAAAACAATTCCAATCTGTACATGAGTACTGAAGAACTAGACTTTCACAGGCCATGATTTCTAAGCAACAACTAGGCTAAGCTTCTCTTACGATAGATGATGTTTGCTTCTTAAAATGAGCCCTATGGATCTCAAGAAAGAGTTCAAAAGAATGACAAAGAAAAACAACGAAGAGGAAAGAGGGAGAGCTAGTGAGAGAGCAATTATTATGTTTTGTATGTTGTATTGTCTAGAGGGGAAGCTAGAATTATCTTAGTCATTTCTTTTAACTGCAAAAATATAAATCAACTGTTATCTTTTTGAACAAAGCGTATAGCACAGAACACCTGAGAGGAAGGCAGAAAGGTGGATGAAAACGAAATGGAGCATGTTCTTTGTGTAATTATAGAACTAGTCCTGGACTTGTCCGTGCATTGTTTTGCTTGGCTTTCTCAGCAGTTTTTGAAGGAAGATGTTATCCTTGTTTACTTCCTCACATTTCAGTACTGGCTGTGGGTTACTAATAGAAATAAAAGAAGTTAATGTGCAGCTATATTATAAACAGCTATGAAACCAAAGGAACCCCCCCCCCGCCGCCGCCTTTGTAGCTGGACTCCCAGCAGGCATCTGGCCTTGGCTAGTTTCATGAAATGCAAATGTACTTGATGTAGGAACTCAGTTGTAGAAGGATGTGCATGTCTTGCATTCCTTGTGTTGTTTAACCTACATTTAACTGTGTGTCAGCAGAGTCTGTAAACTTGGCTGTACCTACTGCATACTACACATATGAATAATACTCCTTCAATCCCTCATTCTTGTTGACTAAAGTTATGCCAACATAATAAGGAATCTCAACAGAGAGTGATACAAGGGGGCTTTCAACCTGCCAGGGTCTTAGGAATTAGTAAAAAAAAAAGTATGCTCAAAATTAATGCCCTTTGCCTTTGAAAAGCAAGGTACCGATATAGAAAACAAGCATAGAAGGAGCAAATCAGCCCATGATAGAAAGCAACAGTCATTCTATTTTTGCACAATGAATTGTTCTTGCCAATGTGAGAACTCCATGTTCTCACTAATGAGGAGAACTCTCTGTTCTCACTAATGAGAATTGTGCTTCCTTAATCTCGTGTGCCGGAACAGAACAAGCAAACATTTGCATCCTTGCTACAAGGGTGTGTAATACATGCCATCAAGTTCATTCCATCTTATAGTTGCCCTAGTAGGTTTTGGTGTTGGATAGGTTGACAGTCAGAAAGGCCCCTTCCTGCCATGCCTACTAAAGGCAAGGTTGTAAAAATTTCTCACATTTCCAAGTGATGTGAGAAATTTAAGAGCCAAGGGTCAGTAAGGTCTGGCTGTGCATTTAAATAAGAGCTGATGTGAATGGCCAAACAAGGCTGAATGCCATGGAATTTCTGCTAGCTAAGGGAAGAAGGTTAGAGTCACTGGGCCTCACAGACTAATACATTCTATGTGCTGGGACAGAAACAAAAGTAGCCCTGAGGCAAAACACAATGGATTGTTGGAATATTTTTCCTTGCTAGTTTTTATTTGCAGTTAACCAAACCTGTACTGCAAATAAATCTGATCTCGCCTGATTTCAGAAGCTAAGCGGGCTCCTGGTTAGTACTTGGATGGGAGACCACCAGGGAATACCAGGTGCTGTAGGTGCCTGGAGTAGGAACTGCCAAGCTACTGCAGTATTCCTGTCAAGAAAACTCCATGGACATGGGGTCACAAAGAGTCAATCACAACTGTAACAACACAACACAACACAACACAACACACACACACACACACACACACACACACACACACACACACACACACACACACACACACACCCCTGTACATGTCTGGTGCTGAAGTCTGGGGCTCTCACTTCTAGTTTTGCAGCGTGCCTACATTTTGGGTTAAGTTCTACATAACAAAGATTAAAAATCTTATTCTGGGACATGAAAATGAGTCATCTGCGGTGCCGTTTTACCATATATTTGTCTCTAGGCTATGCCTTCCTCTAAACATAGGTTCTTTCGAAGTTTTTGCTCTCTTCCCAAGCACAGTCAACTCCAATCTGCAGGAATTTAAGAAAATAATCTTTTAATGTGAAAACACTTCATGCTATCAGAGGAGAGTAAATGCAATTTTGATTCTCTCCACCCTTCACAAAATGCCAAATGAAAAACTTAGTGAGCAGAGATAAGTCTGTTCTCAGCTTAGTTGTGTTTGAATAGCTTAATTAGACTTTGGATTTAAGGTGTTTTATGGGAAGAAAATTGTTTTTCAATACGGCAGTCATAAGAAAGGACGAAAAAGAAGGCCAGGGCACGTTCCCATGTTCCTTAACTTGATTAGACGTAGCAAGGGGCCCCCTTTTCAAAGAATAAATTACTTTTGTCCTGCATGGATGTTGATCTAAACTTTAAATGCTGAATGCTGTGTTTTGCCATTCCATTCCAATGGTTCCTCTCACAGGAAATCTGGTTTTGCAAGAAGAAAAGATTTATAGTTTCTCAAGAGAAAATAACATAATCCTCAAAGTATACCTATTCAACAATAAGAGGAATGCCTAATCAATGTACATGTATATCATCAGATTTCAAACATTCCAAACATACCTTAATCAGTACTGTGATGACAAATTAATATCTTCATGTTATTACACTGCAGTGAAGCTCTAACAGCATTGTGGATTGACTGTACATTATTATTTTGAACTAACTTCTGAAAACAATGAACTCTTTAGTTGTGTGTTTAGTGATTCTACTGATCAAAATTTGATTGGATTAGCAATAACAAGTAGCATACATGGTATAGTCTGAAATGAAAGTTGATTTCATATATTTCTTTAACAAAGCAATCTTATATTTGTGTTAAGTGGAATTTACTCCCAGTGGATTAGATATGGGATTGTAATCTTTAATTTATGTGATCCTTTTTGATTTCTGATTTATTGACTAGAATAAAATAGGTGTCTGTGTAATGCCTGTGTGACGTCTCAGTTAATGAAGTACCAGAGTGTTCCCCATTCATATGTTTCTATCCATGCATGATTCCACAACCAGGATGTACTACAGCACCTCATCAATTTGCTGCTCTTAGCCATGCCAAGTTACACAGCCTTATGTGAATACCAAGAGGATTCTAGCCTAAGAAATTATTAGTTTTGTTTCCCACCAACTCAGCTAGGGTTTCTTCTGAATAGGCTGCTGAAATAATTTCATAAATATGTATGCCTTTATTTAGTTTCTAGATCTCTTTGAATTGTTGTGGTGATAGTAGCAACTCACCAACCATAAATGGTAACTTCCTGGTAATTCTGCCCATTATTTAGTTCTCACAGTTTATTATTTATTTATAAAAAATTAAAAGCAAAAAACGTGGTGGCGCCTTAAAGACTAACTTTTTAAATGTGAGCTTTTATGAGCTACTCCACTTCATAAGACACAAGAAAAGGAGATTTAACATTGAAAATCTATGGAACTCCCTGCCAGAAGAAGTGGTGACAGCTGTCATCCTTGACAGCTTTAAGAAAGAAATTAGACAAGTTCATGGAGAACAGGGGTATCAATGGCTATCATTATGGATGGCTAAGGACAACCTCCGGGTTGGAGAAATAGGCAGGATATCTCTCGATGCCATTTGCAGGGAATTGTAAGCAGGTGAAGACATCTGCTTGGGAACCCTGAAGCAAATGGTGAACCATTGTGTGAGACAGAATGCTGGACTGGCTGGGTTATGGCCTGTTCCAACAAGGCTGTTCTTATGTTCTTGAAATGTTTATGAATGGCATTAGAGTATAGATATCAAAGTACAGAGATCCTAGTTTGTACGTAAGAAAATACAGTATATGGGTGTTAATTGTTGTGGTGATAGCATTTTTGATATGCAGGTCTTCTATAGGACACTCGTGCTGTAAATAATGTGGAAACCTCTGCCATAAAAATAACAAGGATGGAGTAACATGAATGTTAATTATATTGCCTGTTTACCTCCATTGATGAACTTTCCCTCCCCTACAAGCTTTCCTTTGTAATCAGTTGCAATAGCGTGTGGATTATCCCAGGCAATTGATGGCCATAAGAGTAGAGCAAATAATCTGTTTTACCTGGGAAGTTTCTGAGGCGGATCCTTTTTTGGGGGGGTAGGGGATATCTGTGAAGTGCAGTAGGGTTCAGTATCTGTAGTGTTTATATCTGGTAGTGCTTTAAAAAAGCCTTGGCTTATATTAAATCCATATCTCTCTGTGTATATAACATGTGCCTATATTTTATCTCAGATGCTTCTCTCTAGATTATCTGGGAGTTGAATCATGACAACTGGAATTCTTTTCTTGTGGGACTGAAACATTTTGCTACTCATTCAGGTAGCTCCCCAGTCTGAGAAAAGTTGATGGCAGGTTTCCAATTTATAGTTCACATTGGTTTCATTCCACTGTGGTCTGAATAGGCTCATTAGTTGGACAATGGCCTAGACAGTAGAACCATCTTGAATTCTAGAATTATAAAGGTATCTTATCTGTCTAGAACAGTGGTGGTGAGCCTTTGGTACTCCAGATGTTTTGGACCACAACTCTCACAGTACGTTGTCATTGGCAATACAGGATTGGAATTCTGGGAATTGTGGTCCAAAACATCTCAGGTGCCAAAGGTTCACCACCACTGGTCTAAAACATAGAATATTTGGATTCACATTCCTTCTCAGACATGGAAACACAGTGGTGGATGATACTGGTAAGGCCAGTCCTTCAATATATCACATATCTTGAATACCTTGTTAGGTTGCCATTAGTCACACGCAATGTGTATGACATATTTTTCTATTCTATACAATACACCCCCATTTTGAGCATATTTAGGACAAGAAGCAGACATGATGTGTCAAATACAGCAACTGTCTTCAAATTCCGTATGTTCACAAAACTGCTCAATTTCATTTGGACTGGTTTTCAAAAGTAGCTTTCAGAAGATGGCATAAGAAAGGTTTACTTCTCAAAATAGCAAACTCAGATCCTGATTTTTATATGTGGGGTTAAAATAGAGAAATATACAAAACTACAGTATGGCCTATGACCATATTTTCTGTCTATAAGATGTCCCCATGTATAAGATGATCCCCACTTTTCCCACGCAAAATAACAGTTTCACAACCACACTGTTCTCTCCTCAGCACACTTCCAGATGACCCTTAATTTGTAGTCTAACAATCCCAGACAAAAATATTCTTATACACAGGAAAATATGGTAAGTTGCTTGTTTCTTTCTCTCGCCCCCCCCCCCCCGTCCCCAGCCAACATAACTTGCAAATTTTCTGGATTGATCTGTGGGGAAACCAATACAGTACTTAGGAAGCTCCAGAGCTCAGAGGGATTATGTTACAAATGGCAATGCATTACTTAAAGGGGATAATTAGATAATTTCTATTTATACTTTATAGCCAGTGCTAAAGCAAAATCTACGTGTTGGATCCATAGGAATCCCACTGAAATCAATGGAGCTTAAGTTAGTCCTCTGTTCTGCATCTGGTCTCTGCCGATGTTAATGGGTCTGCTTTTAGTATGAATGAATAATACTAAGCTCAGTGAGATCAATGTTCCAACTCCATAGGATTAGTCTGACTAAACTCACTGCTTTGCCTAGACTAAATCCAAATGCTAGTCCCAGCTCGCGTTGACTCAGCTGCTGAATAGTAAGCTAATGCTGATGTAAATCCTGCTGCCTCAACAAGTCTACTCTAACTGGGACTAGCAATTGTATTTAGACTGTCATGTGAACTCTGAGGTTTGGTTCCAGTCCCTAAATTTTATAACCATCTCGCCTTTTGCATATTGCATCACAGTTTTCAGAGCCTATGAACAATACTATGTTCTGTGGAACAATAAGTGTGTACACCTTTTCACACAACCCAGTGATGATTGTTGTTTAAATATAGTTGCTCAAATGCCAAATTGAAATCTCTTTTTCAGATTATTCTGTTCTCCAAGAATTCCTTATGGATTTCATAAACCTGTTCTAGAAAACTGCTATATAAATTTATTAATATAAACTCTGTTATCCTATTTTGTTCTATTTTTACTTTTTGAGAAATCTCCTTTTTGAAAGAAAAGCGAATTTTCAGCCCAGTGGATAGTTTACAGGTAGGGGTTGTCTGAATAATTCTTATTCCAGTTATAGACTCGGTGGGATGAAGCATTAAAAGTTTATTAGCTCTGCCTTAGGCAGCATTATATTAGATCCCATGTAATTTCAGAAAGTTTATAGGAAAATATGTTAGACCTTCATGAATAAATGTGAGGTTCTGAACAGTAGGGAGCTGTGTGGCCATTGTCTTTATACTATACACCACAGTGTTCAGCTTTTTGTGATCTGGTTATTATTATTAGCAGGAACATTATTCCCCCCTCCGCTTTTTTTGGGGGGGGGGTTGAACCTGTTTGCTAAACACTCAAGCAGAGATGAGAGTTGCAGTAAGATGCCATATAACTGTGCTAATAAGGGAATTATGTCATATTGGAAACATGAGAAATATGTGTTCTCTACTGTCATTTCACACTCTGCAGGGGGCCATTTTTGTGAGTGGATGGAAAGTTTAAGCATTTGAGAAAGGCATTTTCTGCTTGAAGTCTCTCTCTCTCTCTCTCTCTCTCTCTCTCTCTCTCTCTGTGTGTGTGTGTGTGTGTGTGTGTGTGTGTAGATAACAGTCTAAATGGATTGTCCGCATTATTTACTAATGTAGTAAGGCAACTGTTTTACAGCATTCTGTAAGGGTGTCATTGGGGCTTTCTGAGTCATACTATTTCAGACTTTAATCTTTCTGTATATCATAAATTCTGCAAGACTAGATGTTTTTTCACCCTCTACAGGGAGATCACAATGTGCCAAGAAAGTGGATATACATTCAGACTCAATAGTGAATCCAATCCTATGGGAAAATATTCAGAACCTTTCCTCAGTGATCCTGTTTTGTTGTCCTTGAAGAAACCGTTTTGGTTTCTTAAGTTTCTCCTTTTTGCAGACTTTACTTCAGTGGATTCATTTTTGCATCATTTTCTGTATTTTAAGAATTAACCTCAAAATTTGTGCATAATTTTATATGCATTGCTCTGAATGCACGAGGATGTGTTCATTTTCCCACTGTATATGCATTTTGATCAAATAAACTTATTTTTCATATTGCTTTTATCCTTGGGGGGGGGGAATACGTGTTTTCAATAGACATAATTCCTTGCATCTTCATGTAAATAAAGTATGCTCATTTTTGATGACCTGTGTGGCTCTGGGATAATCCCTAAGCTACAAAGCACCCACACCTAGCATAAAAGAGGATCATCAACTTGAGACCTCTATGAGAACTCCTTCCATCTGAAGTGCAAAAGGTATCAGTTCAGAATAGGGTCTTTCACAGAGTTACGGTCGAATCCATTGGTTGCCTTCCAAATGGAGCACACTTGTGCTTCCAAGTAAGTAGGCATGCCACTAATGACACAACACAACTGCTAGCACATTCAGCTGTCAAACATACATTATTTTGGAGGCTTCCCTTGCATCTAGTATCCTGGAATGCAATATTATTCAGGCTAGTATAGTAATATCCATCTGCACACATTTAGGATTAAGACTCAAACTGATCACCGAATCCGATCATTATATTTTAGTTGTCATTTTCTGCACCTTTTCCAACCCTACAAATCCTCTTTGAGTTAACAGTGATGAGAAGTATGCACAATTTTCCAGCTATGGTCACACCATCAATCTGTATAATGGCATTATCATATTGTCAGTTTTATTTCTGTGCCTGTTCCTAACCATTCCCAGTAATGACGTTTTCACAGCTGCTGCAGAATTCCTGGGTGCACTGTTTGCCTGTTGCTCCAGTACTTCAGGACAAATGAGCTTGTCTAGGATCCATATTTGGTGTCTAAATTCTCTGATCCATGACAGGGACCTAAGTATGGGTTGTAGCATCACAGATATTTTTACATCAGCAGAATTTCATGTTTTCTAAACATTCCTTTGATGCTTTTAACATACATGGTTGTTAAATAAATTTGCCATGTAGCAAATGGAATTGTGAGCATATTGTATGATGATATAGTAAAATTTTAGAGGAATGAAAGAAGAAAGATTACTTATTCAAACCTGTTGCCTGATAATACTTTGCTGCAGTGGTTCAGAATGCATAAATACTACCAAACAGTTGCATGAAGACTTGCTTCACCATCACTTGCTGTGTTTCCATTAAAAAGGAGTTGTGTTTATATGGATTGAAATTGAAGAATGCTGTATGCTTACTTTTCATGATGGAGAAGAGTCTCAAGTAGTGGTATAGAAATATGCTTTCAGTGTGTTGCATTTTCTGTTAAGTCACAAATCCCTGCACATGTTGGGACATGGAGAATCCTGAGATGTGGGAGAAATGGAAGCTTGTGTACTCACATACAGTGGACCCTTGTATAACAAAGGGTTTGTATAACATAAAATCTGTACAACATAAAAAAATTCTGGAGATAGGGGAAATTTGCTTAACACAATCACCTATGGGGCAAATCTGTACAGCACAAAATGTGATTACTCCATTTTCATTGCATTCCTATGGGAAATTTGTATAAAGCAAAATTTGCTTAACATAATTTCATTTGGAACAAATTAATTCCTTTATACAAGGTACCTCTGTATATGGATCTGAATAGCTAGCTGCCAAAAAGCTGGGTCTGGATGCCCCTTAGTCTACAGTGAGGAGTGGCTTTACATGTAGAAGCTCCCTGTGCAAATTAGCATGTGCACGATAAGGGTTCTGACATTTAAAATAAATGCATGGAGCCCAGATGCCTAGAAGGCATTTTCTCTGCTTTAGGACTATGACCTAACATACACTGGGAACAACAAGAATGAGGCAGCAGGTTGTGACCAGTGCTTGTTGGACCCAAGAGGAAATTGTGTTTGCAAACCGCCTGTGGTCAAATCTTATCCATATCAAACAGGACAGAATGCAGTTCATCTTGCACTTAAGATAAAATGTTTTTGCAAGCAGTCAATAGTGAAAGAAGGTCCTTCTCCCAGGCTGTCCTTTATTTGCTCTAACCCACACTGACCTTCCTTCAACCTTGACTGATACTGTTAAGAGTTATGGGTGTTATTTCCTCCTTCCTCTCACATTTTCTTTTGACCGGCTCTTGGAGAGGAGACATCTTGGCTTTGTTCCTCAGAGGCAGGCGGCCATGTCACCTTGTAAGTCCCCCCTGTTCAGTTGTTTCAATGTATTACTCTGTTAAAACACTGACTTTCTTGTGTTGTGTTTTGTTTGCAGTTAAGAAATCTGGATGTGATTTCTTTCCTAAGGTGAAGTGACTTTCACATTAACCATTTTGATATTAAGGGGACTGAATCTACAAGTTTATTCAGCTGCTGATTGTTCTGCTAACATTTCTGCTGATTGTTGTCCTCTTGTAAACAATTCCTGTGCAATTGTACATACTAAGTGTGGGGGTGAGGTGGGGGTGGGGGTGGGGGATCACCCTACATTTAGCACTGCATGTGTGGATGCTCACTATGTACCATGTGAAGGTCATGTTTGCCAAAATAAGTCCAAAAATGAAAACAAGAATATAATGCAAGCTGTCAGATCTGTAGTAAGATTTAATTCATACCCCTGGTGTCTACCATATTTGAGGGATATCGTATAGTCAGGAAAGCCTTGGCTGCTCTCCAAATGTTAACTTATGAAGTATGAGGGAGACTTAGTTTTGCAAACTAATTTGGGATTGGAAAAAAGTGCTGCTGTATTTTTCAAAGATGAAGAAAATATGTGACATTCTTTATTCTGAAGGACCTATGAGAACCAAAGTCGAGACAAAACACAAAAAATAGCACCCCTCAGTGACTCACTCCTTCCTTCCTGTAAATCTTACCGGCAACAACTAGGTTTTGATTCCTCATATTACAAAACAGTAGGTAAGCCTGTTTTCACTGTACTGATTAATCCCAGCTAGTTAAACACATGTAGATCTCAATCCCCTCTGAAAGGAAGAGGCTCTGAAATTCATACCCCTATACCAGCTTATCAAAATATGGATGTCATGGACAAAGTGTATAAAGACCTTCTGTCCTTTTTTCATGATACTAGAACCTAGAGGTCTTCAGTAAAGCTAAATGATGACAGATTTGAGATGGACAATAGAAAGTACTTCTTTTCTCAGCACATCAATGTTGGTACAGTAGGACCCCCATATCTACTGATTCAATATCCACTGATTCAGTTATCCACGGTTTGCAGAAAAAATTAAATAAATAATTCAGAAGTGGCAAAGAAAGCTACTGTTACAGACAACAGCTGTAAAGCAAACTGCTCTCATAATACTGCAGTGTAAAGCAAGCTACTGTCTCAAAACTGCACCCAGAAAGCAAGCTACTGTCACAAAACAGCAGTTTTGGGTTTTTTTGGCATTCTCTCTTATCAACAGATTTCATTATCCACAGGTAGGCCTGGAACCAATCCCCAGCAGATACCAGGGTCCTACTGTATTCACTTCTATACAAGAGGGCAATGCCACAGACTTAGATGTCATTACAGAGAATTACAGAGGGCAATGTTTTCAGAGGCTGCCAGTTGTGATGCTTACATATTATCTTCTCCCTGTCTCTAGTATGTCTCTGTGTGCCACTTGCTAAAGGACAACAGTGGGGAAAAGACAGGATAGGCTCCTCCACTCCCAATTGTGGACTTGATCCAATGGTCCAGCTAGAGCCTGTGAGAAGAGAATGCTGGACTTGGTATGCTGTAGGTCTGGTCCAGCATGTTTTTTTATACAGTATACTGAATATAGGATATAAAATTTTGCTTTTTATTTATTTATTTATTTATTTATTCATTTATTGACTTTTTGTACTGCCATCTGGCAGTGAGGTCACTCCGGGTGCTTTACAACAATTGAGGAGTACAATAAAGTGCAAATAAAATCAAATATTGCATACAGTACAATAAACATAAAATACAGTAATAGAATACAAATAAAATTAACATTAAAGTGACATAAAACAGTATATATGTATTGCTAATGGCAGGCAAATCAGTTAAAACCATGTTTTAATGGGTGAATGCTGAAATTACATTATAACTGAGGGAATGCCTGCTTAAATAGCCAAGTTTTTAATACTTTTTTAAAAGGCAGCCAAAGAGGGGGCCAGACAGATGTCTGGTGGAAGGTTATTCCACAGGTGAGGGGCAGAGGCGGAAAAGGTCCTATACCCTAGCCAAACAGCTCATCTACAGCTTGGCACACCACCAGTTCTAGTGGGTGCCCATTCAGCAGCAGGAAGTGAGGTGGGTGCTGCTTTTGAGTCGGCATCCACTGGAAGGGATGGGCTTGAGAATTGTGGATTAACTGCTCAGCTGAGAAATGAAGCCTGTCAAACCAATGATCTAGTGGTTTGTTCCCATCTCTAATCCTTATTCTGTCCACCAGTGCTAATGATCTATGTAAGTGGGTCATCTCAAGCACCAAGACAAAATCTTTATTATACAATCAACAAATCATTGCAAGATTAACACAGTGAGTTACTACGTCATTAATGGCTGCTCTACCAGGAGAATTCTGAAAATGAGTTATCCACAAATCACTTGGAGTGAATCATCATAATGGAATCTTACATACTTCACCTTGTGAAGTGGTGTCCTGTGAGTACTGCGGCATAAGTTGCTTTCTCTCTTAATTGAAAATTATTTTCTTCTTACCACTCAGAATTCCATCTGCCAAAGTAAGTAGATATGAATGATCCCTTACTTTGATTATTTTAAATCAAGAGCTCAGAAGAATTTGGACTGGAATTCCCAAAATTCCCAAGTCGACAAGTGCAAGAGTCTCAGAATCCTCAGAATCCTGCATCTCTGATTCAAAATGCCAGGGAACAGCACAATATCATGTTGCTAAACATTGTGCAGCAAAGGGCAGTCTGAATGTTCACCACCCCACAAACACCAAGAGAATTTGCTGAAAAACAACCCTTAAGCCGAGTTCCAGTCAAGTCACTGGTGCAATTTAAGTCCAACTTGAAAGTGAACTCCTCAACTCAAAACTCCATCCCTGATCTTTTTCTTCTGAGACATTGATTCTCCTCACTCCATCAGCTTTATTTTTATTTTCTAAATGACTTGACCATCTTATTTTGCTTCAGTGAAATCCTCATTAGAAAATTATGTAATTAGGAGGTTGGTGCCATGATGTTACATATCCAGTTGATTTTTCTTAAAATAATGAAGTCAATGTAGACAAATAAAACATGAAGAAAAAGTGAAATTAAGAACAGCGGTTCATGGATTGATTATTGCTTCAGAAATTGTTACTTACTGTTAGCAAATAAACCATTTGTAAGGATTACTCTTAATTCGCATGGTGAAATTCCTTTGGGACTTTCAAACTAGCATCGTTCTCATTCTAATTCCATAATTACCAGATGACAATTATTTCTGACACTGCCAATAATATTTGTAAAACTCACCTTCTTTTTGTCTTAACACGTATTATTTATTAATATTGAAAAGAATGGTGGCAATGGATGTCTGTAGAAGTAGATTAGAATTTGTTACTGCTGCTATTGTTCTTATTTTAAAAAGGGAACTAAATAGTATCAAAGCCACAACCGGTAATAAAGCTTGGAATTACTTTGAGCCTTTTTATTGCATTCTCTCCAAAGCAATCATGATGTATTGTTTTTCCATTTCTTCTATGTTATAGATGCCTGTCAACTTCTTAGATGTTTTCCTATTTTGGTTCCCTTTTATTTCTGCAAGAGTTTTGTTTGTTTGTTTGAATGGTCATTAATTTGTTGTGTCATCTGATTCAGGGGATGGGTGTGAGGGAGAGCTGGCTACCAATGTAACAAGTAACTATTTCTAAAAATAACAGATTTAAATGCATTTGAATTGTTTCAAATATGGTATGAGCCCAGCTCCACCCCAAAATTTTCCAATGTTCTTAGCTCATTCAACATATTTTTGCAGATGTACAATAATGGTACATTATTTGGACTATGAATGATTGGTTCTAGATTTTTTGTTTCATTTACCTTCACTCGGGGACCAAACCTGGATCCAATTGTTTGTTCACTAAAGAAAGGTTCTGTTCAGTGAAGGACCCATTCATAAGCAATGTGTTCTGCTTATATACTGCCCCATACCACTTCAAGTAGTCTCTGGGTGGTTTACAGTTTTTTTAATTACAGTATGCAAGCTACACATCCCCCCCCCCCCCAAGCAAGCCGGGCACTCATTTTACCAACCTCCGAAGGATGGAAGGCTTGAGCCTGCTATCTGGGATTGAACCCCAGGTCATGAGCACAGTTTTAGCTGCAGTACAGGTATTTAACCACTGCGGCACGAGGCTCCTGATAAATTCATAAACGACTTCAATGGAGGTTAGTTCCTTGCGTTCACGGATTGTAGATAAGCAAAAGCTTAAGTACACATTAAGTTTGCTTTACTGTTTATCTACAGTACATGTGATATACATATTATGTATGTGTAAATTATACATGTGAAATTTATCAAAGGCACCTGCATTTTAGAAACTTCTTAAGATGCCTTGAGGAATGAGGGGGATCTTTAGAATGGACATGTTCAAGGGTTCTGGACCCGTGGCTGAATAACTTTGCTTTCTTCCTCTTTGTTTATGTATTTAATTGTTTTGGAATATACTATTTAATCTTCAAGGATCTTGAGGCAGAATATATGGTTCTTCTTCCCCTTTTTACTCTCATAGGTGCTTTGTGAGATCCATTTGGCTGAGAAATAATAACTGGCCCAAGGTCACCCTCAAGCTTTATGTTCATATATGGTTTTGAATCCTGAGTTTCTCTCTCCTAGTTCAGTCACTTCTATTGCTTCCCTGCCTGCCTCCTATATAGCCTTACTTAGTTCCTGGAAGGTGAAGCCTAAAATATATATGTATATATTCCTCCTTCTGAATTAAGTTTTCTCTTGTGTTTGTCAGATTCCTGATACTGTATATCTTCCAATTGCTTTATCTTGTATTGGCCACTTTAATTACTAAGAATAAACAGAATGATATGCATAAAATATTTGGGGGGATTCCTTAGCTGTATTGATGCCCAGACTTAAAATGTTTCAAAGTGACATGATGTTTCCAATGGACTGACATAGAATGTATACTCAGCATTGGATTGCCACCACACATTGGTACAGTACTCTGCTTTCTAAAAAAGTTATAACTTATTGACTGAAATTGTTCCTGTTACTTAGTATAGTAACTTAGTAAGTCACAGACAGAGTAGGCTCATTGAATCAATAAAACTTATGGAACAGTTGACTCCTCAAATCTTCACGGTTGCAAGTTGTGACTTACTATGCTAAGAGATGGAATTTTAGCAAACATTTCTATGGAAAACCTTGCTACATGCTATGAGTCAAAATGTAGGTGGTAGATGCTAGTTAAAATTCAACAAACTAAATAAACCCCACAAGCTTTGTACATCTGTTTGAAATGTTGCTGCTATTTACCACTGTTTTCATCATTAAGACTGATCTCAGGCTACTATTTATTTCTGGAATCTTCCTGTTTGCTGTCTGGTTAGCGACAAGAATATTAGCCCGTTTCTCAACCTTTTTTTTTCATTGCTCCAAATTGCTTTATAAAAAAGTTCAGCTTTTTTGCAGCAAATCTATATTTGCTGGTTAGCCTTTAGATATTTTAGATATATTCCTCTCCTCTTGGGAATTCCTGATGCAGGAGCTGCTTGGACTTTCAAATCCTTGTTAGCAAGGAAACAATTTATTAATTGTAGTAGGCATGGTGAGAATTTCATTTCAGTTTGTTTGGGCAGGAACCTACCAATATTTGCAAATGCTTTCCAAGTATGGAAGAAAAGACTTGAGGTGACAGTTGGTTTTCATCTGGAGAAAAACAGAAACCTACGAAATCTTTCATCTAGGCCCAGCACTTTAAGTCTGGATTTCTTACTTCTCAGCATATTCCATATATTAGTGCCAAATTAGGCTTAATGCTTTTTTTCTTCTGAGAGACCCATTGTCTATAACCTCCATTTAAGCAAGCTGACACAATGTGGTTGCCTGTGCACTGTGGGATAGCTGTACCACTTCAAATGGTGCAAATCTTTTATTTGTATAGGTTTAAAACATTTGAACAAATGCTGTATGAGAGAATATGGGGTGGATAGATTTCCTCATCTGTAATTTTGAACTATGTCTATTTTCCATTCTGCTTTTCAGTCAGTGGATTTAATTTTCCTTTACAGAGTGAGAAAAGTAGATTCTCAAAAATACCATTGGCTGGATTCATACTTAATAGAGCTTAGTAAAAGGCCAACAAATTGAAATTAATGTATTTGTGATAAATCAATTTGTTGATTTGTTTTTGCCTTTTAAACCATCAAAATGTCCTTCCAAGCACCTAGAGACACCCTGACTCCTTTTTTACCCATTTGTGCCCATCTCTAGTACTTAACAACGGAAATTAGCAGAATTTAAGTAAGTTTTGGCTAACCTCACCATTGAGTCAAAGAGCATATTCTAGGCATGACTAAGTCTATGATGTATTTTACTGCATTTCCATATTGTCATTCTACTGTGATAGAAATCAGGCAGTAACTATATATCCAAGGCAGTACCTGATCCACACATATACCAGGGTAGGCTTGATTTAGCTTCACCAAGTGTAATCAGGTGCCTTCACCTGTCAGGAGAGGGTTAAAAGCCATTATCAGGGCTGCCTCCAGGCTATAGCACCTAGTAAGGAAGTGGAACCAGAAAGGGCAGTTCTCACTCATACCCATCCCCACCCCTGGCAATGTGTTCCCTTCACCCTCTCTGGAAGGTAGGTGAAGGGGTGTAGGAATGGCCAAGGCCACTTCCTGTGAGGGTGGCAACAATGCAGCCTCCATCTTCTTCCCAGAAGCACATTGATTGATAGCCTGTGAAATCATGGCTAGGTGGAGCCAATGGTACAGGTACAGGCAATTCTATTTTATTTTATTTATTTTGAATGTTTTACCCCACCTTTCTCCTTGGGAAATGACCCAAGGGGGCTTACAATAATGAGGGACAATATACAGCCCAGAACATTTAAGACATATTCAAGTTAAGAACAGGGAATTAGAAGAGGCATCTTAGAACATTAAAAGATAGCATTAAAGCTACAAAGAATACTCAAAAAGGAAAAAAAAATCCAGTTATGAGGAGTGGAAAGTAACATGGAAAACACTAGTGTTCTTAAGAGATCAGTCAATGTAATCATGCATGGTAATCCATATAAAAGCCACATACTAGTAGGTAGTCCCTCATTCAGAGAAAGCTTGCCTGAAAAGGAAGGTCTTTGCCTGCTTCCGGAAAGATAGCAGAGATGGGCAATCCTGGCTTTCAGTGGGAGGGAATTCCGAAGTCTGGGAGCAGCAACAGAGAAGGCCCTTTCATGAGTTCTTATGAGATGCACCTGTGAGGGTGGCGGGATGGAGAGAAAGACCTCTCCTGGTGACCTTAGCTCCCAAGCCGGTTCATACTGCAAGATTCAATATTTGAGGTATCTTGGACCCAGGCCATTTGTGCTTTGTAGGTTAAGGTCAGGACTTTGATTGGTGCCTGATAGCTGAATGGCAGCCAGTGGAGCTGCTTAGTAGGAGTGTAATGTGATCTCTATAACCCGCAGCACTCATTAATCTGGCTGCTGCATTTTGGACCCGTTGAAGTTTCCTAAGACTACCCATCGGTAGCCCCACATAGAGTGCATTACAGTAGTCTAGCCAGGAGGTAACTAAGCAATGTGTCACAGTGGTTAGAGCAGATTTCTCAAGAATGGGCATATCTGGAATACTAGTTTTAATTGTGCAAATGCACTCCTGGCCATAGCTGTGACCAGGGCATCTAGGATCAACGATGATTCCAGGAGGACCCCCAAGCTCCGTACACACCTCTTTTTTCCCCCCCAACCAGGGGGGGGGGCGTAATCCCATCCAGTACAGGTTGCATCCCTATCCCTTGAGCTCCCTTTTGAGAGTCCAGAAGCACCTCTCTTGTCTGGGTTTAGTTTCAGTTTGTTCCTCTTCACCCAGTTCATTACTATAGCTAAACACTGATCTAAAGTCAAAATATCTTCCTTGGAATCCGGAGGTGACAAGAGCTGGAGTTGAGTGTCATCAGCATACTGGTGACATTACATGCTGAACTACATGCTCAGCATGTTCAAGAGATAGTTCATCAAAGGGGCACGTGGGGCAGCACCGGCAGCACCGGCAAGGGCTGCCAGAACAGGCCTGGGCAGGCAAGAGCAATGCAGCCCAAGGAGACGGCTAGGACCAGGGCCACCAGCCAGAGAAGCTATGGCTGGGAGACAAAGACCTTGCTCTCTGTTTCCTTCCCTTTCTCATGGAGCCCCTCAATAAGGGGTACATCCAGGAATCACAGTGCATGCTTTTGAAAACACTGCATTAGGCATCGCAAAGCAGTTGCCTTAGTCAGCAGTTGTTGGAGAACAGCAGTGATAACTGAGAGAAAGTATACTTTAGCAATATGCAAATTCATTAATTGGCACTAGATAGTTTGATGTTACAGACAGTGGGGTATTTTTTTTTTTAAAAAAAGAAAGGTGTACTGCTTTTCTCTTTTAATCCGGCAGTTAAACCCTTTAAGGCCCATTAAATAGGCACAAAGGTTTAGAAGCTTTGACGTTGGAAGCTGGGGATGGAGGGAGAGCTTAGGAGCGTTACAGTGCAAAACAGTGAATGAAATATTTATATGTTCTGCCGAAGCTGCACTTATGTTCTAGAGGGAGAAGCCCTGTTGAGATGGGTCTTCCCCTTTGTTCTGAATCTATTTTTCCAATTGCTCTGACACAGCTGTTGGTTTCACAATCACTCTGACATTGATGAGATTAGAAAGGAGAGGCTTGCCTGCTCAGCATGACCAATGACAAACATAAAGTTTCTATGTATTCTAAGCATGTAGCTGGAGAGTAAGAGAGTCCTTTGCCCGGCACTTCAATATGCACAAATTGGTTCTTTTAAAATTTAGTAGTATGAGACCAGAAGGGCTCGCCTGCCTGACAACAGAGATCTAAATTCTGACCTTGTTCATTCTTTCGTGTTCAATAAAAAAGCACCAAAAAGAAAACCAAGAGCCCTTACAGTCAGACAGTAAAAAGTCTCTGTGCTTCAGATTGCCCCTCAACCAGAGAACTATGACCAATTTGTAATCTCCATTTTGGAATGTTCTTGCGCCCACATTCCAAAAGGGTGGTGGTGGACCAACTACATGCCAGCTACATGCACTCTGGTAACACACATCCAGTCCTTGGATTATATTTCCACAGCAGAATTTGCTGTCCATACATGCCAAACAAATAAATACATGACAAACAAGTGGATGCAACTCTTAATGAATCATGCAGGATTATTATGGGGTGTCTGAAACCAGTGGTGTGTATTTTGAGAAGTCAGTCCAGTAAGGGTGTTTCCCACATCCTGCTTCCTGATCTTTTTAACTGGAGGTGTGTGGGACTGAACTAGAGCAGGGCTGTCCAAATTTGAACAGGCTGAGGTCTACTTTTTCCGGACGAAAGTGCCTGAGGGCTACTACACTAAAACCTCTACTTATGAATTTTATCTGTTCTGAGCATATGCTCATAAGTTTTTAAAAAAGTAAGTAGAGCAAGTTTCCCATAGGAACACATTGAAAATCAATTAATTCTTTCTGGAGGGAACAAATTTTAATGCATTCCTATGGTAAGGCTGACCATGAACGCAAAGGAGGTGGGCACGCCCATGACCCTGCCCCTCACTGTCCCCTCCACTCCCCTTCCTCCGCTCTGCACCAACAATTCAATTGGTCATGAGACAGTGGCATGCCTATCATCTGACCGGTAGGGAGAGCAGGGGACTGTGCCATGGCCCTTGAATTGCCCTGCTCAGCTGAGACACTGGGCTGGCAGACCCAGAGCTTTGCTGGGGCAGTGGTGGTCCTTGGGGTGGGTGAGGTAAAGGTGGAGAACTTATCCCCTCACATTTTTTATGGATGGCTGGCAGGCTACTTTTGAACCCTTCAGGGGCTACTGGTAGCCCCCGGTCTACCTGTTGGGCAGGCCTGAACTAGAGGATGTGACATTGTACAACATGTCTTCTTCCAGTAACTGCTGTGACCATTGTCTACACAAACATGGCTCCCATGATTTCATTAGAGGGCAACTGCAGAGACACAAGGTAGGGATCATTGTGTAGCCCTTCCCCAAATGATCTATTCCTACATGCTTCACATGCAAATATTCCAGTCTCAACCTCCACCATCTACTTTTATATATATATAAAAAGGATTAGGTAGCAGTAATAAAATAGTCCAATGCCTGGATAACTCTGGAGAACCCATACTTGATGTAGTATGGCTTTTTTTGTTTTAATCCTGTGTAAACCGCCCTGAGATCCCATTCGGGAAATAGGTGCGGTATACAAATTTGAAAATTAAATAAATAAATAAATAGTAGACCAGAGAGCCCAAATTTGGACAAGTTATTTTGGACTACATTAGTCACTACCTCTCAGCCCCAGTTGATTGAGGGATTCTGCGATCTTCAATACAAGAAGTGAACTTTTCAAGCTCCAAAACAGATAAATAATCTGACTGGTTCTTCAGTAGTGCTTATGGAATGGAAGGATCAGCTGACAGGTGCTATTATTGCCCAGAGAATGCTTAGATGCATCGTATTCTATTGGGAGGCCCCTTCCATGTCCCATTCCAGACTGTCTTGAAGGAGCAGCAGAGAATGCCAAGACTACAATGTGGGAAGAAAGAACCATTAAAAACACATAAATAAATGGAGCTCCAGTCACTTGTAGAATGGATTACCTAGTCATTGCTTAATAGGCTATAGCTTGGAATTGGCAGAACTCATGTAGATCTAAGAAAATGAAGGCTTTCCAGAGACACTGTCCTATGCTAGTGTGGAGAAGAATAGGCAGTGTCACACCTATGTTAGTATAAGGTATCCATGTACTATGGAGGATGTGATGTTAGCTGTGACTCTTGATATTGCCCATTATTGAGTGAAAAGCATACATTTCTCAATACAGTGGTTCTTTTAACATTAAAAAGAGAAGCTTCCATGTTTTACTTGATGTGAAGAAACTTGAGAGCATGGAAAATAGAATTCTTCAGAAGTACTGGGAAGCTGGCCAAGAAAGCAGAGTTCAGCATCAGCTGTGACCAAAAAAAGAGGGGGGGGCAGTGTGCTGCTTATACCACCCCATAGCACTTAAAGCAGACTCTGGGCAGTTGATAGTTTGATTACATAGGCTACACATTGTCCTTTCCCAGCAAGCTGGGTACTCAATTTACTAACCTTGGAAGGCTAGAAGGCTGAGTCATCCATAAACCAGCAACTCATATCTGAGGTTGAACTCAGGTTGTGAACTGCAGTACTGTACTTTAATTGCAGTGCTACACTTTAACCACTACACCACAAGGCTCAAAATGACAATTCACACCTTCAGCTGACCTCCTGTTAATGAACACGTAAAGAAGGACTGAGAAGAAACTGATACTAACATATTTGCCTCTTATCAGAGGGCATATTGAAGCAGTACCAGAAAAGAATCTAATACAGATGGATACAAGCTGTCAGTATGGCCAATGGCCGAATAGATATTATGTGGTTACGCACCCTTTTCCCTTCCATCGGCCACCCACTTTGAAGAGCACTCCACCTTCCTAGCCTCACTTCTTCAGGGCACTGCCTCTATATAGTTTGTATCCAAGGGTCACTCTGAAAATAATATACAAATAAAATAATAATCTTGTAAAATAACAAAAATACCTTGTAAAAAATTTCTACCATCTGCATATCAGGCATTTTCTTGCCTGTAAAATGGGAACAGCACTTTCGCCTGTTTCAGAGAAATTAAAGTTATTCCATATTGAATATTTCCTCCATGAATAAAAATACATTATTAAAAGGAAAATAAACATCATTAAAGGAATAATAAGAATATATCTTGTTAAAGAAACCATTTTATTATTCCTTTTCATTGATTATTCATTAATGGAACTAAATAGAAGAAAAATCTATTAATGAACAGCCACTGGAATGTAAGGAGCATTGTTTTAAGGATTCCTGATGGGGTGCTGTGAATAGACAGAGGTATTTGTTCACTGTATGTTGGTATGATGTTATGCTTGGAGGTTTAGAGTGTTATCATTAATACACTTTATGTGATATTCCTTTCCATGAATATTCTCTTAAATGAATATTAAACAGAAAGCAAAGACCAAGAGCCTTATGGGCAGCTGCGTTGGCAGCATTATGAATCAGACCCTTTCCTTTGCATAAAGAACTCTAATGAATGCTTTATTTTTCTCTTTAGTGAGAAACAATGAAATATCCTTTTTACAACTCTAGATATGAACTGTGATAAAGAAGATTAAGAACTCTTCAACGTAAATTCCCATGCAAAATATTTAAGCAACCACTGATGTAAATAAAGGAAGAACTACTGTGAGTCATTTGGAACACCGTCAAAAGAAGTTAATTTTATGGCAGACTGCTACATATTTAAAAACCAGTGAATTCTATAATTAGCATTCTGACAGAACATCTCCATCATGACTTGACATTATTCCATAACATTCTCTTCCTGTAATGAAGATTTCTTCAACCTGCTGCCCTCTAAATATGCTGGAATATCCAGCATCTTCAGACGGTATATATGGATTGAAAGTGAAGGTTGCCTTCTAGTATCCGTACCTTATATCTTTTAATAATAAATGACTTTGTGTCCTGTAACTCCTGACATGTAGCACAAAGGCCATCCACTTGAAACAGATAGAAATGAACATTAGGGAAAAGATACTGTTTTACCTGTTCACTGATTAAAATCCATACTATATGGTCTTTTAGGTTTAATTGCAATTGCCCAGTTAATTCATTCATTCAAACCTGATCAGATAACATTTCTACTTCTCTTTCAATCAGTCAGCTCCAAGTTCCTAAATGTTCCCCATTTTGTATCACGGCTGGGTGGGAATTGTAACCTCAGTCTCCAAAGGCCCCTTGAATGCTATAGCTATTACACTGCACACTAACTTTTTAAAAATGTATGTATTAGAAATCACCTTCCCATTAAATAAAATTGGCTGAACCCTACTGTGCAAATGCAAATATGTAAACTGGAGCAATTAATTGCTGCAAGTGTACAGTTGCAGCTTATATTCCTGATTATGCATCAGTCACATGACTTGGTGTATACTGAAGAATACAAGTGACAACCTGTGGCAATTCCAATAGGGTTTTGACCAGCATGTTGCTCATTTGAAAAAGACAAATTCCACATTTCATATAATTACAAAAGGTGAGCCTTGGTTTGCTCTCCAGCTATTTTCAGCAGGAATTGGTTGAATTAGCTTTTGCTGAAGCACACCCACTCTGAATTAAGAAACAGTGTCTTGGTTGACTGAAATGTTCTCCCACTGATTTTGGACACTGCTCTGTCTGTTTATTTATTTATTTATTTATTGCATAGGGAATGCTCTTTGCCTTATAAATTAGTATGTGTCACTGCTGGCAAAAGAAAGCATAGACCATATGGAAGGATGAACAGGTGCATAGATCCCTAATGTCTTGGATGATACTTTAGGCTGCACTAATAGTGCTTGCAGTGTAGATATTCGGATAGAGTTGACATCCAAAGGTGCCACTAGGTTTTGTTCCTATGGGCGCTTTTACACGACCCCTAATATCCGAGGCAAAGGGCTCCCAGATCTGGAGCTTAAAAATGTTTTCCCACCAGCTCTGGACTTTAAAAAAAATTAAGTACGACCACGCCTACCTAAGCGCATCCCAGTGCACTTTTCAAGTACCTGGCCTCCAGAAGGTAAAAAAAAATTCCGATGCGGATTGTAAAGCTGTGAATACCGGGCTCCCTCGCCTTCTTCTTCTTCTTCTTCTTTTTCTTCTTCTTTTTTGTCCCCGCTGCCCCTTTAAGAGACAGGAATCCCTATGGGGCTGCTCAGGGCTGCTTCGACTGGCAGACGGAGGTGAGCCTGCATTTTTTTCTCCCTTTTTTTTCTCCCTCCCCTCACGCAGACAGGAACAATGGAGTGCAGAGGAGTGGGAACACAGGAAGAAGGACAAACCCCTACGATCCCTGGTCCAAATTTAAGTTGTCAGCGCATTTTAGAGGTCATGTAAAAGCGCCCTATTTCTGCATTTGGATAGGTTATAGATCACCAATGATAACTTTGAATGATTTCAGATGGGAACTGGAAGTATTAATAAGAAGTATGCTGTAATTGTCTGTTCTGAGTTTGGTTTGTAGAAGATGGATCCTAGATACAATTCTTGTTAAAACATACAGCCCTATTATGACTGATAGGGATTAGTTGTGTTCAAGGAAAAGTAAACTAGCAGAGATTAGTAACGTTGTAGAAAAATAAATACACTTAGTAATTATGGAGTTAGGAGACAAATTAATAAGGCAATAGAGCTTAGTACAAAACTTATATTGCATATGTACACATGACAAGAGTAATACACAAAAACAACATATACAGAAAGCACAGCATATACAGAACAGAGAAAAAAACAACAGAATGTGGGGATCTGTCTCTCACCTAGACCTTCCCAATTTAACTTTGGCTTGCCTGAGACCTTTATACATAAAGCAATATTGTGTAAGTCTGTGACGGTGAACCTTTTAGAGACTGAGCACCCAAAATGCGATTCAAAGCCCACTAATTTTTCGCAAAGTGCCAATACAGCAATTTAACCTGAATAGAGGTGGCTGTGAGGGAGCAATGTCGCGTGCCCATAGAAAGGGCTCTGAGTGCCACCTTTGGCACCCGTGCCATAGGTTTGCCAACACAGGTGTAAGCCAATCACACACTACATGAGGTGAGGTGATTATGTTATACCACCTGTGCTTAATCATCCTGACCTTCCAATGCTAATTATTGCTTGCACCTGTGTCCTAGACCTAATACACATCCTCGTCTAGCCCGTGGTGGGTTAGAACTGGGCCAAGAGCATGGGGTATAACATAGTTGAATTATGAACAAAGTTAAAGTTAGAAGAATGACAGAGGAAGAAGGGGGGAAAAGCAGACTGAAGCACAGCAGAACTAGTTCCTGACAAACGATAATTGAAAATCCACAATATGTGGATGCAGGTTGACTCAGGCCTGGGGGGGGGGCTAGCTGGGGCTGTTGTACTTACCCCCAGGCTGGCCCTACCCTGAACAGGCCCGTGAGAGCCTTCACGGGCCTTCTGGAGGCCCCAAAAGGGCCTCCCTGTGAACCAGAAGTGACTTCTGGTAAACCGGAAATCATTTCTGAGGCCTCGGACAGGCCTAGAAAGGCTCTTGGAGGCCAAAGAAATGATTTCCAGCTATCCGGAAGTCACTTCCGGTTTGCAGAGAGGCCCTTTTGGGGGCTCCAGAAGGCCCAGGAAGGCCCTCACAGGCCTGTTTGCAGCATCTCCAGTCCTGGGGAAGTATGGGAGGCTTGAAACAGGACTTTCCCCCCTTACCCTAGGGGGCCTTTTTCATATACTGCGGTCCCGCTATATCGCGGGACCACAATATATGAACCGCGAAAGGGCGGGGGACCACTGTACTAACATTTCCTGCTGTTATTAAGGCTGTTTATGGTTTAATCAGTGTGCCCATGATAGTCATTTCCAGGTACCTCGGCACTGCTGGCTGTTGATGATAGGTGGACAGATGTGCTGTACCCACCCAGAGTCTAAGGGGGGGAAAAACAACAGGTGGGATAAAAACTACAAATGGTTACTGGTCATGGCAATTATTTATTTTGCCTGCAGTATCAGAGGAGGGATGCTTCCAAACAGAACTTGCTGGGAACATGAATGGAACATTGATGTTGCCTCCTGTCATGGTTGTAGGCTTCCAGCTGTACAAACAGAACATCGACTTTAAGAGCTCCTCGGTCCGATCCTACAGGACTATTCCTACTTGATCTATTATGGTATCCACAGGGGAAAGGGTGGTGTAAGTAGGTTTGGAACCCAAGATATTAACAGACACATACATGCATACAAATAAGGCAGAGGGTAAAAGGGTAGAGGCCAAAAAAGAGGGGAACTCCTATCAACAATGTATTGAAGATTGGACATGCTGATCGCCAATGAACTATATGTTAATAGCAGGAGAAGAAGTACTGAGGAAAAAAATCAGAGGGTAAGGAACAGAAAGGATTATCTGGGAAGCCAGACACAGTTTGGCTAGCTAGCTGGTTATTTGGCTACAAATGGGAATAAGCATCACTCCTTACTGTACCATGTTGTTGTCAGCCTTGCTTTGTGTATAACATTGTTTTATTTTGGTAGTTTTCTTCTGGTGTTCATGGCATTATGAGTTTTCTTTAAGATATTATACTGTAATAGTATAATATAATTATATCTTCTCCACTGTGGCTCCCTCAGCACAGCGTTCCTGCCAACAATTAGTCACTTGTTGGTGCTGTCAAGATTGTTACTTCTCCACAGGGCTTATTGCTTCTAAGGCAACTTCATGCCCAGGCGTTCAATTAATATTACTGTCCCAAGGGAAGGAAGTCACTGTTGTTTTTCATCTTTTTTTCTGCCTTTCTCACTATGCCTGAAAATGACTTCCTAATATCTCTCTATTGTTAATTGCCACTGAAACCAATTCAGCAAGAGAAGTAACACAATGTGTTGCAGCCGAACAGAATTCAGGCTGGAGAGAGATTTCAAAAAAGCGCAAAAATAACTCTGAGATTATATCTAAATGTAACACTTAGGTTCATGCAGTGAGCACAATATCACTATCGCACATTGGCTGGCTATTATCGTAAACTTTTGTTTTAGGTTTTGGTGGGGCAGTTGTGGTTTTTTAAAACACAGCTCAGAAGAACTCTTTTCTCTACACCCATGATCTCTAAGGCATCCCCCTTTCATGAAATGTAAAGCAGCAGGGATAGCCGCCTTGAGTTCCTTTGGGAAAATCTGGCGGGATATAAATATAAAAATAAATAAATAATTAAATAAATGCCTTTATTTTGAGAGGCCTGCAAAACTAGCCTTGACCTTGCCAAAGCCTTAGGTGCTATTGACTGACATGTTTTCTTTCCTGGAAGGCCCAAGTGGAGGCCAAGAAGCAATACTACAGAATGACATCTTTCTAGGCATTGGAGATGCAAAATGAACTCTGTCACCACGACGATTTCCAAGTATATGACTGTTAAAGCAAACAGAGAGATGAGCAAGGGATTGCTTTGTCCAACTCCCTGAATTTTATCAGAACAATTCTGAAAGTAACTGGAGCAGCTAGCTACTGCTATACCTATGTATCTGGAATTTTCTTGGACTTCCCTCTTTTAAATTACGGTCCTGTCATTTATCCAGAACACGGCTTTGTCTTGAAAAGGCTAGCAGAATGTGTGTGTGTGTGTGTGTGTGTGTGTGTAGAAAATGCAAAATGTTCCTCTCCTTTGTCACCTTTCCATCTCTCCTTAGCAACTGCATTGTTCTCCCATCTGTTCTTTTCCTCATCAAGCCCAGGTTCCTCAGCCAAACCGAGAGGCATTTCCCCCCTTCTGAGACCTCAGAGCCACCACAGATGTACTGATCTTTCCCAGCTCTCCAGCTCTCGCTCCTTGAATGAATTAAAGAAACGCTCTACTTATTTTGTGAAGAGAAACAGAGGTAGAATCTGTGATGAGTGCTTAAACTAAAATAGGACATGCAAAATGCTGCTGCTTTTATTTCTCCAATATGTCTAGTTTTAATATTTGCTTGTTCTTCTTGCCAGTGCTATAAAGCAAAAACAGGACCTAACCATGTTGGTCTTTGTGAGGGGTAGGTGGGATTGAGAACCATGGTGTAATAGTATATTTACTGGAACTGGCAAAAGACACATGTGCAAAAGAATAAGTCTGTGTTTTCCAGAACACTTCATCCAGCTGGATGGAAAGTGGAAATAAAAATTATGGTGATGGTTTCTCAAGTCTACAATATACTAAGGGTGAAATCCAGAACACACTTACTATGGAGCACAGTTGGACATATATTTGAATATATACAGTATATGCCTAGAGCAGCACACTATAAGTGTACTAATAGGATAAAGAATAATGCATAAGTGAATTGTCCTCTATTAGGTGGTAAGAGATGGGAAGGGGGCCACCAAAGTTTTTTGAGGAGAGAGAAGATTTTGATCTACAACCCTTGGATAGCAGATAAGAGCAAATATACAAGTCTGATGACAGTCTTCCAGTCTCTGTTTAGTTGAATTGTATTTTTACTTAAATTACAGTAATCACTCAGATCTTTATCTTCATAATATCTTCTTCTTGCTGCTCTCTTACCAAATGTTGGAAGTCAGCATGGCTATTCTCCAGGTTGTTCAGCCAATAAAGTTTCTTCATTCCTGCATTTCTTTTCCCTTTTATTTTGCCCAAAATGATTAGGTGAAAATCATCTTTAAGTTTCTTTCCTCCTTTATATGATTGCAGTTTTCTGGCTTTCCATATTTTATGGGTTTTATGATCTGTTCCTTCACTTGGTTCTTCTTTATTGGTCTGCCTCTCAATCCAAGAAATTCTTAACGTTCAGCAGTAATAGCTGCAGGTATTACTGCCTTTTAAATTTATATATGCAAAGTTCGTGGAATTTTTTTTTTGTTCTCCTTTGGATGATGCCTGCCTCCTTCTTCAGCAGTGCATCACTGACCATCACTGCAAAAATATCTGGCTTAGTCTTCACATTGTAGTTTGTTCACTCCACCCACCATCCATTCTGAAGAGCCTTATTTAAAGTTTTGATCTTAAGTCTTGGTAGGGACTATGATATCTTAATGGGAAAAGTCTGATTCCCTCTACCCCCCCTCTCTTTTTCTGGCAGCAATGAGTTTGTCAACTACATTAAGCCTGCCTCAAGCTGTGACTTGTTTATTGCAAATAGAATTTTCTTTTTTTGCCAAATGTCAAGAGATCAACATGCATATAAACATGCAGACAGCATAGCAAAGGTTGCTATACCACACATTAGGATTCCAGTCAGGCTGGCCGTTGCAGAAGCTTGGGGACCTGCGGCAGCTTTTCTGGTGACCCGAGTAGCTCAGGTGACAAGGCGTCCATGGACAAGCTTACACGCACTCTCGGAATGATAGGACAGCTGGGGAGCAATGGCAAGCTCTGAAGTTTCCTTCTGTTCTGCTTTAGGTGTTTTAACACAGAGGCTCTTCTACGTTGTGAGGAAGAGCTCTTGCATATTGCATCTAAATGTTGCACTGGGAAGAAGGGATTTCAGTGGACACCTTGCCTTTGAAAAACAGCCACTTTTGTGCATGAATGATACTTGCCAGAAAGCTATGTTGAATTGAAAAATAGATGCTTATGTCCTGTACCCATAGCCAGCAATTAAAGCCACTGTGGTTTAAAATGTGGGAAACTGTCACCTCAGGTTGCCTGTGCTAACATATACATATATTTTTAAATTACAATACCCATGTGGTCCATGTTTAGAAACAAAATTATTCATTGGGTAATTCATGTATAGGATCAGAGGGGTTTTTTTGGCTGTTTGTCCATGTTCTGGAAGTTTTTCTTCCTGATGTTTCAACAATCTCTATGGCTGGCATCTTCAGAGGGCAACTGTAATTTAAGCTTTTCCATCTTTTTTCTAGCTGTTAGAAAAATCTGGAGGACTAGGGAAGAAGGAAACACCTTAACATGCCTCCCTGCCTCCCTGCCATGTTAGCCAACAGTCCTCTTCAGCAGCATACTGTGCCTTAGACAGGAGTTAGTAACCAAAGCCCTGCTGGTTATTTACACTGGGATTAAATGCGAAGGTGTAAACTGCAGGTGGAAATTCCTACTTATCAATTAATTGCTGGTTGTATTTCTCACTGCATGCCAGTCACATGCAGTGTGATGGAAAAGTTGCAACTCGTTGACTAGCACCAATTCATTGCTGCAATTTACACTATTGTACTTAACATCACTCTCACTGGAGAGAGCCAGCATGAATCCTGGTAACACGAAGTCATCATGAACGAACAGTATTATTTTCTTGAATCAGTGCATATATTTGACTGGAGGTTTTATAGACAACAGGACCCAAATTTGGCAGAACCTTTTTCAGACCCAGAGTCTAACAAAAAGGGAATTAAATGCAGCATTATAGTGTCCTAATACTTTGCTTCTAAAGGTTTTAGAATGTAACTTTTTTGCTTTCTACTTCCCTTCATATACCCTTTCCCTCTAGTCAGACACTATTAAGTGGCTTTGTCTTCCAACCCTTTTTGTCTCTAATTGCTCTGAACCAGGAGGAGAAAACTGTCGTACTAAATGGTTCTCTAAGCATTAGATTAAATGGATACAAAGAACATTAAGTCCTTACATGTTCATTGAGACTTTTCCCAGTGACAATTGCCTGTGTTCTAAAATGGTTTCTGTGATTGTAAGCAAACTGGCAGCCTATTCACATCTTCCCATTAACTACAGACATTCTCCAATAGACTCCCTACATGTCAAATATCCTTATAGGTCTTGATGACAATGGCCTTATCTTCTGTGGCATGCTGACCTAGATGTTTGGAGGAATTTTCACCCTTAGAAGCAGTGATTTGTAGCATTTGTCAGAGCTGCCCTAACACCAGCTGCCTTCCAGTACCTGAACATATCATTGCCAAGGCTACCCAGAGATCCTTGGATCCAACTGATGATTGAGATCCTACTACTAACCCTTGTAAAGACTGGTGGGGCAGCATTGTGTGGGAAGGTGAATCACTGGGAGGTGCAGCAAGCTGAAAGTTCGAAAAGGCTGTTTTTTGAACTACCTCCCAAAGCCTCCTGCCAGACCGAGCCCAGGACAAATAGCAGTAGATGCTGGTCCACTGAGACAAATAAGATCTTGCCCAATCTCAGGTTCAAGTCTGACCCCAAGCCAGTCCATTCTAACCAGAGAAAGGCCCCAAATTGCTTAACTTCCTGCCTCCTCCCTCCCTCCCCCTCTCTCTGTCTCTCTCTTTCACTCACTCTCTCACTCACTCACTCACTCACTCACACACACACACACACACACACACACACACACACACACACACACAC
>JAHTLZ010003542.1:44850800-44885029 GCA_023846285.1 Phrynocephalus versicolor | reverse complement strand
ACACACACACACACACACACACACACACACACACACACACACACACAGGGCCGGCGCTTCCATTAAGGCGAACTAGGCAGTTGCCTAGGGCGCCAAATGGAGAGAGGGCGCTGGACAGCCTGCCACTCCCCCTGCCACTGGCCACCACCATCCGTCCCCCCACCGCCCACCAGCCGCCTGTTGGTGTCCGCCCATCTCTGCCCGTGGCCACCCGCCCACCGCCCACCGCCCACCCCCGTGCCCATTGGACCATCTACAGCTGCTGTTCCTTCTACCTTATAATCACAGTCATCACCAACCACTTCTTCCCTTGCCTTTTTACTCCTTTGAGTCTGTCCTCTCCACTCAGACAATTTTATAGTCTTGTTTGTCCTGATAATGATAAAGACTTAGTGATGAAGTCTTGTCTGAGGAGGTGACACAAAGGGGTTATAATCTGCAACCAATTTATTCTGAAGGACAGAGCATGGATAACAATATGTTTAATGTGTCTATGAAAACAGCCAAATTAAAGGAAAATAAATGAAACTATATGTAAATCAGACTTATACATAGATCTTGTCCTTGGTAAGGATCTCTCTGTGTTGTACTATATGCTATTATCAGTATTAATATACGGATGGGAGAGAAAGTCTCAGGATGTATAAAAGTAGAAAACAAACTTTATTCTCTGTTAATTCATTTTAAAAAGCTTTGTCTCAACACATTTCAGCAGGCCCTTCTTCAGGAGCTGAGCAAAACAAAATTACAAAATTACCTTGCTCAGCTCCTGAAGCAAAATTACATGTCTCAGTTCCTTTTGCTTTACTTAATATCAGTATTAACCAAAAAGTGGGACTCTAGAGCGGTTTTTTCTTTAATTTGGACTACAACTACCAGAATCACTGGCCACTGGCCATGTTGGGTAAGATCATATAAGGTCTTTTGGAAATAAAATGGCACAAGACCTGAAGATCCATGTTTAAGACCCATTGCTATAATTAAGAGAAGAAATATCAGACATGAAACTGCATTGATGACAGAACCAGCAGCTGTTAATACATTTGTTTCCCCCTAACGAGGCATTTTAAGTTGCGGGAAGGGAAAAATCATACCCTTATGAGCTCTGCAACATCAAGACAATGTGAAGTAACCGATCCCTGCACTTGCATGGCTCTTTTGGCTGCCTTTCTCAGCTCCTGCTGTAAGGCACAGCTAGAGTTCTGTTTGATGCAGCAGGCTGGCAAGCAGGCCGGAAAGCATAGTAAAAGGAACCATCTGAGCATCGAGGTAGGAGGCATAGTGCCTCAGGCACCGTTGTTGGATATTGCCACAGACTTAAAGCCGTAGGCAGACTCTCTCCAATTCTGCATCTAGAAACTGCACAGTACTTCCATTCCCAGGCAGATTTTATTTTTAAATAAAAATACTAATACATGTTGCATCGTGTTAGTTTAGGTCATGCAAGACGGTTTCCATTTCACAGTTCTACACCTACCCCCAGATGGGTTCAAGTAGACAAAGTAGTGTTTTTCAAGGCTCATCCAGGTGGACTGTTTGTTCCGACTGGTGCCACTTAGGGTTTGTATTTATGAGCTGGGAGTAGGCTGAAAGAGACCAAATAGGGTGGCTAGAAGTCACAGAGAGGTCTGGAATGCTATTTAGTGTGATCCTCATAGGCTAATCTTACACAGTATGTACCTCAAGTGAACCTATTTGGCTCCACTCTTTCCGCAGTCAGTTTCCCATTGGCATTGGATTCAGATGCAGGCAGGTTGTGGACCCAAAGTTAAATAAAACAAAATACCCCCCCATTGCCCCTGTTATCTCCTCTTGCTTCCAAGGAGGTGTTTTCAATTTTTAAAAACTTTTAATATCTGATGCAGTGTATATGCATTGCCCTAATATAGTCTTTAAAAACTAACTTCCTCTTCCACTCCATGAGGCAGAGGAAGTGTAATTTGCCAAGAGGCTGCCTTCTTAAGCCCCTTCACCACATGGAAATTGACAGTGGAAGAAGCCTTGACAGCCCTCAGCTAGTCTTGCTAAGCAACAGACTAAATGCCTGCCTGATTGCAACCTTATCTCAAATTGGAACCCTGACGGACTTCATATCTCACTGAACTTTCTGTCCACACTTATTCCTGAAAGCCTACAACTTTTCTCCTTGAAAAATTTCATGTGCTCTCCCCTCCAGGGATGCTGGCACATGAGAGAATGACTGCTAACCAAATCAGAAATCAGTTGTCTTTCGAGACATTTCCAAAAATAAAGATACTACCAACACAATCTTCTATGCTGCTTTTTGGTTTTACTGTATTTATATTTTTTGTCAGTAGGGTAGCTTGAACATTGAAATCCTCTAACCCACAGTGTTGCTCCCTGATCCTATCCCTAGTACAGTGTTAAATTGCTATATTGGCACTTTGCCAAAAAAAAGTGAATTTTGAATTGATGTTTAAGCACTCGGTCTCTAAAAGGTTTGCCGTCACTGCCCTAGTACATAAGGCAAAACAAAACAAAATAATATCCCCAGAAAAACCTACAGCAGGTGGCTTAACCCCACCTTCCTGATTTTTTATTATTTCTTGTCACCATAGGGCAGTTTAAGCATACAAATACATCAGTTGCATCCTGACCAGCAAAATGAAAGATATGCATAGAAGGGCTTTGTTAACTGATTTCCAAGAGTAGGCAGATTCATGTTGGTGGATGTGATTTGGGTAGCTTCAGAAGAGAGCTTGCTTCATCTTTGCGAACACAAGGTACCTCTTAGTCCAGTGATGGTGAACCTTTTAGAGACTGAGTGCCCAAACGGCGATTCAAAGCCCACTAATTTTTCACAAAGTGCCAATACAGTAATTTAACCTGTATACAGGTGGCTGTGAAGGGGCGATGCTGGGTGCCCACAGAAAGGGCTCAGAGTGCCACCTTTGGCACCCATGCCATAGGTTCACCAACACTGCTATAGAGAAACCCTGTTCTGGACAGAATGCAGAATTCAGTTTTGCCTTTGAAGAAAAATTGTGAAATACAACAAACATAGTCTACCTTCTCTGTTTCTGCACTTTTTCTAGACCTGATGTCCTCACTGTCCATCTCTGCTCATAATATAGGTCATGTGCCTTTGAAAGATTTCATTTAAATCCAGCCCAGAAAAAATGTGATTCAGAATATTTGTTAGCAGAATGATTATCCTGAGCAGAAAGGCCTAGTGTCTGATGCATGTATCCATTCCAAGATCACAGTGGGACGACAGGAAAACCAGAGCACCATCAAGTTGGGACCAGCCAATGTGCCTTTGCCAAGTGACATTCCTTTCTTTCTTTTTTTTTTGGGGGGGGGGTCTTGGCTGGTAAGGAAAGAAGTTTCCCAGCATCAGGATTTTCTCCTTCTGTAGAATGTTGTAGTCACTGAGAGAGGAAACGGCTGTTTTTTGTTGCTGACTTTTACAATCTGTGCACCTGTTGCATCTTGCTGCCAAGAAGACTTCAAATTATTGGTGGCGGTGGTGGGGGGGGAATTAGGCTCAAACTACAAGATTCCAAGAATGCATGGGTATTTTTTTTTAAGTTTGAAAATCTTTAAGCTGAATGCATTGACAAGGCGAGAAATAAGACCAGAATTCTTTTTTAAAGCCCATTGCAAAGAAGCTTTCAGACAGATCTACAGATTCTTTAGAAAACTTAGCTAAATAGAGAAAAGGGAAAACAGAAAGGTGGCGCTGAAAATGTAAGATCAAGATCGTTGTTGTTCAAAACCACATCTTTACCTGTTAATATTTCTTTAGTGGGTGGCAGCGATCTTTCTGAAGCGGCATTATTTTTTTCTTTAGACAATTCTGATGTTATTTTAATGTTTGCAAATGCTTTTTGCTTTTAAAGAAGTGAGAGGACAGGCTTGTTTCAGAGTTCTCCTTGATTCATGATGGTGGGAACTGACAGTGTTTTCATCGTCTGAGATAAATTGTTGCTTTTTTTTTACATGCTTGTTTTTCAACAGCATTTACCATCAAATAAGAAACAGCCATTATTAAACTTCAGCTCTACACCCATTTTTCTCTCTCTCTCCTGTATTTCTCCCCCAGTAAGTATGTGTGTGCGTGTCTCTCTCCCTCCCTCCCTCTCTCTATGTATATGTATATGTGTGTGTGTGTATACACACACACATTTAAAACACAAGTCAACAGAGTTTTTCCTTTTGGTACAACCTGGTTCTATTGTTTTATCCCCATTCCCCTGACCAATAAAAAATGAGTAAGACAACAACATGGAGGGTTCTCACAAATACGTTCAGAGGCTACTACTTGGGGTAAGAAGCAGATGAAGGGAGCTCCCAGGACATTTCCAGAGGTTGCTGTCATATTGAAATGGTCATAGTATTACTTGCTTGTCATGTGGGTTGGTCTGAGTTTATAATTGTCAATGATTTCAAGATTTAGCGTCCATATGGAGGAGACCAGGTAGACCCCACTTTCCAAGACCCATGTGCAAAGGGTTTATTGGCCTCTTTTGGCTTGTTTTGGCCTCTTTATTTACAGTTGGTGGTTATTTATTCATTCCTTTATTTGTTGGTTACTTCATTTGAACATTGTAGGTCAGGCATGTCCAAACTTTGGCCCTCTTTTTTTTTTATTAAAGAGTTTTATTGATTTTAGGGGGAAGAGGGAAGGGAAAGAAGGGAAAAGGGGGAAAGGGGTAAAGTATAAGAAGTTACATTGAATACATCAAGCCAAAAGATAACGATCATACATAACAGGATATCACAAAGTATTATCAAAGTGTTAGTAGGTTAACTACTTCTTGCCATCTTCTTCTGGAGATCTCTTCATATTCTCCCTTCAGAAATCCAGAAAGCCTGTCGATTTCGATACATTCTCTTATTTTGTCATGAAGATTTCTCTCAGTAGGCGTTTCAGGTTGTTTCCAAAATTTTGCATATAGTATCCTTGTCGCAACTATTACATGATGGAGTACATATTTTTGATCAAAGGAAATATTTATGTCTATTATATTTAATAGGAAAAGTTCTGGTCGAAGCTCTAACTTAATCTTCAAAGATCTCTCTATAAATAGTTTTACCATTCTCCAATATGTGTTTACCTCTTTACATGTCCACCACATGTGGTAGAAAGTACCACTATCATGTTTACATTTCCAACATCTAGGTGAACAATTGTACATCTTAGATAAGCGGTGAGGTGAAAAATGCCATCTATAAAACATCTTGTAACAGTTTTCCTTAAAGGCTATCGACTTAAAAAGTTTTACTGTGTTCCACAAGGAGTCCCAGTTACTTAAGTGAATAGAGTAGCCAAAGTTTTCTGCCCATCTTATCATAGTATCTTTTACCAGTGTATCAATCGATTTCTCATTTAACAAAATACTATAGAATTTACTAAGAAGCTTTGTATCACCAGAGGATAATATTTTGTCAAGTGAAGTATCATTAGTCATAAAACCACCCTCTTTAATGAGATTTTTGAAATGTGAATATATTTGTTGGAAATTCCACCAATCTATTTTGGTCCTCTTGATGTTTTGGACAACAACTCCTAGAATTCTAAGCTTAGATTGCCAGTGGCAAAGGACTGTAGGAGTTGTGGTCCAAAACATCTGGAGTGCTGAAGTTTGGACATGCCTTTTGTAGGTCAAACAGCATGCAAATACAAGGGGTAAATGTCTGTCAAGCCTTTCACCAGACATGCTTGCACCAATGCATACAAGGGCAGAGCGACCATATCTCCTACAACTGAGTAGTGTGATCTGCTGGGCCTGGCCTTTTGCCCAACAAGCATCCCCAATTAAATACTGGCTCAAGGCTTTTGTTTTTGTTTTGTTTTCTGCTGATGATTTTTGGCTATGTATGTGTCATGGTTTTCTTACATGTATATTAAAATTCTTCTCACTTGTGGGCTTCAGCTTTCTAAGCCGCTCATGAATGCCGTCATTCTTGAGTGGATCGTAGCCATCCAAAGAGAAAGGAAAGTTCTTAAGTTAGCCAGCTGTTGCTTACTGAGACTAAACAGCTTGCCTTTTCTTTGGTGAAGTATTTACACTTAACACCCGGCAGGAAAACCTCTATTTGAGCTCACAATTTGATTCTGTTATTCAGAAGCAGAGGCCAGAAAATGAAGGGATTTCTATTTAAGCAGCATGCTCCCAAGTCACAGATGATCTTTCTGATGTCTTTTTTTTACAAATGGAAATCCCATATTTTCTAGCCCCAGCAGCTTTTGAGCCGCACCTGTTATCTGAGCTTGCTTTTGTAATGGTCCATTTACATTCCTCCTCCCCTCACTGAATCCTACTCTTGCTCCTGTGTTCACCTTTTCTTCCAGTGGTATTCTCATTTTGATTTCATTTCCCAAATCACCCAGGATCAGATTCTGGGAAATGACTTCTGTGGGGATTCAGAATACATACCGTATATACTCGAGTATAAGTCGAGCCGAGTATAAGTCGAGGCCCCTAATTTAACCCCCCAAAATGGGAAATGTATTGACTCGAGCATAAGTCTAGTGTGGAAAATGCAGCAGGGCCTGGCAGCTCTTCCTTTGTGAGCTGGGTGTGTGATGTTTAAAATAACTTTTAGCCATTGATGCAAGTGCTTGGGTCAGTGGCTAAAAGTCATTTTAACCATCGTGTGCTGCTCCCCTGTGATGCAGAGGGGGGTCATGAGAAGTGGCATGCAATGTTTAAAATGACTTTTAGCCACAGATGACTTGCCTCACTGGCTAAAAGTATTGACCCGAATATAAGCCGAGGGCCCCTTTTTTTAGCCCAAAATTAGGGCTGAAAAACTAGGCTTATATACAAGCATATACAGTAATACCTCTTGGAGTCCTTTTCCCACTGCCTTCAGTTTGGTAGCGTGACAAAAAGTCACCATCAGCACTGAAATATATATTCTCAATATATACTCTCAAGACTTCATGTTATTTATTTTATAGATAATATTGTTTGAGCTTAATAATAGTGGAGAGAATGGGTATCTGCAGGTAGAAATCTAGCAGTGGGATGGATAGTGAGGTGTTCCTATGCTGTGCCGCTAATTTACTCTTCTGCTGCCAGCAACTAGTTTCTCTAGTAAATTAATGCTTTCCAGACTGATTTAAATTGAATGAAGATACAGGAGGCTTATTGATAACAAAGTAAACAAAGGGTATTTGTTCAGGTGCAAACAAAAGGAAGACTATAGCTAAAATACACGTACATTAAGTGACAGATGAAATAGGTTAAGTGTATAGACACTCATCACTTAATTTTCCTCACAATAGTTCTAAAACCCTATCTCTTCTCTTCCAGGTCCTTATCTGTTTCTCCCTTAGATGCTATCTGTCTGTCTCTCAGTTAGTCCGTTATCTGACCAATTCAGTGATGGGCTGAGCCTTAAAACCACTCAGGCTCCTCCCCCAAACTCTCCCACTGGTCAGCAAACAACAAATCAACACAAGCACGTCTTATAAATTACTCATCACAAGGCGCTAAACACCACAGATAATTCTGTAAATTCATTTTTGTGGACTCTTGGTTTCCCTTCTCCCAAGTCCATTCCATGCTACTTCTATGCAACTTTTCATTTTTTGATTAAAGAACCAAACATGTACTTTTAGCTTGCTATCATGCCAGCAATGAATTATTGTTTTGAGACCATTGTTATATTGCAATATTAAAAGAGGGTTAATACCAGCCACAATTATGTTGGAACCAAATCCTTATTAAGTCTACTCCACATAATAAATCATTAAACGTGTTGATATGTGAAAATACTGATTGTGATCATAGGAATGAGTCAGGAAAATCTACAGCTGTACTGAGCCAGAGTATTAGACTTGTAGTCCAAGGTAATTAGCTCTGACTAGCAGTGGCTGTCCAGTACAGTAGGACCCCTGTATCCGCTGATTCATTATCCACTGATTCAGTTATCCACGGTTGGCAAAGGAAAAAAGTAAATACATAATCCAGCAGCTGCAAAGCAAGCTACTGTCATAAAAATCAGCTGTAAAGCAAGCTACAGTCATAAAATAGCAGTTTTGGGGACTTTTTGGTGTTCTCTCTTATCTATGGCTTTCATTATCTACGGCAAGGCCTGGAACCAATCCCCAGCAGATACTGGGGTCCTACTGTATTTCATACAAGATCCTTTCCAAACCCTTCCTGGAGATCTGTTGTATTTTCTATTTAAACTTGTCTGCCCTCACCTTGCATAATTTCAGAAATCAGACAAGACTGGGTGCATTAGGGGTGGAGTTCAAGGCATTCTGTCTGTACTGATCCTTATATAGCCAAAAACGCTGCATCCCCATTATCACCAAAGGAGTTGGTGCTCAGCAGGAACATCAAATTCTGAAGAAATGCAAAAAGCAACAACACCTGTTTAATAATAATAATCTTACGACCTTAGAACTGCAGAGCTGGAAGGGACCCTATGGGTCATGAAGGAGGCAGAGGAGGGAATCGAACTCCCAACTTCCAGTTATGTAGGCAAAGACCTAAACCACTAAGCTATTTAGCAGGAAAAAAATCTCTGAAGGGACACCATCCTCCTCATGTCAACTAGCCCTCCAGTGTACCCAGTGACTTAAGAGATGTAGGTGACTCTCCAGATGTTGGTGTGTTGGATGTTTTGTAAAGGTTACAGGAAAAGGAGACAATTGAATAAAAAGGGGCATGGCTGTATGGAATCCTGAACAAGAGATTTGTATGGTGCGACAGGTCCCAATTATTCTATGTACAGTGGACCCTCGTATAACAAATGGTTTGTATAACATATAATCTGTACAACATAAAAGAATTCTGGAGATAGGGGAAATTTGCTTAACAGAATTGCCTATGGGGCAAATCCGTACAACATAAAAATGGTCACAATTAGGGATTACTCAATTTTCAATGCATTCCTATGGGAAATTTGTATAAAGGAAAATTTGCTTAACATAATTTCATTTGGAACAAATTAATTCCTTTATACAAGGTACCACTATCTTCATTTGTCTGTAGTAATTTCCCCCTAACACAACTGCATTTATACAGGAAACAAGATCCTTTCTAAATTATTTGTACAGGTGCTTTCCCTGAGGGTAAACGTCTCTATGGAGACAAACTGTTTGGGACTTGTTATGCCATGTATTTAACTGCCTACATAGCAAACCTGAAATAAGCAGCAGCCACTTACCAACATATGTAATGAGAGCAGTTTTTAATTGGGTTCTCTGTGGCTTCAAGTCCCAGTTATCTAGCAGAGGCCACTGAGGTCATAATAAAGTTACTACAGAACATGGTGATTTGCTTGAATAAGGCTACCGTGAGCTGACAAAATACAGTATCCACTATTAGATTTGATAACATTTTGCTGAGGAAACCAGGTGTGTCTCCCCCACTCCCCACAACCATGCCAAAGAAAACTCAAATTCAAAACATTGTGGACATTGAACAAGAGAAAAATGAGAGGGGCATGAGAGGCGTTTTCAAATATTCAGAGGCTGTTGTACAGTAGATGAAGAGTGTTCTACATCAGTCCATATATTACTAAGAACATCATAACCGCAAATGCCTAGGGAACTGACTCTTACATTGGAGGCTTTTAAACAGATGCTGGATGTCCAATTGTCAGGGATGTTTTAATTGGGCATTCTTGCACCACAATTCAGAGATTCATGCTTGTGTACACAAAGTTGACCAGCTTATAGTCTGATAAGTATAGAATTCAGTGAAAGGCAAACTGCAGCTTCAAGGAAAATAGTAGTAAACAAGCCATTACACATAAAGGACAACAGACTGAAAGAAGAATTCTAGGGTGAGAAAAATCCCCAAAGAAGTCTCCTGGTATGGAAAGACATTGGCTAAAATCCTAATGCTGCTCATGGTAAAAGCAGCCTTAAATATGCAGTCTCTGTTTAAATGTTTGCAAATATTAAAATTATCCTTCTGATGCTGTGGCTTTTAAGAATAAATAATGATTAATATTACATAATTTGAATGAGCCTCGTGGCGCAGTGGTTAAATGCCTGTACTACAGGTAAAACTGTGCTCACGACCTGGGTTCAATCCCCGGTAGCAGGCTCAAGGTTCACTCAGCCTTCCATCCTTCCGAGGTCGGTAAAATGAGTACCCAGCTTGCTGGGGGGGGCAATGTGTAGCCTGCACTCTGTAATTAAAATTGTAAACCGCCCAGAGACAACTTGTAGTAGTATGGGGCGGTATATAAGCAGAACACTTTGCTTTGCTTTGATACATGTAACAAAATAATTCTACATGTTGTGTCACCTCTGAGAGGTGAGAAGCTTCAGGGAAGCATACAGAGTTTTGTGACCTTTGGATGAGAGTATTCCAATTACTTATTGCATCCTTGCACTGTTTATTTAGGAATATACCAACTGAACAAGGTATTGTTCAATCCTGTATCAACCTTCCCAGATATAGACTGTATATGCAAGGGTGTTTTTTCCATCAGCAGTATCTCTTGCAGCTCCAGAGTATTTCTGTCTTTTCTCTTCTTTTTTCTTTTTTGCCTCTAGATTGAAAATGACAAAAACATTCCAATGCTACCCTCAGATAGATTAAACATTTTATCAAACTATAACAGGCATCTTGTTCCAAGTTTGAGAGAAATTCCCAACTATCTGAAGAACATTGTGTGTCATTAGTTCCTACTAATTAAACATTAATAGGTTGCCTGGACTGATTAGCCATGTGGTGCAAAAGGCGTGGTCTCCCAGGAACCATAACATTGATTATCTGAATCTTGCTGACTAAAATGGGTCCCTTCTGGCTTTATAGTCCAATCCTATATCTGTCTACTCTGGAGCTAGCCCTTTGAGTTCAAAGGGATCTATTCCCAGGTAAGCCTGCTTTTGCACGAGCCCTAAAGTCCGCTGGCAACTTATATGCAGATCCCCCCAACATGGTTTTTATTCTGCTTCCTGTGTTCCCACCTCCCACACTCTATTGCTTCTGTCTGCGGTGAGGGGAGAGAGTAAAAAATGCAGGCTTACCTCCACCTGCCATCGGCAGCAGCTAATTGTTTCAGCCCGTTAGGATTCCTGTCTCTTAAAAGTTGGGGGGGGGGACCCAACAAAAACAAACAAAAAGCGGAGAAGGGCCAGGCATGCAATGCTTTAAAACAGCAGCAAGGAACAGCAAGAATGGTTTTACCTCCTCCAGACCAGGTACTTGTAAAATGTGCTGGGGTGCGTTTGTGTGGGCGTGGTCATACTTTATTTTTTTTTATGGTCTGCTGCTGGTGGTAAAACAATTTTATGCTCCGCATCTGCGAGCATTTTGCAGCGGATTTTAGGGGTCGTGTAAAAGCAGGAGAGCTGGGAGTGACCCTATAGTTTATCAAGTCAGGAAGACATGGCGGAGAATCAAACGCTCAACCTCTGGATCCACCGCCAGATACCTAAACCACCCAGCTATCTAGCAGCATTCATGTATGGAGCTTCAGGATCTTAAAAATAAATAGCATTTGGGTTCTTTTTATTTACCTTAAGCACAATTTTATGGCACACTTGGGCCACATTTCCCAGCTTTTCCTCAAAGCCGTAACTTTTAGAAGCAAGGAGAGAGTGATCCTTCTGTGGCAACAAACACAATTCATTTCAATGAGACTTAAACCAGTCAGAGAGTCCTGAAGACTGAGCTGCTGTTTTGTAGAGATAAATAATGGCCAAGTACCTAAGAACAAATATGATCATAGGAAACGGTGAGGTTTGGGAGAAGAACAAAACAAACAAAGGCTCTCAGTCAAACCTGAAGAAATATTGAATTCAAATGAGAGCTACAAGAAATTATAGCAGTGTGGGGTGTTCTTCTGTAGGATTGTAGCCAGCCCTGCCTGCCAACCAACCAACCAACCAACCAGATTTTCTTTTTAGGTACTCCTTTGCATTCCTTCACATTCCAGGGCTGGGATAATACCATGGAGATAATACCATGGAGCATGCTTTCTCAACTTTCAGTTGCGGCCGTTGCCCCACTAATCACTTCACCAAAGAACTCAACTCCCACTCTTGTATACCGCCCGGAGTTCCTTCGGAAAGAGGGGGAGTATATAAGTAATAATAATAAATAATAAAAACAAAAATATGAAAATGGCCCACTTTTTCTGAGAAGGAAACACATCCTCCTCATGTTAACACATCCTCCTCATGTTGCTTATGGTAAGTTAGAGGACAGGAGGGACAACAAAGAAACATTGTATGCTGAAAGCTTGAGCTAGAATGCCAAAGATACTGTATTTACACCCCCATGTATAAAATGACCCCCACTTCTACAACCCAAAATTACAGTTTTGCAAATGTGTGGTTCTCTCCTTGACTTACTTCAGTGCATAAGACAAGGAAGGAAGGAGAGGAAGGGAAGGAGGGGGGAGGAGGAAGGAAACATTATCCAACCCAGCACCACTGACATAGTGAACATTATGCTGCTGCTTTTCAGAGGGAGAAGTTATTTAATGTTTGTTGTAAGGCTTTCACGGCTGGGATCTGATAGCTGTTGTGAGTTTTGCAGGCTGACGTTTCACCAGACTCTGTGGCCCGCATCTTCAGAGGGAGCTCCTTCAAGAACATAGCCAAATAGCCGGAAAAACTCACAACAACTATTTAATGTTTGTTTGGCTGTATTCATTTAGAAATGTGTTTTTTGCCAACAAATTCTCATGGACAGTTCCCTTCTTATGTGCATCTAAGCTACTGTAGTTTCCCATCTATAAGACACCCCACGTATAAATCAGCTTACACACTTGGGTATATCAGCAGAGTTACAAACAAAATTAAGACATGCACTGTATAATAAAAGCACGAAACACATGTAAGCTTAATAAAAGCTGAATTATATTTGCATAGAGAAAACCAATCACTTAATATGCCTGAGTAAATAACATTTTAATCTGATGCCCAAACAATTATTCTGTTGGTCTCATTCTTACCTCCATGGGCAGGGTGTCCTATAATCTGGGTGTCATAACCAATAAAGCTTTCTTTCTTTTTGTTGACATAGAATATATTTGTTGCCAATCGCAAGCTCGGTTAAATGATGGTGGGGGAGGAAATGTTAAAGTATGAATAATAATTGGAGGGGATCTGTGTGACTGCTGATTTATTAGTAGGGAGGTGATACTATTGTATATAGTTAGCACCTGTCTCAGCTTTTGAGAATAGTTGCTCAATGGTGATATACAAAGTATTTCCTCAAGTCAATATTGTAACAGCAGACTGACAATGTGAAGCAGAGTGTGATGCTTGCCTGCCCATGTCACGCACAGGCATGTGCCCACAAACCAAAACACAGCTGGCAGTTCTAATTTTAGCCATACCCAGCCTTGAGAAGTGTCCCTTAAAAATAAAATAAAAAATAAAAAAGAGTGCTTCCCCTGAAACAATTTGCTTGATAATATGGCAGCTGACAACAGTCCCGCCAGGGTATTGCATGTGATTTAAATAAAAACAAAAGCAAGCATGGTGGTCCTCCACTATTTTATTTTTATATACAGTCTACTGTCAGCCAAATGAATGATGGATCTGTTACTGGAGAATCAACCATCTATATATACATAAGTGGTTCACATATAATAGGTTTCTTGTAGATCTGAGATGCAGTATAGTAATTTTATTGTAGTTTTTAAATGTTTTATTTATTGATTACATTTGTTTCCAGTCTTCCCTTTAATGAGCTGAAGGCAGCGTACCAAGGAACCATACTCTGTATTTTTATCCTTGCTACAATCATGTTAAGTAGGTCAGATTCAGGTAAAAAAAAACCCTTGAAATTAACAGAAACCTGTGGAAACAAAATGTTTTCACAGCTGAGTGGGGACTAGAATTTGAATCTCTCACATATGAGTTTAGCATTCTGATCGTTCCTTCATAAATGCCCATTTTACCTATGTTTTCTTCCTGTGTTTACTTGTCTTTGCTTTTTTGCAGCTGTCAGATGTATGCATATGTTTTAATCACTATTTTGTATAATAACTGTTATGTAAACATTCTCCTTTAGATACATATGAGGGGAATAAGGCCTAAGTTCTCCCCTTGACTCCTCTGACACTGAAACTGGCAAGATCAGTTCTGTTGCCTCTGGTAATTCCCAGGAAAATTATCCCCACTGCAGACTAGGATGGAGAGATCTAGTGGTGGCTGGACTGGAGAAAAAGCCCACAGAACAACAGAAAAGTCCGTGTGCTGCTGGTTTCCCATCTTTAGTTTAAAGTTCCTTTAAAAGAGAGAGAGAGAGAAAAGGACACAGTGGTAAATGAAAAGAAGATTGTAATTTTACTTACCTATTTAGCTTTTGAAGGTGGGAAGAAATCATTTAAAATATTTTCTTAAAAGTGATGCTGCTGAGTAAACTAGAAGCTGCTTGCATCTGAGCTTCTTCACATGACCTATAGTCAGGGCCGGTGCTAGGTTTTTTTGTGCCCTAGGTGAGGGGCGGGGGGTGGGGCGGGCGGCAGGGGATGGGGTGGCAGGGGGCAGCAGATGATGGGGGACGGCGACGGGCTTGGGAGACGGACGCCGACAGACACAGGGGGTGGGCAGCGATGGGCACGGGGGGCAGCAGGCAGATGGCTACAGGCGGCGGGGGGACGGACGGCCATGGCCAGCGGCAGGGGGGCAGCAGGCTGGTCAGCGCCCCCTCTCCATTTTGCGCCCTAGGCAACTGCCTAGTTCACCTTAATGGATGCGCCGACCGTGCCTACAGTTAATCTGTAAGATAGGTTGGATGGTTTTAAAGGGGGATTTGACCAAGTGAGGGAAGATGGCAGGAAGCAATGATGGCTGGAACGCCCCAGCTCCAGGATCAAATGTACCAAGTCTCAGAGGAGCAAGAACTGGAAAGGACTGTTGCCTTCTTTATACTTAACTTGGTGATCTCCCTGGATCAGCTGTTTGTCCAATGCTTTTAACTGGGTATGGTTCATCTTCCATGATATTAATCAATTCCAGTGTCACATTAAGTATACCAGTCAAAAACAATACAATATAATACAATCTTTATTTACGATAACAGACCCAACAAAAATCATTAAAAAGAAAAAGAAAATACATACGTGTAATTTTAAAAGGATAAAAGGATAGAACATTTGGAAGATTTCAGGATAGTTACAACAGTTCATAAACATTGTTTGGGAGGAAATCATGGTTATATTAAAAGCAAACAGAAGCCAAAATTGTTTTCTGTGTATTTTGGGCAGACATAAAAAACTTAGCCACTAATTCAGTGGTCACCTTGTTTGTGTCTTTTAGTAAATATTTTAAGTGCCAGTTCAAAGTCCAACCAGGAAAGACAGTCATTATAGACTTGAGTAATTTAATGTGTTCATTTCTATAAAAAAATACATACAAAGAGGACATGGTTCAATGTTTCAATTTCTTTGCACAATCGGTTTTCATAAAGGACACCAAAGTAGCACGCATTCAAAATTGCAGATTTAAGGCAGTTAAATCGAGCTCTTGAGAAAACATACCTAGAAGAAGTACTGTCAGCTGTCAGCCTTGACAGCTTTAAGAAAGGATTAGACAAGTTCATGGAGAACAAGGGTATCAATGGCTATCATTATGGATGCCTAAGGACAACCTCCGGGTTGGGAAATCATAAGCAGGTGAAGACATCTGCTTTGGAATACCCTGAAGCAAATGGTGAGCCACTGTGTGAGACAGAATGTTGGACTGGATGGGCTGTGGCCTGTTCCAGCAAGGCTGTTCTTATGTTCTTATGCCAGTATTTGGGGATAGTTAGGTTTTGGGAAAATTTAAAATTTAAAATCCTATCACTTACACGTGCTACTCTAATACAATATGCTTGGCAGCAAATTGCTATAAATTGAGAAATTAGCATACACATTTGCTGTTGTAGACTGAACTGTGCAAATCAGCACACAACAGTAAATATCTCTACTAGATTCCTAATGTGCATGAATTCACCAGAGACATTTACATCAACTGGATTATGCCAGCACAATACCCAACAGGATTTTGGCCAATATATAGTTTGTGCCTGAGTAGATGTTATTTCCACAGCTTCCACTACTGGCAGCCTTCCCTATCATCTTGGCCTTGCAGATATTTGGGATTTTAACCCTTGTCAGCTCTACCCAGCCTCACAAAAAGCTAGAGATGCTGGAAGTTGTCAATGAAAAACATTGAGCACATTAAGTTGCAGGAAGCTGCCCAATTAGCTAGTAAGGATAACTGTTATATATACTTCTCCTCCATTAGGAAAGTATTAGGTAAACACCTCATTCCACTGCCCCCCCTCCACTTTGACCCTGAAATGGAAAAAAATTAGATCAGTTACCTCTGGGGATGCAGTACCAAGAAAAAGAATCCCCATTGCAGACGAGGGTGGTAGGTGGGATGTAGGCAGTAAAGCTCACATTTCTGCATGTGTTCTGTGAAATGCACACCTTGGGACATTTATCTTTTGGACTAAATCTCTTTGAGGTTCTCGGCTAGGGCATTGTGGTTTCAAAGAGTAACTTTTTCCCAAGCTGCACATTTCACATACTGCCTGTAAGAACAAGTCTGGTTGTTCCATTGCAAGATCAAGAAGTCCAGACCACTCTTACTGGAGTGTAGCCCTGGCCCTCCTTGTGATGTACGCAGAACTCTATGGTTCAATGATCCAATTCAATGGGATGGCAGTTCAAGAAAAAAAATCCTGCACAAACATGTTGAAAGAAAGGAAAATCCGATATGACCCAGGAAGCTCGTTGACTCTTGGTCATGTTGATTGCTTCTAAAATGTGAACCTCTTCAACTGGGAATGAGTCCCATTGAATGCAATGGCTCTTATGCCCTCAACAGTTTGATCGTGTATGGATCATTTAAACAGCTCTTCCCAGCTTTGTAGCCCTGGTTTACTCAGTCTGGCTACTTCCACAAGTGTTGCACAAACACTGTCCATTCAGTCAAGGGATGATGGGGGTTGTGATCCAGCACAGCCTCAAAATGCCTCATTTCTACACACAGCTCCTTCTGGATCAAGAGATTTCTCTTTGGGTTCCAGGTCCACCAAACACAGAACATTAATTTTCGAATTATCATTTTGTAAACCTGCTGAAAAAGGTGTGAGTGCCTTTCACTACTGCCCTCTGGTTTCTTTAGGAATCGTTTTGAGAGGGTTGTGTTGAGACTTCTTTGGTGCGCCCCTTCTTCATTCCCCCTCCCTTAGGACTTCTCTGATTTATTTTATTTTAGGCTGAATATTGTGGTGTGGTGCTTTCAGAAAACCCACCAGGAAGGAAGGGCCCCCTTTCCCTCACCTGTCCCCTGTGAGTGACTTCAAGGTCCTGTTTTCCTTGGGGGGGGGGGCTGTGGGAAAAAGGGTCTCTAGTTTTGCATGAAACCCTGTCAGATTTTACGCTGCGGCGGTTGGGGTCGCGTAGACGGAGGTAGCACGGGGAAGTCTGATTATTAAAGAGCCAGGCAGGGGTTTTCCTCCCATGGCTTGAGTTTTTTTCCGGAGACCAGGCGGCTGCCCTTGGCTGGTTGTCTGGGTGGTGGGGGAACTTTGGGGGGAAGGAGTCCCGCCCGCCAAAGGGGTCCGGGCGCGTGGAGGAGGTTGGGGCACGAGCTGGGAAGCGCAATGCCTCAGCCTCCTCCTCCTCCTCCTCTGTTTTCCTCAGCAGCAACGTTGCTGCAAAACTCCCCCCCTCCTTTCACACACACACACACACACATACCGAGAGAGAGAGAGAGAGAGAGAGAGAGAGAGAGAGAGGCAGGCAGACACACGCTTGCTTTTCAGGGATAGCCAGCAGAGGGAAGCGGGGTCTTGGCTAGCTGGAGGCAGCGGCGGCAGCAGCAAGACTTGGAGCGAGGCGAGTTCTCCTTCTCCTCGGAGGAAATACTGCAGCCTTCCGGACTGCGTCTGCTTCTCGAGGGAGAGGCCGGCCGGGTAGTTCCACCCACCGGCTGTGGGAAGGAGGGGGTTTGAATGAAAGACAAGGCAAGCCCTCAAAAAAACCAAACCCATGCCACTCCGTGAGGGAGGCACCACCAAGTAGGCGCTTGCCAGCCAAGACGTTCCCCCCTTTTCGTTCTTCCTTCCTTTCTCCCTTCCTTTCCTTTTTCTTTTTTAATTATCCCCCCTCCCTCCTTTCCCCCTCCCCCTTCTCGTTCCTTTTTGGCAAGAGTTGAGGAGAGGGGGAACGGCTTGCGCGAAGGGAAGGCAACCGAAAGGAAGCCCAGCTGCCGAGGTCTGGAGTTTCTCCCCGGTCTTCGGATTTCTCCGACAGGACCGCCTCGCCTCCTTCCCCACCCTCGCCCCGTTGCGCGCTTCTCTCTCACTCTCACACACCCCTTTTCCACACACGGGCACATTGACGTGATTTTAAAAGCAAGGGAAGGGGTGGGGGGAAATCCCGCCGGGGAGAAGAGAGGAGAAGACCCAAGATTCCACCACCAACCCTCAGCCCTACTTTCTTCCCCTATATTCTTTTTTTCGTAATACATAATTTTTTCGTAATTTCCAAACCACCCACCCACCCCGGGTGGTGGTGGTATTTCCCTTCTTGCTGTGGCTGGAACTAGCGAGCGGTGTGAGAACGAAGGCAAGGAAGTCTGGAGAGAGAGTGAAGAAGACGGAGAAAAAGAAGGAGAGAGAGAGAGAGAGAGAGAGAGAGAGACCCTCCTAAATCAGCCAGTACCGCTAGTACTGCCAATAGTGGTGTAAGAGGAAGAAAAGGTCTGGGGGCAATTGGCTCGGCCGTCAACGAATTCCCTGCATCGGAGATAAAACGATTCCAGCTACATGGGCAAACGCCTGGAACAGCAACCAATGTACCCCCAGTACACTTACTACTATCCTCATTATCTTCAAACCAAGGTATGTGGGGGGGCAGGACAGTGGGGGGGGGGAGAGGGAGAGCGCAGCACTTCCTGGGGGCTGGCCAGCAGTGTCGAGATGACACCATTAAGCACTTACAGGGTGATGGATAGTTCGACTGGTGTAATTTGCAGGCATGCTTTTCCTTCCTTCCTTCCTTCCTTCCCTCTTTGGGGTCTGTCTCAGGCAAGGATGGAACTATTAACCAGCCAAACACAAACAGCCAAAGGAGGGAGAAAAGCAAGGTCACAATGAATTTCTTGGTCTTTCTGATGTGTTGGAAGTAGGAGAAAAAGGAGGCTGTTCTGTTTAGCCCAGTAGTTCTGGAGGTGTGTGTTTGTACATACACTCCATCTGTCTCTCAGTCTCTCTCTAGACAATGTGCATATGTAAAGGGCAAACATGATCTCTGTATATGCCTGTGTGGTGTATGTGTTGCTTTAATTAAAATGAAGGAGCCATGCTCAAGTCAGGCTGATCATGGCGCAAATGACCTGCGATCTGTCTGGATAGTGTCAGCCATGCGACCGGCAGGTGAAAGGGCGTTCTGAGGTGACCATCAGGTCTATGCATTTGGGATGGGCAAAGGCTTTTTGTCACAAGAAGGATGGAGCGTGATGGTTTCATCTGACACATAAGTGAAGGGTCAGGAGAGGGCAAGGGATATGACCTAATAGAATCCTTGGACGGTTGGGGTTTGTGCTTCAAGACACCTTTTCATGTTCCATCTAATGTTGATTTGCTATGCTAGAACACATTTTGTTGAGTAGGTCTGGTAATCAGTGGTCACTGCTCTTTGCAGAAGGGGGTGTTGGCTAGATAAGATGCATTCACCAGGGCATCTTTTTCTCTGTGTGTTCTTAAATGACGAGTCCGGCCTTTATCTGTTCATAAATTTGGCATGTGGTGCACCGCCCATGAATTAAATACTGCATTGTATATTTTTCTTCTAATACTCTTTCCTTCTTTTCTTTCTTTTATTACATTTCCAATGAACTTCCCAAAAGAAAGTGTTATCACCTGTCCCATGTTGTTGTTGATATGGCATCTTTTGAAAATGCATTTTATTCTGAAGTTTGTCCTCAGAAATAGGGATAAAGCATGTGGATATTTTTGGGAGAAGCAACTCTCCTCAGTTTGATGAGTTACTTAATACTCATGAGGTCTGAGGCTCTTTTGTGGGTCAATTGAATGATGGGTACAGTAATTTGAGTTACAGGTGTAGTGAGATTGTCACGGTTCTTTGCAGATAACTTCAATTTCTTCACTTAGGAAATTACTTTTCAGTTTGCATTTATTATTAGATCTTTCATAGTCTAAACAAACTAGTTGTGAAAACCAATAATTGTGGGTAGTTCATAATACCTCAAGAGGACACCAGGTCTTCTGTGTGTGATGATTCCTCTTTCATTTATAACCTGGGTACCCCTTAGGTGTTCAGTGTAGTGCAGTGTGCAAGATTTTTGTGTGTACAGTATGTGCTACATCAGACCCTTTAGGCCTTTTTTGGCAATTATTTTCACATTTTTTCTTCTTCATCTCAAGGTCGATTCAAATCACATTTTACCTCTGTGGCTGTTTAGTATCTCTTGCCGCTGCTATTTGAGCAGCAGCAGCCTGTAGCTAGCTCTGCTGCTATATTGCTTCAGTTGCTTAAACTGTTTGGAGGAATCGGGATAATAGGACACATGACATTCCTCAAAACCTGGCAAGACAAGGACATAAAGCAATTTATTTTTTCCCCTCCCCTTTCTTTTTTCCTTTTTTTCTTGATAGCTTTTACTTGTACTGTAGTTTAAATGATGCCTGTCTTGCTCTTTGGGAGAAATGCAAAATATGCTTTGAGAGGAAACTAACCTTGTGAATGAGCGTAAAAGAAAAGAAAAGATCAACAGCCTTTTGCATGGGGCTTTTAGATTCTTCTTTATTAGTTCACATAAAGCTATTGTTCTCATAGCAATGTTCTAAAAACTAAAACCAAATAATAGCTGGGTAGAGACTTTATTTATAAATATTTATTAACAGTAGAAACAGGACCTTTCAGAAGGGCAGATGGCACTATAAATATTATCAGTACAGATGATGTGTTTTACTCTGCACTTGAATCATCAGATAACTTCATTGTAAATATGTACTCTATTGTAAACTAATGCTACAGTATAGAAATGTATACATACAATATTGAGTTTTCCCTTCATATATGTCAGCGGGCCGTCTGTCTATCTCTTTCTCTGTTACAAACACACACACACACACACACACACACACACACTGATTAAAATATCTTTATATTGTGTGGAATGCATATCAGTACAATTAACACACACATCTATGTTTTTGCGTTGTACTTGTTAAAGAGTTTTTAAAGCAGTACAGATGGTCAGCATCTGGATTTTGTTGCCTTAAAGTTATCCATTGGCTTCCGAGGCTTAAAAAGATATTGTTATCATCATCATTTCTGTCAGGCTAACACTGCGCTAACTAATAACTACATAGACATTCATTTCTGTCACCTTCCTCCTCCTCACCAGGTTTGTCACTTAGTGCTCTGCCAGAAATATCACAATTAATATTGAGGTGTTCAATAACATGATGCAATTATTTAGTTCCCATTACAAAATCAATACAGTATGTAGTTTAGTGGCAGTGTAATTACTAGACATTATATAGACCATATGCTCAGAGTGCATATGAAATGCTATTAATATATATATATTAAAATATTTTCTTCATTTGTTTTTTGTCTACACAGGTTTAATGTATTGGGCAAATATTATTTTCAGACTATAATTATATGATGGGCTGATGATGGGTTTTTTTCCAAAAATTGTAGAGAAAAGTAAAATATTGGGCTCTTCCTGCATATTTATCCCATTGTTAGATAGGCCACCTATTAGATGTGATGGGGCTTTTGAAGAATGTGAAATGCCTGTTGTTTTGTTTTACTGCATAATATACATAGAGAGAATAGGCATGCTCATTGTGAGGAAACTTTCTATTTTAAAGTAAAGATAATGTATTTTGAAAACTATATTTCTGTTGTTTGTGTATTAAGAAGAAGCTAATGAAAATGTCATTCTTATGTAGCACTGTCTGGCACTACTAATTTAGGCTGAGTGATAACATGTTGGCCAACTCTTAATAACGGGACTTGTTATATCTATATCTAGATTCCAGGCATGTTGTGAGTCGAGAGAACATACAGCTTTAGACGGCAAAACCATATTTTAGAAGGGATATACTCAAGCAAAACAGAAGGAGAGTAGCACCTTGCATGCTTTGACCATGTTTTAAATACAATAAATGTACTACTGTAATTTGTATGTTATTCATGTAATTTTTTTAAAAAATAAGGAATTTAGTAGCTGCATTACTAAACTTTAGAACTAATGATTTGTAAAATGGAAAAAAAGATACTCATTTATTTGTCAGGTGGTGAACAGAAACAAAGGACCTGATGTTTATGTACTGGAAATGAATTTGCCCATACTTCAGTTTGCTTGTTTGATTTAAAAGAGTAGCAACTGTGTTTAGCAATGTGCCTGATCAGTGGTGATATTGCTGTCCGCTTGTAATCTATAGATGGAAATGGGATTTAGTGGCTGGGGGAGCACAGTACAGTAATGGATATCTTCCCAGTTTTTTCAGATCCACAGTGTTGGATTTTCTGTTGGTACTGTTTACTTTTTGACTTATTCTGAATGTTGTCTTAAGTCGCATGATGTTTTGTAAGCTTTCTGCTCGGGCAGCTGAAGCTTTAGAAGAAGGTACATGTAGTTGAAACACGGGATCAAATGTTGAGGCTGCAGTCATTCTCGTCATGGGAATAAGGGAAATGGATAATGTATAACTAACATGTTTTGGCATCAATATAAGGACTGGTGCATAAAATACTGAATTACAGGAGATTTTAGGGTGGGGGAGGAGTTTTTACGAATGATCAAAAAGGATGAAGTGGAAAACTGAATCTCATTGTTGGCAACTTATTTTAGGGGATCTGTTTGCTTTTCCTTGGGAGTATGGGAAGAACCAAATATGTGTATATCTTGAGATATTTTTTAAACCACTTTTTGAAGATGTTAATTTGTAAAAGTATATTATCTTTACTTTTTTGGATATTTAACATCAATTGATGGAGGTTGTGTTTGAAATGCAAAAGCCCCTTCTTTCATTATTTTTTCTTTTAATTAATTATTGCAATTCTACTTCTTTCCTGCTTTCTTCTACTAACCAAATGTGCATTTCTTAATTATTGTATTTTCCTCACTTTTGGCCCGATGACCTTGCTGAATATCTTTATGGATACAGTTCCAGATACTAAAATGTCCAAGGAAGCTTTTTTGACTGGTAGCTTTCAGGTTGCATTTTCTGCTTGCTGTGAAGTTGGGGTCAGGTGTAGGGAACATTTCATCAACCACACACTGGTTTCAGGCTGCATTTCAAACCATCTGCAACTTGGATTACTCAAAAAGGCTTGCTGGAGCTTCAAGTGCTGAAGTAGAGAAAAATATGTGCAAATAAGAGAAAAAATGTCTTTCTAGGAATGCTGTTGGTATGTACTTAAGTCTTTGGACTGATAAATTGTACTATTTCCCTTCCCTCTTAGAGCTGCTAGAGCAACATCCATTTATTCAATGACAAGGATAATAATGGATTGAACTTTGATTACTATAAGGTATTTGGTTTAATATATATCATTGACAATGATACCAATTGCTTTTCATATGGAATACAAACACTTGAAATGGGTTTCCTCCAGAAGCTGAGAAATAAAAACCAGTTTCTCTCTGACGGAAGTAATTTCTGCTTTCTCACTGGTGAAAATTTTTGCTGCCATCAACAGCATGGATTATTTAAATAACTCTGAATGTACTGTATTCGGTAGTTCTAAATGTTCTTTTAAGTTAGTTATTTCTGTTTAATATTCAGCTGATTAGGAGATGAGAGTTTTGGTTTTGAAACTATTTTGCACCTTTGTGCCTACCATTATACAAAATACGCAAAATGACTTTACTCACTGGAGAAAAGATATGTGTACACAAATCTGGCTTGGAGATGCTGATGATAAATATCTTGCTACAGCAAGTACCTTGTATTAATATTTATAATGTGCACTAATAATTTATGCTCAAAGCATACTTAAAATTTAACAGCAGATTTTTTTTAATGGTCAGTAGGGTCAGGTGGCATTCTTTTTCTGTACATTTTGTAACTAACAAAGAAGTCAGAAGAAGATGTGATACTTTTAAATTCTTTGAATAGTAGGAAGTAGATCTACAGACGCAAATGTCTTGATTTACATGAAAGCCAGCCGCAGAGAGCTGCCTAGAAAAAAGCACCTTAGGTTCATATTGGGTCTTGCAGTAGGCAAGGTTACGTTTGCTCTGATAGGAAGAGTTCTAGTTTTACTTTGTGAGTGACACCTGCATTTCTGGATGGTGTCTGAAATTGATAATGAAGCTCGTTCATAGACATCCTAAGTCCATTAAGGGAGAAGACATGCATTAGAAACAGGTACACAATACACATAGCAGTGAGCATATTTTGAGCTCTCGGTTTCATTTTAACTGGCTGCTGCTGTTGTTAGATGCCATCAGGTTGCTCCCAACCTATAGTGACTCAATGAATGAACAATCTTCACAATGTCCTGTCCTCAACAGCCCTGCTCCACTCTTATAAATTCCAGCTTCTGTCTTCCATGCATCAGTTCCTCTTGTATTTGTCTTCCTCTTTTCCTGCTGCCATCAACCTTTCCCAGCATTAACGTCTTATCCAGAAAATCTCGTCATCTTATGATATACCTGAAGGATGACAGCCTCAGTTTCATCATTTTTGCCTCTAGAGGTAGTTCAGACTTGATTTGATCTAGGACTCACTTTTGTTGTTGTGAGAGTTTGCCTACTCCTTTGAAATCCCAAGAGATCACCTGGGCTAAAATGACAGAACTGGTGGACAGAATGGTCAGGAATGTCAGGTTTAAAGAAAAGGACTTAGAAGGGCTAGACTGAGGATTCTGCTCCAACAGAGAGTACAGTTTTGGCAGGAAGAGAGGTGACTGAGGGGGAGGGGGAGTGAAAGTGGCAGTTGAGGGAAGAGGGGGAGGTAAGGGAAGAGAAGTGGTGAGGGAGCAGAGAAGGAAAAAAGGAGGGAGATTTACAAGAGAAGCCAATGACCAGGAAACGAGACCATGCATCAACCCTTTCTGGGATGAATTGTGGGAAGTTCTAGTTTCCACCAAGACCTGGCAAGAACCTGAGCTGTTGAGTTTGGGAGTCAAATGGGGGATGGAGCTTCTTCCTCTTCACCCATGATTGGGGAGTTGTTTGATGCTGAACTGTTGTTACCTCATATTGGGGCTTTATTGAACAGTGATAATAAGGAACTGAAAGCCACTAAGCTGCTTAGCACGAAGAATCCTTTTACTCAAAATGAGGACCAACCAAACTTGTTAAAGTTCAAGCAAATAAACCATTACTTGTTTTGCATAAATCACTGCCTGATGTTTATTTGCTAGAACGGGGAGTTAATGGTACCACAGACTTGCCAGAACCTCACATTTGTCTTTCTGGCAGCCCTGGGTATCTGCAAAAGCTTTCTCCCAAGATCATATTTCACACAAGTGGTGTTCTTCCTGTCAGCTGTCTTTACTGTCCAGCAGTAAAGTACTGTATAGGTGTGAAAAACCATACATGATGACTGGAAATGCAAGAATGTGGATGATCTTAGTCTTGTTCTCCAGTGACACCTGATGATCTTTTCTAATTCCTTCATCACTACCTTTTCAAGTCCCTGTCTTTTCTTGTCTCCATTTGGATTGATGATTAAACCAGGGTGTACAAAATCTCTTAACTGTTTCCATTTCTATACCTTGCTTTGGCCACAGAGTATTCCTGTTTGAAACCAGAAGTGATTTCTTATCACTTCCAGTTTTGAATGTTGGGCACTGTCCAGCACTAATTATCCTGTGGCAGGAAATGGGGGGTGGGGGTTGTCCTGACCTGATGAAGTTGCTCATCTCTGGTCTAATCTTTTCCAAGTGACAGGCAAAGAACTTGCCTCTCTCCCTGTGCCTGAAATGTTAGGGATTCATATTGGGACACTCTGTGTGAAGAGCAGCCCTGGAGCTAGGAGCAGGAGGAGCTTTCAGGCCGAGGTGTTTCTGGTATACTGTAAGCCAGTTTCACATTAAAGACAGAGTTCACTATTTCTCTGTTAATAATATTTGTCGCCCCTTTACCCTCTCAATGGTTCTGAAAGCACAAGTGGTGCGTCTTTCTGTTTGCTTCCAAATTTTAGCTACTGCTTTAAAACAGAATTAATTGTCTTACAATTGTAGGTGTAGGTGCGGGAGAGACTAAGAAATAGTCTTCTCTCACTGGTACCAGCTATGGAAAACCAATCATTCAAGGGCACATTATTTACATTCACTTACTATCCCCTCTTTGAGAACAGCCTTTACTGAACTCCGCTTCCAAACTATGCCAACTGCTGTCTTGGATGGAAGGTACAACAATGTACCCAGACACCTAAGACTTTGTATCTGCGGCGCTGCTGAGATAGAGGATGTGGCTCACTATCTATTAAATTGCCAACTCTACCACAACCCAAGGGCCAACCTTCTAGGCAACATCTTGGCCCCCTTGCAGGCGGAGAGTCCTCAGGTTAAAGTGGGTAGGCTGCTTTCAGACTCTGACCCTTACATCACTTACAGAGTTGCTAGGTTTGCCAAAGCTGCTAGAAAAATCCGTGCCAACTTTCTGAGCACAATTGCAGTGAGCTGTGTAGGGGACTCCCTCATATGAGGTGGTATCAGTGCTCCTTTTCACACCCTTCTGTCTGATAAGAGAGGTCAACTTAAGAAACTTTATCTTTATATGGCTTCCTTTACCTTTTCCTTTTAATGCCATGACTGTTTTATCTATTTATCTCTTTGTATTTTCTGATTGTGATGGCTTGTAGCCAAGACAATAAACTTTATATTGATTGATTGACTAAGAAATACAGGAAAGGTTGCCTCAGAATTTCCTCTGCTCCTTGAATTGTGTTTTGTAAGAATTTTCCAACGTTACATCTGTGTGTGATTAAATACAGTAATATAAAAAGCATGTGTGAATAAGACCTTTTGTAATATCCTTGCTCAATATCAAGAGAATACAGATGCCATTATTTAATCCGGTATTGTTGTAGTGCTGATTGTGTGTGTGTTTATGTATATGTGTGCGACCAGAATAATATAATTGTAGTTGGAAGCGCCTGAGACAGCTAGTCTAAACCCCTGCCAGCATAAAATCAAGGTAAGGCATTCGTGGGACGGTCATCCAACATCTGTTTGAAAGTCTGAACTGACGAAACTCCACTGCCTTCTGAGGTGATCTGTTCTGTCACTGAACAGTTCATACCATCAAGAAATTCTTGATAATGTTTAGTCAAAATCTACTTTTGAACTTTGAATCCTTTGGTTTAGGTTCCACCTTCTGAAGCAACAGAGAACAAGTTTGCTCCATCTTCTGCATCATAGACCTGCAGATATTTGAACACTGCTGCTCTGTCACTTCTTAATCATCTCTTCACTACGATAAACATGTCTAGCTTCCTCAATTGTTCCTCAGAGGGCTGGCTGCCACCAGATGGATTGAAATGTTTCAGCTAGTACTATCCTTTCATGTTGAACAAAATACATACACATATGCATACACAGCCTTATGTTGAGAATTTTTAGATATGTTTTTGTTCAAGCTCTGACTAGGTGTTTGACTTTTCTTCTCTTGATTTAGGAAGTTGATGAATTGTTTGAATAAAACAAACATGTGTATCTTTTACCATAAGATATTCTGTTACACTGCCAAGAGAGTCAACGGAACAGATTAATCTGTGTGAGCTTTACAGACAGTCTGCACAGATTTCCCTTCAGTATGATGTGGTGGATACAGTGATGGACTAGGACTCAGGAGACCTGCCTTCAAATCTTTATTTGGAAATTTACAGGGGAATGTTACTAGAAAACCACTCTACAAATAGGTGATAAAACTTGTCACTAAGTTGGATACTTAGTGTCACTGTAAGTTGGATACAGCCTAACATACACACACACACACCAAGTGGATTGTACACATGTCAAATGACTCTGTTGCTATGCAGAAAGAGGTGGTCACCTCAGATAGCAGTAGCAGCCTCTGGTTTGTTCCTCTTGTATTCTATGGCTCTTTCATTACACTTACAAGTTGTCTTGGGCTCCATAAATTATCATGATGAATTGGAGGACAATTGCCAATGTTGAAGTATGAGTGAACTGGATGTCTATTCATCTCTTGTATATAGAGAGGTGAGGGGGTACTGTTCTGCCTTCAATTTAGGAAGCAAATTGCTTTGGGTTGACCTTGTACAAATGATGTTGCAATGGCCATTTAGCTCCTCCAAATAGATACCGCTAGCATCTTAAGCAGTGATGATCTTTTGAAGAGAGATAATGTCTGGAATCAAAGCAGTTTTCTGGACTCTATAAACAAGTCTTCCTCTTATAGAGGATGATAGCTAAAACCAGCAAAGGCTGTTTGGTATAAACAAGTTGTTCCCTTATAGAGGATGATTGCTGAAACAACAAAGCAGACTTATTTGCTGCTATTTGGCCGTACATGTGCAAAGTAGGAATATTTTATTCACCCTTCAGAATACCCAGTGTCCCATGTGTCACACTCCTGTTTATGGAGATGATGTTTAGCTTTATGTATGTTGCTCTATGGTGAGAGCTGATTTTTATGCCTCATCTTTAGGAAATGCACTTATTCTCATACAATTAAAATTGATATTAAAAGCAAGTTGTTGAATTTTTCTTACTTTACTTTCCCTTTGAATGTGAATCTAACATTGTTTTGTTCATAGCTCATACTTTCTGGGTTGACATCTTCAGAATAAATTGTTGTAGGAATAGGAATAGGAATAGGAATGCAATTTATTGTCATTGTATAAATACAACGAGATTAAAAGTGCCATCCAGTCAGTCATTCACACAACCCAGCATAAAAATCCAAGGCGTAAAATCTACAATTTAAGAACAAACCATCCATACACATACTCCAACATTCACATGCCAAACATCACTTACACTCATTTAAAACTGACATAAAAACCAAACACACACACAGCCCTACACTCTTTCACCTAGCAACATTCATACACAATCCATAAAAACTACAATTTAAAAAACAACAACAGCCATACACAATCCCCCATACAATATATATGTAACACATTCAACACTAATATTACCCGTCAACTTAATTTTTAACAGAATTTAGCATGGATACTGCTATTGGGTAAAAACTATTTTTGAATCTTTCCGTCCTTGTTCTAATAGATCTATACCTTCTGCCTGATGGTAGTGGTACAGAGTGTCCAGGATGAGAAATATCTCCTACAATATTCTGAGCTTTCTTAAGACAGCAGGAGCTGTGTAATTCCTCCAATGTGAGGAGTGGGCATCCGATGATCTTCTGTGCCATATTGATAACCTGCTGGAGTGATTTCCTCTGAGCCACCGTGCAACTGGCATACCACACACATATACAGTATGTCAGTACACTTTCTACTACACAATGATAAAAATACACCAATAGTCTCTGAGTGATGTTATTCTTTCTGAGCACTCTCAAAAAGTACAGTCTCTGTTGGGCCTTTTTCAGCAGCTCAGAGGTGTTTACACTCCAGGTTAAATTTTCCTCAATATGGACTCCCAACAAACGGAAGTCGGTCACCCTTTCTACACAGTCCCCACTGATGAATAGTGGTTGAAGATCTGTTTTCTTCTTCCTGTAGTCTATTATGAGCTCCTTAGTTTTTAATGTGTTCAGAAGCAAGTTATTCTATCTGCACCACTCAATCAACCGCTCCACCTCATCCCTATAAGCAGACTCATCTCCTGCTGAGATAAGCCCCACTACTGTGGTGTCATCCGCAAACTTAACTATAATGTTGTTATGATAGGCGGGAATGCAATCGTAAGTATAAAGAGTAAAGAGCAGTGGACTCAGCACACAGCCCTGTGGAGAGCCAGTACTAAGACTCAGATCTGTAGATGTACATTGACCTACTCTAACCCTCTGACTACGTGATGTAATTCCGGACCAGTTTTTCAAAACATTTCATCACCACTGGAGTAAGTGCAACTGGTCGATAATCATTAAGACTGGAGATATGAGATTTTTTAGGTACAGGAACTATGGTGAAGGACTTCAAACAAGATGGAACCCTAGAATGTAAACTGAAGGTGCAGTTGAATCCGTCATGTGAGTATGAGTTGTAAGGAGTTTTTTTTTCAAATGGCATTGACAAAACATTCAATAGGGATTAAATGAAGTGGAAATGAACAACACTTCTAAGGAAGTGAAATGAACTAACCTTGCCAATATTAAAGTGGATGGTTGGTAACTCTTTCGTCAACATTTTAACTGGCAGAATCTTATTATAGTGCCAGAGCAGTATGCTTTGGATACATGTTAGGTGAATTAGTCTGTAATGCATATTTTAGACCAATATTGTAAAGGTCATTACATTGTAATACCCTCTTGGCTAAAACAATAGCAAAAGTACACTGTAAGGTTACTATGACTGGAAATATATTATCAGATACTACATATTCTGATGTTTCTTAATTTACCCTTTGTATTAATAATTAATAATTAATAATTAATTAATAATTATATTTTAATGCTTTTTGGAATGCAAAATACTTAACAATCCATGTCATTTAAAATCTGACACTTTTAAAATCAAAGCTGAGAGCCAAATGTATATGATTTCATATTACAGTGTGTCATAATAATTAAATTTTGTGCCTATTTCACAGAAAAGCAGAAATCACATAAATCATACATTTCCATGCCTATGTCACCTAAGGATTGTATGGGAAAGAGGGGTCACTGTATAAAGGAAGCCGGAGCCTTGAGTTTACAAGATCTGAAAAGGGTTGTTGAGGACAGGACATTCTGGGGATACAGTCACCATATGTCAGAGGTGACACAATAGCGTGTAACAACAACAGGCCTAAATGCACCAAACCCATTTCATTTCCTTTGCTGAAGAGCAGAGGAAGTGTTTAATTTCCCAATAACCTGAAATGGTTCACTTTGTAAGGTACTTTATGATGTGGGCAATGCCCACTGGAAGGAGCTGGCTCAAATAGGGTCGCTTGAGGCCCAGTATGGCATTTGGATGGGAGGACTGCACCAAATGGCATATCATACCTCTACATGGCCCCAAGTGCCATGTAGCCTACAACATCCCACTCCAAAGGAGCCCTTTGTAGATAAGCACTAACTCCCACCCTCAGTTTGACGGCATCATTTGAGACTCATTGGTGATTCTAAGCACTTTCCAATGCCAACATTATTTTTTAATGTGAGATGTCTAATGAAGTTAGGAAATCCCTAACTAACACTGTTGGTTCATGTGCTGGTATTCTCTGAGACTGACTACTGCAATGCTTTCTATGTGGGATTGCTTTTGAAGGCAATATGGAAGCTTCAGGACGTGCAACTTTCAGTGACCAGATTAATTTCAGAAGTAGAAATGTAGGATTACATGTCCCTGGTTCTGGCACATCTGTATTGGCTCCCTGTAGGCTTCCATGCCAAATTCAAAGTGCTGGTTTTAGTCTATAAGCCTTTAACACAGGCATGACCAAACTTCGGCCCTCTTGATGTTTTGGACCACAACTCCCAGAATTCCAAGCCTGTATTTCCAACGGCAAAGGACTGTGGGAGTTGTGGTCCAAGACATCTGGAGGGCTGAAGTTTGGACATGCCTGCTTTAGCAGTTTGGGATGTTGTTACCTGACAGGCCATCTCTTCTTAGGATTTTCCACCTGGGCCACCCAGACCAGCCAGATGTCAAGTTTGGGAGAATCCGTCCCAAGAGAGGCTAGAAAGGTACCACCAGGAACCAGGCCTTCTCGGTGGTGGCCACAACTCTATGGAATACTGTATGTTACTCACAGAGATACACCAGGCCCCCTCACTCTTGTCCTTCTGAAAACTGGGTATAACTATATTGTTCAAAGAGGCCTTTGGAAACATCTTACCCCTGTGACACCTTTGTAGCCCTTTTATTGAGCTGATTTTGATTTCAATTTGCCATCCTGGTTTCCTCATTTTTTTTTTTTAATATCCTGGGTTTTAATGGTTCTTGGTTGTCTCTTTAGGTTTTGTAGGTGGTATGGGATGGTGGAATTTTAATTGTTGTTACTGTGTCCAACAATTTATACTCTGTATAAAGCACTCTGTAGTGCTTCAGCACTAAACAGGCAGGATATAAGTGGAATGAATTAATCAATTAATGGAGTGGATTTGGCCACATAAGCTCACATTAAAATATATATATTTAAAAGTTACCCTTTTAGCTCCCATCAATTTTTAAACCTTTTTTCATATTTGTTTGGTTTTCATCTATAAGATCCAACTGTAAGTTCACCCGTATTCAGACACCAGACACAAATTTAAATCTAAGATCTCAAGATCTTCCTTTGATTTTATTTTTAGTGTACTTTTCACCTAGGAGGCCTGGACGTTGAGGCTGCACTGTTTTTTCTTTTGTTATATTTTAAATCATGTGTGGAGGCATCTTAAGTGTATGTCTTCGGAAAAAAAGACTCATTGAGTTGAGTGGGGGTCTTGAATTGCAGCCTCAGGAAAATTTAGTGCTTGTCAAGCTCTGGGTTGTATTAAGAATCTTGTTATCAGATGCCAAAACATGTTCTAATTTCCACACTTCATTGTGAGAACCCATATTTGGATGGTCAAAAAAGTTAAAAATTCACCTAGAAAAATTTCTGTAGCATGGAACAAAGCTATCTTCATTTGGGTGCTTCATATTTGTCTTCTTTTTCTTAGCGTATGTCCGACTTGGTGGTGGGATCTGCTATTCTTTTTTTTTTTTGCCATCCACTTACCACAGTTGTGGTCTGCGTCCAGGTGGACCTGGGACAACTTCATGTCATTGTCAAGGTGTTCATTCATTGCTGTTTGGGTCATTCCCTCAGTTGGGATCCACTGACCTCCAGGGTGAACGAGACCCTTTTTCCTCATCAGCACGGAAGACATGTCAGTACCAACTTAGTCTGGTTTCATGCATCTTATCAGCGACTGGTGCAATGCCATATTTAGATCAGAAATCAACATTGTGCACATGGTTGTTTCACGTGAGCTACAGCACAGCATCTTTGTCTCCATGACACCAAGGCAATGTTTGACTTCTTTAGTCGCCGGCCAGCATATGTGTGCTTTATATTTTTTATTCATATTTCTTCGTTTCTGACTTTTGAAACTGTTGTCTCTGAATATGTTTAATAGGGTAGGAAGTGTTCCTTGCAACATTAATCACGAGATTCTATTCTATCCAGTTATTAGACTTACTTCCAATTTAAGTGTTATATGGGGCTGAGGGAAAACTCTTGGTCTCCACTTTGTTTTATGTTTTCAAATCCTACTTGCATTTTCTTCCTGGTGTTTTTTTCTTTGTTTGCAACATGTAGCCATTTTTGTTCATTTTCCCTAATCAACACCTTTATTTACACAGTGTACATAATTTACACATTTCCTCTTCTGATCAGGCGGCTTATACATAGTTTTTATAGCACACCTTAGCTATTTACATTTTATGATACGTGCATAGTTTTGTGCACTCTTAACTTCTCTGAAACACCCCGTAAGCCTCCCAGATGGATGAATTCCTCAGTTGAAGAGCGTTTATTCTTGCACTGAGTCTCAGGAGGTGTGAAAATGCTACCTCTGACATGTCCAATTAAATTCTTTCCATTTCTCATTCTTTTCCATCCCTGCAGCTTTTAAATCTGCAATCAGTAGTTCATTTCTGGTCTCCTTTGGTTTGAATGTGCCTGACTTTTAATATGAAAAAATGCTTCTGGAGGGATTCACTTGGTTTGACTCCTATAACTCAAACTGTACTAACATAAGAGGAAAGAAGTATGCATGCATGCAATTTTATGGTGGGTAGCTGGATCTTGCCAGTGAATGAGTATCTATCTTTTTATACATGATGGAAGATGTCTTGAGATTTTGCTGTGTCTTAGTGATCTCTTGTTTCATCTTTTAACAAACTATGAAATATTTAAAAAGATAAAGGGGAGAGAGAGCTTTTCTAATATGTCCACAATTCAAGGGCATGATTTCATATTTAATGAAGACTAATGCACACATTAAACTACGAATACAAAACTTAGTGGGTATGTCTTAGGGAATTCTACATGTGGGAATAGATTAGCATGCATTTTTTATAATAATGTTGATTTTTTCCAGCAAATAATCCAAAAGGATGGAGGGTGAAGTCAAGAAAAATAATCTATTAAGGTAGAACAAACTGAAGTAATCAGCACATACTGAATAGAGGAAGTGCTTTTGGTACGTAGTTTCC
>JAHTLZ010003542.1:44831608-44848104 GCA_023846285.1 Phrynocephalus versicolor | reverse complement strand
TTCTGCATATACAGTAGTCTGAAAAAATGAGCTTATTGAGAGCAGATTCAATAGGCATTGCATGAAAACAAACCTATTTAATGGCATATGCATAATTATATTAAGCAGTTCTAGATTACCTCTGAGGTAAGACTGTCTGTCTTAGTACAGTAGTCCCCCACCACACTGATGTTTATATATTACAGTCCCAGTATATCATTGATTTTTCTTGAGAGAAGCACGCTTCCAAAGAGAAGATTTTAATCCCCTTCTGGCACCTCAGCAAACTGACCTTGGCCTTCACCTTGCAGTGCATGCCAGCAGCAGCAGCTGGTCTGTTTGCTGAGGTGTCAGGACAGGGTTAAAATCTTCTTTTTGGAAGTGCACGCCAGCAGACGCAGTCCAAGGTCATTTTGCTGAGGCATCTGCATTTTGTGGATTTTCTTTTATCACGGGTAGGTCTGGAACCTAACTCCGGGCCGTGATAAACAGGGGAGTACTGCAGATCTGGCCATACAAATCAGAGTTTGGGACGCATTAGTGGAATACATACTCTCTAGGTTGGAGAGATAGGCAGGATATCTCTCGATACCATTTGTTGGGAATCATAAGTAGGTGAAGACATCTGCTTGGGAGTTCCTGAAGCAAATGGTAAACCAATGTGTGAAACAGAATGCTGGACTGGATGGGCTGTGGCCATGTTCGTATGTAAGTTTCCAAGTAAAATTTGAATGTTTAAATCAGAACTTTGAAATGTTATATCAGAATATGTATGAAAAAAGCAAAAAAAAATGTGTGCTGCTTATATGGCACTCTTTTACCTTCCTGCTTTTTGCCAGCCACATGGCCGTGGACTTACACAACACTGGCTCTTTCAGCTTGAATACAGAGATGAGCACTGCCTCTAGAGTCAGATATGACTAGCATGCATGTGCGGGGGGAACCTTTACCCTTTTATATGGCACACCACACCATAGCACTTTCTGCGCAGTTTACAAGTAATTACTGTATATAGGTCTCACATTGCCCCACAAACAAGCTGAGCATTCATTTTACTGATCTTGGAAGGATGAAAAGCTGGGTGAACCTTGAGCTTGCTAACTGGAATTGAATCCCCAGGTCATGAGCACAGTTGTAGATGTAGTATAGCAAATTAACTACTGAGCTTTGTGGTTATATGAAGTATATAAACATTCTGGAAATATGATAAATCAATTCCTAAATTTTGGCATCACCCTGAAATACTGGCATTCCAGAATTTTGGAAAACTTGACCCAATTTGGTCTAATTTTATCATTTGAGATAAGATAGCAATTGAATTTATTGTTGTTGAAGTTCCAAATAATTCTAAACCCATTCTTGATAGAAATAGATGCTGTACTTTTTCTGCCACAACTAGATGAGGTGTTTGCTCTCTAGGCACCAATTTCACTAATTGGCTTTAACTTGTTTAAGTAAGGCTCAAATTCTATGACATCTGTTTGATCAAATGTGGCTTTTGAATGTTTTTATCAGATGCTGTGCCAAACGAAAGATCAGTGATGCTCCTGGTGTACTGGCCACCTTCCAGCTTATCAGTTAGGGAAAAGTCCATTAGTATTAGTGCAAATACTAATTATTATTTGCTACATGTGCTTACTGATTGTTCAAATCCCCTTTCTTGGTACTCATGCTCATGTCACTAGACATACTCCTTTCATGATGTGGATATACAGCATGTGCAGGTGGGTGGCTTAGAGTGTTGTGTGTTTGTGGTAGTAGTAGTAGAACTAACCCCCACAACCTTACAACCATCTTGTGTGCTCTTTGGACACATAGGTGTGTTTTCCACAGACACCCATGCCCACATCCCCTGTGTAGTGTGAGCCTTACACAGATCTCAATCAGTGTCCATAGTATCTAGATCAAGGGAAGTGATAGTACAACTCTATTCTGCTCTTGTCAGACCCCACCTGGAGTACTGTGTACAGTTCTGTGCACCTCAGTTTAAAAAGGATGTTGACAACCTTGAATGGGTGCAGAGGAGGGCGACCAAGATGGTTGAGGGTCTGGAGGAAATGTCTTATGAGGAATGGCTTAGGGAACTGGGGATGTTTAGCCTTTCAAAAAGAAGACTGAGAGGGGATATGATAGCTATGTTTAAATATTTGAAAGGATGTCATATTGAAGAGGGAACAGGTTTGTTTTCCATGGCTTCAGAGACTAGGATTCGGGGCAGTGGTTTCAAACTACAGGAAAAGAGATTCTATTTGAACATTAGGAAGAACTTCATGACAGTTAGAGCTGTTCGGCAGTGGAATATGCTGCCACGGAGGGTGGTTGAGTCTCCTTCTTTGGAGTTTTTTAAGCAGAGGCTGGGTGGCCATCTGTCAGAAATATTGTGATGGGGTTCCTGCATGGCAGGGGGTTGGACTAGATGGCCCTTGAGGTCTCTTCCAATTCTATGATTCTATGATTCTATGAATTTCTTAATTGCAGGCTCCATTCAGACTGGCTCAGTGTTTTACCAGCTGGCAGTGTGCTTTAGTAGGCTAGCAATCTAGGTAGAACCGTCATAAGTGATTGTTCCTCACTGGGTCTTTACAAACCATTATACAGCAAGCAACTGGGGCTGTTAGGGTGTCATTATTCTGTAGTAACTTTCATTTTCATGAGTAGGTCAGAAATCAAACTAGCCTCCCTCCAAATTAGTTTTCCCCGGGACTTCTTGTCACCTTCCATAGTGGGATCTCAACAGATTAGTTTCTTCGTAAGCTACCAATTTGTAGTCCACTCACCCTTCCATTCATATTTAACCCATGCCTAAATGTATTTTCTCTCAAGTAATTCTCATTGTACTAAATATATATTACACAAGGGTGGGAAAATTTCAGTTCTTGTGTCCAGCCCTCTTCCAAAATATTTTTTGTAAAAAAATAAACTTATTTAAAAATTCCACTCATAAATGTACAGAAGTGAAAGGGAAGAGGAGTTGGCTCCCTCAACAGGCCAAAACAGCTTCTCATGGTCAAGGGTACATTTTGGGAAAATTAAAAAAGGAAATAAAGAAAATAACTCCCAAGTATTTCAAGGTCAAAGAAGCTGTCACCAGCCTGCTTGGAGGTTACACTTTGCTTGCCTCAATTTATGTGATATTATGGGAGTTTAGAGTTTCTGTTGACCATCCAGTGGTGTGAGGGGCATGTGCTCTAGCAGCTTTGGCTCATCTAAATCTGTGCAATCACTAATGACTACAGATGCTTAATACTGATTATTCAAAGCATAGCCCCTGTTTTGTGAAGTGCATGCTTTAAGTTTTCTGGAGACAAACAGCTTCAGCCCTGACGACACAGTGGCATGTTCTTTGCAGGGGGCGACAGTGGTTTGCAAGCGTATATGTATGTGTTTGTTAACATCTGCTACCATTTATTTGGTAAGAAAAATATTACAGCAGAATGAAAGTCTTAACTTCTAATATTTATTTATTTATTTATATAACGCCCATCTTCCGAAGGAACTCTTGGCAGTTAACAATAACAGTCAAGGAACAATTAAAGGGGAAAAAACAGCAGCAACAACAATATAATTAGAAAAAAGATATATAAAATGAATTAACTATACTAGAACTGATAACCCAATGAAGAACTGTTATCCCAATGAAGATACTATAAGTGTGTTTAATGACTATGGAATAATGTCTGGCTGTACTGTGCTGTGGCTCAGAAATTGATATGGAATCTTAAAGTTGAAATAAATGGCAGACGGGCCCTTGATTTTAGTGGCATAGAGAATAGCGAACTTGTATCACTACCTCATGATGGTGTTGGAATCAAATTTGGCATACACACTTTCCTGCTGTGGCCAAAAATGGGTAGCACTGCCCATCTCCTGGATGTCTAAGAAGGGGGTGTTACAAATACCAAGCTGTTGCATGGTTGTGGCCAAAGTAGGTTGTTATGCAAAGTCCAAGTAGCTGCTTGGTGTTAGTTTCATGGGGACTCTCCATGTGCTTAGAGTCACAGATGAATTGTGCATGTGGGCTCCCTGAATGAATCAAAGAATCAAACTGTATGGTTCAAGAATACTATTATTGTTGCTAAAGTAACACATACTTTGGATGCAGCATCCCCAGAAAAATGCAGGGGCATTCTGTTTGGTGCCTTCTGCTTGCTTATTGCCAGTTTCAAGGACAATTATTAATTATATTGTATGCTATAAAGTCTATTTTGACTTAGGACATTTCTTTCCAGGAATTTCTTAGTATAAAGTATTCAAACGGGGTTTACCAATTCTTTCCTCTTTCCTATATGGCCCTCTTGGTGTTTTGGACTGCAACTCCCAGAATTCTGAGTCTACATTACCAGTAATAAAGGACTGTGGGAGTTGTGGTCCAAAACATTTTTATTTATTTTATGTATTTTGAATATTTTTACTCCACCTTTCTCCTTGGAATAAGACCCAAGGTGGCTTACAATGAGAGACAATACAGTCCAGAACATTGAAGAGATATTCAAGTTAAGAACAGGGAGTTAGAAGAGGCATCTTAGAACATTAAATGGTAACAGTAGTGCTACAAAGAGCATGCAAAAAGAAAAGAAAAATAAACCTTTTGAAAGTAATGTTCTTCATTGTGTTGAAGTAAATTAGGGGTAACTGTACATATTAAAAGTATATAGCTTTTAGTTACACTGTTACTAAAATGTAACTAGTTATAGGCAACTGTTAATTTGAAACTTTCCAAGGTCTGACTCTGATCTATAGACCACATCCAAACTTTTATAGTCACATGCTGCAACATTTCCCGGAACTTGTTAGTCCTTTGACTATATTCTCTGATTTTAGTATTTGAAATAAGATTTCCAATAAATCTTTCTTGGGCACAATCTACATTTTGGTACCATTATGAAACCTGTTTGCTTTCATGTGAAACAAACTGATTTCCATCTGTCAGATATTGGGGAACATCTCTTTCTGAGGGTTGTCCTCCTCCTGGGTTTACTGCTCCACAAAGGCTGCTGGCTTAAATCTCAAACATTTAATCAGTAGCTGCCCTTGCTTTGCTTCTGCTAAGGCCAATTAGTTCCGGCTCAGATGGCTGGGTGAATGACCCGCAAGTGCTCAGAGGCAGAACCCCACTGTAATTAGGGGTATGCTTGTCTGTGAAAATTTACTTTGAAGGCAAATGTGTAGTCAAGAGGATAGAGAGTGCCAGAGACTCCTGTAGACAGTCTGATTTGTGAGGTGTGATTGCATGTAGAGGTTGGAGGAAAGATAAAAGAATTGTGCTGTATAGTTCCTGGAATGAAGGTATTCAGGACAGCAATTCAGGTCTGGCTCATCTATTTCAGTACTCCTGAGCTGCTTCTCCTTTACCAGCCTTCTTTGGAGGATTTCGGAACATATGCTACTGCTTTTTCTTTATAGCCTTCCGCTTCTTTATAAATTCCTGAAACGTTGCTATGTGGAAAATGGAAATTGCTTGTTCTCTCTACCTTAGGAGGACATCACATGAAGGGCTTTAGTCACAAGGAGGTAGATGCCTGTTGAACATGAGGAGAAATTTTCTAGTGGTAAGAGCAGTTGACAACATAACCAATTGCACAGAGAAGTGATTGGCTCTCTGAAATACAGGGTTTAGGCAGAGGCTGTGCTGAGCAGCTATTCTTCCGAGGATATTTCAGGTCTGGATTCCCCACATAAAGCAGGTTGTTAGGCTGTGGGCCTACGAGACATCCTTGAACGCTGATTGTGAGGCTATTGACTCCTGTTGGAATCTGCTTCTTAACCTGAACTTGCTTTTTCTTTGAATTCTGTACTTAGGGTCTTGATTGCAATAGATGGGCACTCTAGGTGTAAAGGAAGGCAGGGCAGATTCCTCTTATCTGTAGCTATACAAACAAAGCCATGATTCAATAATGTTCCTCTTTATGTGCACAGTGATCAGAAGTGGGGCTGTATGTGTAAGGAATCTATGCAGGCAGGATTTTAATGCAAACTTTCCCTGATCAGCAGTCTCTCTGGAGTGCCACTTGTGTCTCAGAATCTAGACATTGCCAGATAGCTGTAGTAGTATTACTGATAAAATGTGCATACTTTAAAAGTCAGTGTAGAAAAAAAAATGTGGGCCTTAACACAAACATGCATTAGCCAATGAGATAATGCATTCAAGCAATGTGCACAACGTGATGATTGTGGACAGAAATGTACCACACCAGAAGAGTGGGTGTAGTTTTTTGAACAAAACTAAAACAGAGAACAGTTATGACAACATACGACAACAATACTGAAAACAACTCTTTTGAAATAAAATTTATTTTAAATAGTAAATGTATTCCCAACCTTTCTGATATCTCCATTTTGTTGTGTTTGATTGTATAGTTATGCACAGAAGTACACTCATCAAAAATATGCATATAGACAACGAGTTTCATCCCTTAACATAATGAATGGCAGGGATACAGGCTGGACCTGGAAGACAAAAGATGGCCATGCATGCAGAAAGGATAGATATGCATACTCTGTGAAGAGCTTGCTAGACATGACTGTCCCTTTGTTTTCATGCTTGCCTTGATCATAGCAGACTAATAAACAGCAAGGGCAATAGATATAATGTCTGTCTAGCAATCAGGAGATGTGGGATCAAAATCTCACTTGACAAAGAAACTTCCTGAGGGAGCTTGAGCCACCTCCACCCCAGACTGACCTATGTCCCAGAATTTTTGAAGAGTTGAATTTCAGAGGAGATACATCTGTGGTAAACGTCTAAATTATCTAAAGCTGTTTTTATCACCTGAAACTCCTGAGTGATATCAATAATTTTGCCATTTTTAAATTGTAATCAATTTTAGATTTTCATAGAATCAACAATAGCTTATATTTATGAATGAATGAATGAATGAATGAATGAATGAATGAATGAATGAATGAGTCAGTCAGTCAGTCAGTGCTGCCTAGATCTCACTGGAAAATAGTAAAGTAAAGGGGATAATGTATTTAAATTTCATGACAAAATGTCAGCATGAATGAGGGTAGTCAAACCTTTCTTTTCTTCCAACACATTTTTTCCTCCCTCCCATCAGACACATTATATCAGAGGCTGTTCCAGCTGCTGGCCTAACTAGTTCCTGCTGTCCACCCCAGACAAAAAGTAATGTGTACAGCAGAAGAATAGAGGAATGCAAGACAGAACAGAGGCTAAAGCTTTATAACCTGTGGTGTCAACATTAGATCCCTGTTCTTCACACTTTTGATGGGGACAGAACTGGTTGCTCAATAATGATATGAAGCTCAATTTCATCTCATCTCTTTGGCCATTCAGTACAGCCACTCACTTGAGCTTTTCCTCTTTCATCACAGTGCCATGCCTTCACTTAAACTGCAGAAGAGTAAGCTGCAGTCAGGTTATTCTTGGAATGTAGGACACATTTTCTAATAGGCCCCAAAGCATTCTGTAAAAAGACGTGGGTGACTGACAAATGTTGATAGAACACAGGTCCCATCAAACCTAGACAGCATATCAACTAGGATGATGGGAGTTATCATCCAGCAACATATGCTTGGCCATATGTTTCTCTCCTCTGTTGTACAAGTCTCTTACACTTTCTGAGGATTGCAGCAGACTATAAAATGCAGAGAGAAAGATCACAGGACATTTCGCCCTCTGCCCTTGAAGGAAGTGGCCACCAGACTGTCTTGCCTTTCACTGCAGTTGAGAAGCAGACCATTGGAAATTATTTAGCTGGAACAATTAGACAGCCTTAATGAGATAATTATGTGTTCTCATGTTGATTCTGACTTATTGTGACCCTTCTCTGGGTTTTCCAACTATAAACTCAGAAATGGTTTCTGGGGGTCCTCTTAGTCTATATAGCCTATCCGAGATCACACAGGCAGGTGCCACAGGCTGGTGTCACAGGCTGCTCATCACTATGTATCTAGGGATGCATAGTGATGGCTTGAATTGAATTCAGTAGTGATTAATTGGATTTCCAACCCCTGGCTCCAGGTATTCTAGCTCACTAGGTACTTATTAGCTTAAGAAACAATATACCAAATGTTGCAATATTCTTCTTAATGCAAAATATTTTTGCCCCATGCCTCATTTGATACGGTAATATGTTTGTATCTGGGGAATAGAAATATATTAGTCAATCATTTTATATAGTTCAACATTTGTAAATTTGAAAACATTTCTGTAAATTGGGATTTCAGGCATTTAAATATGTCTATATATTTTCTGCCATTTTAATTGGACTAGCAATCATTTTAGTGCATGTGGGTAGTAGGAAACACAGAAATGGAAGAAAACCTTATTGGACAGCCAAGGATATTATGTAAGTTATAATCTAGAAAAGTAATATTTACAATATCTGATAAAATCCGTGATTGGCAGACTTTGAGTCAACTTCTTGTTGTTCAGTCGTTCAGTCATGTCAGATTCTTCATGACCCCATGGGCCAAAGCATGCCAGGCCCTCCTGTCTTCCACTGCCTCCCAGAGACTGGTCAAATCCATGTTGGTTATATCAATGACATCACCCAACCATTCTCTGCCATACCCTTTTCCTTGAATCTTCAATCTTTCCAAACATCAGGGACTTTTCCTCATGAGGTGTCCAAAGTATTGAGCCTCAGCTTCAAAATCTGTCCTTCCAGTGAACATTCAGGGTTGATTTCTTTCAGGATAGATATGTTTGACCTCCTTGTAGTCCAGGGGTCTCTCAAGAGTTTCCTCCAGCACCACAGCTCAAAAGCATCAATTATGTGGCGATTAGCCTTCTTTATGGTCCAGCTCTCACTTTCATATATTACTACTGGAAAAACCATAGCTTTGACTATCCTGACCTTTGTTGGCAAAGTAATGTCTCTGCTTTTTAAGATGCTTCCTTAGTTTCCTATCACTTTCCTCCCAAGAAGCAGGCATCTTTTAATTTCATTGCTGCATTCACCATCTGCAGTGATCAAGGGGCCTAAAACAATAAACTCTGTAATTGCCTCCATTTCTTCCTTTCTGTTTGCCAGGAGGTGATGGGACCAGTGGCCATGATGTTGAGCTTCAGCCCATTTTTTTCACTCTCCTCTTTCACCCTCATTAAGAGGTTCTTTAATTCCTCCTCACTTTCTGCTATCAGAGTAGTATCATCTGCTTATCTGAGGTTGTTGATATTTCTTCTGGCAATCTTAATTCTGGCTTGTGATTCATCTTAATTCCGGTTTGTGACAATTGCCTAGGCCCAAATCAAGAAACAAGTTGAAATCTTCTAGTTGTTACTGAAGCAAAATGTGGTGGATCAAGTGTAGAGCTCACTCATATGTGAGAATAAATGCCAGGTGGGTCAACAGAAGAAGAAATGGGGCAGACAGAGCCTCTTGGGCTTATAATGTGATCACTTCCAAAAGTCTAGCTGCTGTTTTAGAAATAATCCCTAATTACATTTAAAAACTTGTATACATGTGTGTATGTGTGTGACAGTGGTACAGGAAAAATATAATGATGTACAATCAGAAAGAAAAAATGAGTGTGAATCAGGATACAAGGATGTCTGCATTGTTTCCTCACACAATCACTTCAATAATAATGCTAAGCAGCATGCATTAGAAAACATAAACATAACCAGATTTATTTCCACTTTGCAACTTCATGTAAGTGGAGAAAATAGAAACTTGTTTTTGATCCACTTTAGGTTGTTCAAAATTTGATAGAATGTTTGGCTTTCAAATACTGTACTGCTATAAAAAGGTTGCTTTAAAAATAAAGATTGTCAACATCTTCCTAATATTTTGAAAGGGCATTCATTTTACATATTTTTCAGGGGAGGATGATTCTATTTTTTAAATTTTCTAACTTAATATGATTTATGAGCCTTGAGTTATTGGATGGGCCCAAAAGGCTCCAGACTGTAGTTTGAGAGAGAGGGAGGGAGGTGATCATTTTTCTTCTACTAGATTTTTGACAAATTTATAAAATGAATCTGCTGATGTTCTGAAACCCTAACTACTTAATATATGTGCACAATCCACTTGATTTTGATGACAACTCTGAATTAAGAGGAGAGGCAACAGCAAATAACATTCTGCAGTCAAACTCTGAAATCAGTACTGCAAGATATAGTCATTACTAAGAAGCTATTTGACAAATACTGTATATGGAGGATAAAACTTTAGATGTTTCCTAGTCATGTCAAAGAGACATTGGGTTGGGTAATCTAGATGGATGATGAGTGAGAGAAAAGACTGATCCATTTATTTATTTATTTATTTATTTATTTATTTATTTATTTATTTATTTATTTTAGACTACTGTATTTTTACTCCACCTTGTTCCTTGGAAAAGGACCCTGGGCGGCTTACAGTAATGAGAGATAATATACTGTACAGTTCTGTACAATTAAAACATGTTCAAGTATTAAGAACAACAGCATCAATAGACATTGCATTAAAGCTACCAGAGAACACGAGCAATTAAAAGGAGAGTAAAGTTCCATGTAAAGTTACAAGAGAACATGAGCAGTTAAAAGGAGAGTAAAGTTCCATGTAAAGTTATGAGTGATGGAAACTGACATTGAAAACATAGTGTCAATGTAATTACATAAGATTATAAGTAGTTATAAATACAAAGTCTACGTGATCCTATAGATTCATATAAATAGGCAATCCATCATTCAGGAAAAGCTTGCCTGAAGAGAAAGGTCTTTGCCTCTTTCTGGAAAGACAACAGAGATGAGGCAGTCCTGGCCTCTAGTGGGAGGGAGTTCCAGAGTCTGGGCAGAGCAGCCAAGAAGGCCCTTTTATGGGTTCCCACAGGGCGTACCTATGACAGTGGTGGGATGGAGAGAAAGGCCTCTCCTGATGACCTTAACACCCGTCAGTTCATAATGTGAGATTCGATATTTGAGGTAGCTAGGACTCAGGTCATACAGAGCTTTGTAGGTCAAGGTCAGCACTTTGAATTGAGCCTGAGAGCTGATTGCTAGCCAGTGGAGCTGCTTTAATAGGGGTGTAATATGATCTGTGTATCCCGATCCAGTCAGCAGCCTAGCTGCTGCATTTGGGGCCCATTGCAGTTTCCTGTGTAGTAGATCAATACTTTGCCAATTGTGGCACCTTACTATGGTTCATTTTTTATTTGCTTTAGCAAAAATAGATAGATAGATAGATAGATAGATAGATAGATAGATAGATAGATAGATAGATAGATAGATAGATAGATAGATAGATAGAAAGAAATGAGAAAAGAGGATGCTTTTAAAATTTGCAGATTAGAATTCTTTCCAAGGTAAACTAACAGAAACTTTTTTCCACTATAAATATAACTAAAGGTTTGTAAAGTTCTCTAATTAGGTACAAACCAGGGAAAGCGCATTTATAAGATGTACAATGTTGTATCAGTTGTGGAATGGTCTGCTGCAGTCACACAAAGTGTGGGGAAATGCACTCCAATCCAAACTTGATCCATGCCGAAGCGTGACTTTTGAGGCAGGACATCGTTGGCAGACACCTTTCTAATTCCTGCCCTAACATAATAGAACATAACATAATAGAAGATGAAAGATAAAGAACTGACTTGACATAATGGTATTGTGGAATGAAATTAAGAAAAAAGAAATGAAGGTAAGTACAGAAAAAATAAGTTTAGCAAGTACTGTATTCAATTTAGGTGAAAACAGTGAAAAGCATATGTATCAAATCAGTCTGGAGTAACCATTTGAGCTGATCACAAGTCCATCATGAGAAGTTATATATTTTGGTGCTGGTCAGGCTGCATGTGAAATATGATGCTCAATACTGGGTACCACATTTTTAAAAAAAACACTTTGATGATCTGGAGAGTGTGTGGAGGAAGTATAAACAAAACAAAACAAAACAGAAATATTGTGTTTTTTCAACCGAATGAGTTTTTTTCAGTATGAGTTTTCTGTCCAGAAAATGATGACAAAGGTGATGTTGATTTGTTTAGCCTGCAGAAAGGCATGGGGAAAGTCTGCAATTTAGATCCAAATAATTCAATTGCTTACAGTATTTTTTAAAGCTTGGGTTAAGGGCTATCTGAAAAGATTAACAGGAGCTTTGGGGAGATGAGATTGTCATTAGGAGAAAACAGTTTATGGACCTTTATATGCTTATATCTTTTGCTTCAAATATTATATAAGAATATAGAAGTCAATATAGATATAGATATAGCATAGCTCTCCTTTTGACCAGAACCCCATGAGCGAGGTAAGGTTGAGTCAAGAGACACTAAACCAGAGTTATCTTTGAGGCTCCGGGAAGACTAGAACCAGGACTAGAGATGGGCACGACTTAAAAAAAATGGTGTTTCATTTGTCATTTGGTCGTTTAGGGGTCCGTTTCGGTTCGTTTCCATTTTGTGAGTTTTTTTGCAAAAAAAATTGTTTTCGTTTCGTTATGTAACGACCCGAAAAAAGGAAAACAAAAAATTGCTGTTTCATTACTATTTAGCACAATTCAATGTATTTGCCATAACGAAAATGAAGCGGTCAACAAAATTTTCCGTGTTTCGGGTCGTTTCGTTTCATTTTGGAGTCAAAATTCGTTTTTCGTTTCATTGCGTAACGAACCGAAAAAAACCAAAAACAAAAATGAAAAATCACTCGTTTCATGCCCATCTCTAACCAGGACTCAAAAGTCCCAAGTCCAGCTCTTGAACCGCTATGGTACATTTGTTGCCTCTTGCCAGTTTTGTGCCCTTGAACTGAAATTACTGTCATGTGTTAGGTTGTTGGTCCACTTAAAACTGTTTTTCCCTCTGTCTCCACCCTGGGAAAAAAGGCACTAGGAAGTCTTTACAGTAGAAAATGTTCCTGTCAGACTCCCTTGTAATTGTAGCACTGAAGAATAGCTAAAGCCTGATGCTGATGAGACGCACATCCTTTCCCCCTCTTATATGATTAAGCTGAAACCTAATTCTTGCTTTTCAGGGCATCCTTTCCTAGAGGATGGCTTAATAATAACTCCCAGTGATGAAGAATGAAGCAGCCATGGAGCTAAGTGGGGACAGGACGAGGGGAAAGTGCTCACAATTCGTAAACAGGGAAAGAGTATTTTTGTAAAGTGTAGGCAAAACGTGCTTGTAGAGTACTTTTTTGTATGCAGAAGTCAGATTGTCAGGCTGCATTAAGGAGAAGCATTTCACAGAGGCACTGCACTGTTAGCTAGGCTAAGCCCATTCTTCCTCTCAAGTCTGCGGCTGTTGCTGTGAGACCCTGCAGCTTGAGCCATCTGGAAAAGCCTTCCTAAAGCACTCTCAGGTTGGTTTGCCACCTTTCCCGAGATCTGCCTGTGAAAAATGATTAGTGTCAAGAAAACGCCATGGTGGCCCTAGTTTTTCTCCGCACCACAGATGCATTTGCCGTTCTTCACTCACTTTCACATTACACCTCCTTCTATACACATTCCTAGATAAATTTCACAAAATAGCTGCCCTGCTACACAGACGTGCATACTGTACACACACACATACTCGGGCACTGTGTGTTGAGACAGCTGATGGGGTAGGATGATATCACAGGAAGTGAACTGTGCTGATTAATCTAGAAGACTGTCTCTTCCCCCACATTGATTTTTTTTTATGTCATCAGGGCTATTTCAATTTAGGGTAATGTGTTACATCCAAATCACTCTCCCAGGTTTCTCAGCCTTCTACCTGCAACTCCCCCCCATTTATTTTACCTTGAATGATCCATCCTAACAATCATTACTTCTCATTTATCATTACTTGAATGAAGTAATCTCAGTTTATTTTTGGTGTTTTACGATTTCTTGAACTGTATGCATTCCCTTTCTTGGTCACACTTCTGATCTAAGGAATTTTGACTAACGGTGTGAATTTTTCTTTAATTAAGACCCTTTTTTGACAAATGCAGGCTTGAAGTAAATAAGTACATTGTTCCACTTCTTTGAATATCATCAACATTTTCTTCCCAGTCTTGTGTCATATCAAACTATGAGGCTTTGAATTTTTCTCCCACATTTGTGTCCTTAAGCATTTTTGAACACTTTTCCTAATGTGTGTCTTTGTTTATATATTTTGCCTGACATAGGAATTCCTTTGTGCATTTCCCTTTAACTGCTTTGACTTCCTTTGTATTCCCTCCAGCTTTATGCACTTCAGCCATTTTCACTGGGAAGGGTGTACATAGTTTTTTGTGGATGGCTGTTTTGCATTCTTGCCCAGTGGGGGGAGTTATTAGTAAAGCAGAGACACAGGTGACTTTTGGTAGTCCCTGTTCACAAAGGTCCTAACTCTGAAGCCAAGCAATAATATTCCAGCTGTATATATCCATTTCATTCTAGGAAAGAGTGTGTAATCCAGCCATACACTGTCACATAACACTGCCCTTTCCTTCTGGTCTCTTTCTTAGCATGATTGGTCTCTTCTTCATATTTATCTTTTTCGGGTGGTAGATGGAACACCACATATGACCCAACATCCTTCTTTTGGCTGTTGTGGCTGCAGTCACAGTCTACCTTTCAAGCCAGGAGGAATGGGTGAGTTTAAGGGTAGTTGCTTTATATTGCTTCTACCGCTTTCCCTGATGGTTTGGAGAAACAGAATGAGGGGAAGCTCTGCCCTCCTCCTCCTCTTGTGTACTGAGGGCTGCCATTACTGTTGAAGATTAGCTCTTTGTTTCCTACCTAAGTTGGCAGGGCAGCTTGTAGCATTCAATCCAAGGTGCGCTTTCTCGACAGCAAGCCGAGTTCCCCAACTCAGCAAAAATTCAGTTTTATTCTAAGTCACTGACTGGGGATATTTGCTTCAGGTGGTCAAATTCCCACTATGCCTCCTAGAAAGGGGGTTATGCAAGATTTCCTTGGAGGAGTTATATGTCCTGTTATCTGAGCAGCCTTGGGAAAGTTGCATGGACCTAGAATGCCATCAGAAGCAAGGATTGTAAACCACCTAAGTCTTATGAAGGGTCATCAGGAGCTGGAACCAGCTTGATACCACATAATTAGCATTAATGTATTTGTAAGATGTAACATCTGTGTAAGAAGGATAATAAATGTAAGCTAGGAAAGACACTAGGAAGGAGTTTTAGTTGATTTTTGAGAACAATTTGTTATCTTTATAGTCAAGATGAAAATATATTTTTAAAAAATGCATACAGGAAATACAGTTGGACAGATTGGTCTATTCAGGCCAGGAGGTTTGAAAGATTTGCTCACAAAAGTCTGCATTTTACAGACTGTTTTCAGCTAGACTGGCCCTCAATATGGGTTGATACTTTTTTCCTTTATAACAAGTGCCTCGAATTTATCACTTATATAACAGAAAAGCATAACATTGTATCCTCCATGATGGAAATAGTTACGCCTGTTGAAACCGACTCTTGCATATGGAAAAATCTGATTTCAGTTCATTTGTGAAGAATGTGCCAGCTTTTTCAAATTAGGTGTCTGAAATTAAAGGAACCTGCAATTTTAAAATCTCCAGTATGAGCGAAATCAGTCAAGAGTTCTGGAGCAATGTTTCAGGTTTCAGATCTGTTTCTCGTGGCTAGGTTATTAAGATTTTCTTTCTTTCTTTCTTTCTTTCTTTCTTTCTTTCTTTCTTTCTTTCTTTCTTTCTTTCTTTCTTTCTTTCTTTCTTTCTTTCTTTCTTTCTTTCTTATTTATGACATATGGTAAGACACCCATCAGGTTGACTATCCTCATGCTATAGCCTAACAATACCATATTATGAGCACAGCACAGAAGCATTTCAAAGCCTAATGATGTCGCTCTTAGGCATGTATAATAAGGTGTATTTTTTAAAATACTTTCATCACTTTTGTTGTCAGAAAAACCCATATCCATGTTCTGATGTTCTATTCCATTCTGGCAAAATGAGCTTCCTTCAGCCTTTCTCACACTGTAGGATGCTGTCAAAGTCTAGGATATGTGTCTTGCCCAGAGAAACAGGTTTTGGATTTTGTAAGAAAACTTCACTTCATAGTAGTGACAGGTTTGGTAGAACATGATGAGCTCCATGTCTTAGCATTGTAATCATAATTCTGAGTTGAAATTGAAACAGTTGATGGTTGGTGATATGTGCTATCAGCAAAGAGAACCACAGAAGATGTGTAAGCACTTGAACAGAATATCTGTGACTCATATACTTGAAATGTATCAGTGTTTTGCTAGAGCCTGAGAAATGTCAATCAATGGCCACAAAGGTTTTTGTTTTTGTTTTAATTTTATAGCATTCTGGTCTTGGACAGCCTCTTTACCTAGCTGGCCCAAGCTCAGCTATGTGTTGGGCTACAACTCCCAGCATTCATGATGACTGGCCTTGCTGATTTGGCTGACGTGAAATGGGGTCCAAAACACTGAAAGAGCACAAGGTCAGACAAGGCATTTTCAGGCTCTTGCATAAGGACATATCCAGTATCTCCATGGCCAAGCAGAAAGTTAAATGAACACTCTTCATTATCTCCAATTGCATAGAGGAGACTGGGTAGAAATTTGTTTGTTTGTTTATCACACGCACGCACACACACACACACACACACACACACACACACACACACACACACACAC
>JAHTLZ010003542.1:44810968-44831598 GCA_023846285.1 Phrynocephalus versicolor | reverse complement strand
CACACACACACACACACACACACACACACACACACACACACACACACCACTCCATCTAGACTGAGGGCCACTCTTGACAGTGAACAATAATTTAAAAATACAAAATGACTGATGAAGCTGGTTCGATGAGTAGTGATTTTAAAAAATGCCAAGAAAAGATCTCTCAAGAAAAGAAGTCCTGTTGCCATGAATCAACTTCCAGATGGATGTCACAAGGTTCCTTTATGGTTAGTGGTAGTTAAGGACAGCCCACATATAAAGGCAATTATAGCCCTCAAAATGTGGCTATTGCATTGAAGTAATTGGCAACAGTTAGTACCTAGACATCAGATTGAATGGAAAGGTCCATTGACACCTTGATCACTGTTTTATTCACTAGGATAAGGTGAAATGTATTTCTTTTAAAATGCGATTAATTCAAAATTTGAATAACTATTGGTTACTGAGCATATGAAAATTCTGTCTGAATGTCATCTTCCTTTTTCTTTTATTTCCTTTTCCTTATCCCTTATCCCTTTTCTCTTCTTGTCTTTTCTCTTTTTTCAAATAGCCTAGTGGTGTGGTAGTTCAACTACTGTACTACAGCTAAAACTGTATTCCCTGAGGTTCAATCCCAGGTAGCTGGCTCATGGCTGACTCAGCATTCTGTCCTTCTGAGGTCAATAAAATGAGTATCCAGCTCGCTGGGGGGTGGAGAACAATGTGTAGCCTGCACAAATAAATTGTAAATTGTTAAGCACTATGGAGTGGTATGTAAGCAGACACTTTGTGTTGCTTTGTTTTGCTTATTTTTTAGCAATGGAAATGTGGGCATTCTAGTGTTGAGACACAAACTTGATCCTACAACATAGGACTCACTCCTGATCAATGGTCTAAGAAGTTAGCTGCTGTAAATTCCTAGGTAGTCTCCCTGACTCATTTTATAACACTTATTCAGATTTAGAGAGTTGACACCTTGAGCCTTGTGAAAGTCTTATAAAAGTATATCTACTTACCACATTAAGCGGGGATATTGTACTACCTCCATCTCATCAGTCCCCAGTTCCGTCAACCTTCTGCATGTAGAGGGTGGCTGTCTGAGCTGAACTAGAAAGATTATTGTCTTCATGGTCTCCCCAGTGAGTTCAAAACCTGAATTCTCCACATAAAGGAAACTGACAGGTAGAGGGAGGATGAGTTAGTAGTCTCTATCTTCTTATATGCTTTCAAGGAGCCTGTATGGAGTTTTTCCATCAATGGAAAGTTTGCCTGTATAAGGTACAGTTTCATGTTACACTGAAAATTTTGTTTGTTGGGTGGGGTTGGAAAATCCAGACTGCTGACATAATGTACCCCATCTAGGCTTATTCTGATTCACAAGCACAAATAATTTTGCTACCCCTCCCACCACCACCTTCCTTCTCCCTAGTCGATGCCCATTACTTGATTGATATTATTTCCTGAAATGAAAGTCATTTCATTCCTGGAGGAATATAACAGTGGTCTTGTGAAAAATGAATTTGGTTTCTAAAGGAAAGGAGAGAGAATGACATTTCACATTGGTTCTTCCTTCAGTGGCTTCCTCTTTTGCTAACAGATTAACATTATTTGTGGCGGTGTTCTGACATGGGATTAGAATACATCCAAGTTGACATAGTAAATGTTCCAACATTTCTACTTTCTATATAAGGGCAGAAAACAACAACACATATCCTGTATTAAACAGAGCATTTATATTTCTACCTTTCAGGGAGCTAATCTTTATGAAAAATGTTGCAGGAATAACATTTTGTGTTATGTGCATTATTCTGGGTTAGATCCCAGGCCTGTAAAATTGATTAGTGTTGCTATTGGCTTCAGGGGAAGTGGGAGCTGGCTTCCCTAAGAAGTGAGGTTTTTTTCCATTTCTTTTTATTCCTTGGTTCTTTTGAAATTTATCATCAGATTGCTGTTTAAATATAAGACATTTATAAGGATGCACACCTTGATTCAAGAGCATATGGAAAATGATGCATTGGAAATATATTTTTGGCAAGGAAGACAGTAGAGAAAGATGGCATCGTATGAAAGTGTAAGAACTGCATTACTGGCTTAAACCTGCATGTTTGGCTTCACTGTGACTTCTGAAGGTTCCATTGGTCTTTAGGAAGGCAGACTGTCAAATAAAAGCTTCTATATTTCTTTGACTTTACAGCTGCATTCCTAAGGAGACATATTTAACCTGTGTAAGCCTCACTGGAAATTAGTTCTTTGGAAATATCTGTAGGCTTGGGGAGTGCAGCACTTTTAACTTGTGGAATTTAATTGTGCAGTAGGAGGAATACAGGTCACGAGTTCTATTTGACTGTAAGTGCCAAAAATCTGTGTAATGTATCTATAACATAATGTCAGACCAGTAGGTTAGATGAATTTCCAACAATGCTGATTTGCCTTCCAGATCACACATTTTCAGTGTGGGAGATTCTTATATATAATTTCTGCACTTATTTGTTTTGGACTTGGACAACTGTCAGAAATACTTTTTGGCTTTCATCCCTGTCCTGGATGCTCATATCACAACTCAGACAGGATTGTGCAAAGCCTAAAACATACTTCTAAGTCTCTGTGGAATTTACTGATTTGAGAAACTCTTTCTGGTGTGATGTTTGGGGCAATAATAAAAGTATATAAGAGCTTGGAAAACATATAGGAAGCTTTTACTTTGCTTTTCCAACCCCATTTTCCATTCTGTTATTTCGCTTGCTTCTCTGTATATTTGTTGTGTTTCTAACAAATTTATCAATTGCCTTGTGTTTTTTCAACTGTCTTTTTCATCCCACTTGGACCACAATGTCTAGTAGTAGACTCAAACCAGAACAATTAGTTTACTGGTATTAATTAAATATAACTTATGATACACCTATTTTTAAAGACGTATAACTGAACATTCCTGTCAGAGAAAGATGAAATAAAAATTGTGTTGATTTTGACAACTCAGAGCATAAACTCGTAGGGTTCAGTGCAGGTCCTTAATTAGGTTCTGTGTCAAACAAAGATTCTGTGTTGGGCGGAGGGGGGGCAGAATCGTAAATGTTTTGCTATTTTGGCACCCCTCCAGTGAGGCTTCTTGGGCATATGCCCCACTTGCCCCCCCCCAGTTGTGGCCCTGGTTGAATGTGAAGAGGAAATGTAGAACAATTTTAAAGTATCCCTAATGAAAACACTTGGGTGGCAATTGGCTCATCATACACTCTGTTACTCCACAGACATTTATATAGCAGAGGTTAAAAGTGTGCCACCCTCCAAATATTGCTGGACTTTTATTAACCATCATTCCAACCCAGCCAAGTCAGTGTTGAAAAATAGTGGGAGCCATCAACATCTAGATGGCCCCATATCCCCCAAAAAGCTAACCTGGAAGCCTATAGCCAACTACAGGTATTTGGCTGGCAAATAGTAACACACACAGCTTGTGTCCACTTAACCTAAGAAATGTTGGGATAATCTCTAGCCCTATCCAAACACTCAATCTCAAAGTGTCCAGTGCTCAAAGAATGGTTGGGATGGGTGCACACTTTTAATTCCCACTTCCCATTTTTCTATCTCATTAGGACGTCCTGCAGATTGTTTTTGTAATTGGCAGCTCCCAGGAAAAACAACAGCTACTAATCCTGGAAACAGTATATAAACACATTTAGCTGAAGGTACTAACAATACCTATGAACATCTTGGTGCAGAAAATGTAAAGATGTGCAAGATTTCTGAACTGAGAGGGACCTTGAGGTGCAGAGTTAACTTGCATCTCCACAACACCACCGTTCTTTGATCACTAGAGAATCTCGGTCTGAATAGGGCTTCTCTTAATATGTCTAATATGTTTGGATATGAAAACCTCTTTCAGGACACAGAGGTACTGGACAAAACCAGCAATCACTATGTCAGACTACAAAGGGAAGCCATTGAAATCCACAAACACAAGCACAGCTTCAACAGAAAAGAAGAAAGTCTAAAAATCAGCAAAGCCTGGCTTCTAGAACTAAAAACTACAGCCTGCAAAAGATCAGAGTTCAATGATTCCCACCCAGCCACAAGCACCAGTGATCAGCTCACACAATAGAACAGCCAACGACACCCATCAACCACAGAGGATTGCTGCTACCCCCTGATTGCAGTGAAACTTCTTAATCCCTCCACATCCTGAATAAGACAAGTTCCCCTTTCCCCACATCTTTAAAAACCACAATCTGACTCATTCCATATCCCAGAGCTCAGAGCAACTTGCCCTGTGAAGATGCAGGCCACAGAGGTTGGCAAAACATCAGGAAGGAAAACTTCCAAAACATGGCCAAACAGCCTAAAAAACTCAGAACAACTGTTTGATCTTTGTTGGTTCTTTCTCTCTCATTCTCATGTACAAACATACATGCACGCAGGCGCGCGCACGCACACACACATTTCCTTCTGTCTGAGCTTCCTCATTCCTTCCACTTCTGCTATTCATAGTGGGGTTTCATCACCCTGGGCATATTATGATAGAGAGAGAATTAGTAGTACTACATGTGTATTAGTAATCTACTACAAGGTGCTTTGTGCACTTGGAGCTATCTGAATGCTAATTATCGTCGGTAGCTTTGCAAGAAGTACTAATACTCTAAAAGGTACACATTTTATTAGCTTTACTACTAGATACAATTATATTGTCATTTCCTTAGCATGATGGTGTCTATTCCCAAGTCAAGGTTTTAACACTGGGAAGAGACAAGAATAAAATAAAAACTCAATGTGCCTTTTGTAAATATAAACAAAAATAGTTGAGGTTCCTAAAGATACATTTTGATTTTCTTTTATGTTCAGAATATTTCTTTCTCTGTATTTTCTTTTTTGACCAGGCTCGGTAAAATAGCTTTCTGTCTGACTTTCCCTCTGTCTTTTTGCTCTGACATGTTAAGAACACAAAAGCATGCTGTGGCAGATAGAAGGAATGAAGCATTATAGTCCAGAGTGGAGGACTGTTCATTTAGTAACTAATAACAAAAATTTGTGCATGAAACACACTTTAATGGTCTCTGTAGTCATTGGGGCTTTGGGAGCAATATCAAGAAATTTTGCACAATTTTATAAGCAGTTGCAGACCTCTGAAAGAACATCATCAGAGCTACAAAAGATGGTAATCTTAGGAACAGCATAAATACTGCACCAATGTTTAATCGATATTTCACTTTTTGGTTCAGCTGTGGTACCCCAACTTAAGAGCAGCTCGACTTAAGAGCAATTCGATTTAAGAGCAGAAAACTGTTGGCATTTTAACTGCTGCCTTACAAATTTTAGATATGGTCTGCTCGACCTACAAATATTTTTTTTCCATTTTTTTGATTTTTAACTTATTTTTTCAATTTTTAGATAGGTACCCCAAGTTAAGAGTAGTACAATTTAAGAGCATGCATTCGGAAGGGATTAAATTCGTAAGACAAGGTACCACTGTATATGTTTTATATATAATATCAGTCGATGCTTTTTTAAAATAATTTTATTGACTTCAATATTTTTAATCCTCCTCTTTATCATCGTCATCATTGTCTGCAGAGCTGGAAGGGACCCTGTCACAGTGAGAAATTGAACTCCCAAGCTCCATAGCCACATGCCTAAAATATTGAGCTATCCAGAGTATTGTACTTGGCTGCACAACATAGAATTAAACAGTTCTAGTCTTTTCTCATTTAAACCAATGATTTCTAAACTGCGGGGTGGACTAGAAATCTCAGAATTCATTGCCACTGGTCATGCTGGTTGGAGCATGTGAGAGAGAGGAGGCCCATGGTTCGGAGCCACTGCTTGATGCCATGCTACTGCAAAGCTGGCTTTCTTTCTGCTCTCTTCATCCAATTCCTTAGAAAAGCTTTTCTTTTCTTTTCTTAAAAGAATTTATTAAAATTATCAGCATTCTGTTTCCAACCCATCATTTCATCTGCAGATTCCAGCAGTGTGTCAGACCTTAGCATACAATAGAGTCACTCTATGTTGGACCTTTGCAAGCACTTCCTGGGTGCTGAGTTTAAATCAACATGACCCCTCCCCTCAGTTTGTGGATTAGCAAAACACTCCTTTGGGGAGGATAAAATGTAATTTACTCTTTAGTTATAGCTTTCTGCTTTCTTTTTTCACATTGCGATTCTTAGTGAATTTTCCAACCCACCTCTAACATTCTAAATGCAAAAAATGGATGTTTTATTCTTAAGAAACAAGGTGGAAAACTCTAATCCAAATCGTTTAGTCATATTTGGATCATAACAGGAGACATGTTTATTTTAGCTCTCCTTGAAGTATCTTTACTTAAACTATTAAGATTGCTACAGAGTGGGTTTTCTGATTTTGTGTGTGCAAAGATTTGTATTGTATTAGATTCTTTTCCAACACTACATGCTTATTATTTTAATTGCTACCTGAAGTGCTGACAAAATCTTCTCTCTTCATACTCTCCAGCATAATACAGCAAAGGTTGGAGAATTTTTTTTTGAAGAGGGGACTTTAAGTCCCAGTATATATTCCAGCCAGCATGACCAGCATTTAAACATAATCTTTGATTATTATAACCCCAAGATTTGCAGAAAAGAAATGCAGTGCTTGAAATGTGTTGCTTACGCAGCTGTTCTTCGTGCAGAGAAGACTATGTTATGCCTGCCTGTTTTACAGCGGTTGAAGATGAGAGCCAGCTTAAACGAGAATGGAAATGGTTGAATACAGAGCATTTAAAATCTGGGGAATCAAAGCTGGGCATACAAGTTAGGCACTTTGTTAGGGCCAAGACTCATAAAAACCTGTCAGTTTCTAGAGCTCAAATTCATGTGGCCACACTTGTAAATAAACTGGTAATTTTTGGTAAACACCCATCAGAAGAAACTGAAATGTAAACCTCAACCATTCATAACAGCTGTTACATATCTTGGGTCTTGCATTGCTTAGAAAAGTTAGTATTGGTGGTTTCAAGTGTGCAATGTATTGATTTATTTCACAAGCTCATATACCAGCCAATCACTGCTGAGCCTTACTTGGGGTGGTTTATATATATATATAAAAGACAGAATTAAATAATATAAAATGCAAAATATAAAATAAATGAATAACCAAGTAAATCAAAATAGCTCACACCTCAACTCATAAATCAGAGAGGATGGCAAGATGGACAGCATAGGTTTGATAGGAACGTTAAGTGAGGATTACCTGAAAGGCATCAATGAATAGCCTTGTTTTGCGCATCCTGTTACAGGCTGAGAGGGAGGGGGCTGTCAGCAGCTCTGCAAGCTGGATAAAGAGTTATGGAGAATGCAAGGACTTGTGGGTTAGTAGTTGAATGTGAGGAAAAATATTTTACTTGCACTGACGTTGAATTTTATTTTATTTCTGTAGATCTACATGCAGTTGCTTTATGGTTACCTTCCATTCTGCTGTATTAGGAATTGGTTGAGACTAGGAATGGAAGCTTGAACCATGGAAGAGAATCTCTCTCTCTCTCTTTCATTTTCATGTTCTTCCAATGATTCCTAAGAGGAATGTCCAACATTGCCCAGAACTACAAGCATCCTAATTTAACTGCTTGATGCTGTCTTTAAGCAGGACACAGCAGGTAGCGTGAACAGGTAAAAGGCAGAACAGGGGCTAATGGGGAGAACAAAAGAACACGAAAGAGCGGTCTCTTTTGCCTTAAATAAAAAGGCAAGTACACAAAAGACATACAAACTAAAGAGGTACCCCCAGAACACTCCCCTAAAGAAAACATTTGTTCCTGTTTACAAATGTACATTTCACATGGCTACTGTACCTGGAGCCAAAATACCCACCATATGTGTTAACATTGCTGTCCTGGGAAGCAAGGGGGAGGCAAAAGAGTATGTGCGTCAGAAAGCTAAGCAGATCTGTTGGTTTGAGAGGCAGTGATGAGTTTGAAAATATTTATTGGGTCACAGAATGGTAAATGTAAGCCTAGATCAAAAAACAGATGCAGTTAATCCTCAAAGTTGTTTTATAACACATTACTATGGTACCAATTTCAAGTATTTGAGTTTCCCTCCTGTTTTATCTTCTGGTAAAAACTGGACCAAAAAAAGAGCCCAAATTCCTCCAATAACTGCTTGTCTTTGAAGAACAATAACCCATTAACCCCATATATGCTGGCATATATATGCTTATATCCAACTAACTTGATGTGTATGTGTGGGTTGGTGGGTGTGGATCCTCCAACCACAACCTAATTGTAGCTTTCCTTAAAACTTTATTCCTTAATTTACAAACACTTCCATTCAACTCTTTAAAATAAATTTTTGTTCTATCTCGTGCCAAGACTTGGGTAGACAATGTTAATTTAATAAGCCAGCTGTATTTGTCTGTCTAGAATTGCTCTTCCCATGAAAAGCTGTCAGGTAGATTGGCTCTGTAATTCTTCTTCACATGAAATAATAAGATAAAGATCTTGGTATCAAATTGAATGTTATACTGGAACTAGCATTTGGAATCTTTCCTGCATGGTCTGGAGTCGTTTTACAATAAATGTATTCTTTGGTGACAAACATACTCATTTCCTAACATCTATCAATTATACTTTAATGGTATATATTGTACTACTTGCCATTGGTTTCCATCTCAGCTGTAATCCACAAGAAAACAGTTTGTGCTTTCCAGTTATTCTTGATACTGTACTGTTAAAATGGGTAAATGATCAAATTATGCTACTAGTTACTGCAGCTGTTTTTTCTTTATGTGCCCCATGTAAATATAAAGCATGGACCATTTTTGTGTACCATACAAAACTGCAAGTTGGTAAAGCATATAAAGGTAGGCCTCTATCTTTTAAATTAAATTCTATGTTGATAACAGGCATTTACGGTAATTTGAAGTTCTTTTTTTAAAACAAAAATCATGGTGATTATTACTTTTAATAAAATTGTTTAGAGTTCATTTTACCAGCAACAAGAAGTAGATTCCTGCTCGAGCTGAGGCTGCAAATTTTGGCTGTATTGCCCTGAGGATCATTCAGTTGGGAGAAAAGTTGGGCCCAAGGGTAATTTTCACTTACCTTCAAGATGATGCTGGAAAAGAATCATGTTTGAGAGGTTTCATCGTTTGCACTCAGAATGAACATCCCCTTAAAAAATACATTTATGATTTAAATCTTGAGTCGTTCATGTGTCAGTTTGTTCATCACTCCTTAAAGGCAATGATATTCTGTATGGTCTTTAAAAATCAGAAATATTTAGGTATGTCTGAGCACCAAAATCCTTTCATTTTGTTTTAGGTGTCTTTCTGCTAATGCCACCCTTTAAAAAAAATGAAATGCTGCCATCTAAACTCAGATATGTGTTTGTTATGCAAGTTGCTGTTATTAAGCAATGTCCTCATGTTCCCCCCACACATGCGTGCTAGTCGTTTCCAACTCTAGGGGCAGTGCTCATCTCCGTATTCAAGCCAAAGAGCCAGTGTTGTGTAAGTCTGTGGCCATGTGGCCAGCATGGCTGCAAGGAAACACTGTTTTACCTTCCTGCTTCTTACGGCACTACCTATCTTATCTATTGCATTTGCATGCTCTCAAACTGCTAGATTGGCAGGAGCTCACTCTGCTGTGTGGCACCCGGGATTTGAACCACTGAGCTGCTGACTTTGTAGCCAACAGTTTTCAGTACTCTAGTCCACTGAGACACCATACCACTGTAGTGGGGAACTGGCCTGCTAATCAGTTATCTTTTTGAAAAATTGCTATGTGCTTCCTGTGACATTTTGTTAACATTGTTTTTGTTGTTATGCAAACATAAACATTGTTTTCTTTGTGTAGTAACTTATGGTATTACTCTGGAAAATGGGACATATAGTGTGCTGTATGGCTGTTATGTTTCAGCGTAGATCCTAGAACTATGGTTTATAGCTTTGGGTCCCCAGAAGCCTTCATCACTAGCTGTGCTGGTCAGGTTTTCTGGAAGTTGCCATGCAAAAAGAAGCACAAATTTGGGAAAGCAAAGCAAAGTGTTCTACTTATATGCCACCCTATAGCACTTAAAGCACTCTCTGCATGGTTTAAAAGTAATTATGCAGGCTCACATTACCTCCCGGGCAAGTTGAGTACTCATTTTACTGACCTTGGAAGGGTAGAAAGCTGAGTGGACCTTGAGACTGCTACCTGGAACTGAACCCCAGGCCATGAACACAGTTATAGCTACAGTACACCAGTTCAACCAGTTTGCCATGAGGCACTGTCTTAGAAGAACATTCAGTCCAATTAGTGTTGGACATAAAAATAGAATTTTATATAGTACATCAGGGCTGTTCAGCTTTGAACAGCCTGAGGTCTACTTTTTCCATCCCAAAGTACCTGAAGACTACTACACTAAAACATCTACTTACGAATCTATCCGTTCCGAGCAAATGCTCATAAGTCAAAAAAAATTTAAGTAGAGGAGCGTTTTCCCATATGAATGCATTGAAAATAAATTAATCTGTTCAGATTTGAATGAGCTGTGGGCCTTGAACTGCCCCGCTTAGCTGAGACAGTGGGCTGGCAGACCCAGAAATTTGCTGTGGCAGTGGTGGTCCTTGGGATTAGGGAGGGAGGGGTGGAGAACTTATCCCCTCACTTTTTAAATTGATGGCCGGTGGGCTACTTTTGAACCCTTTGCAGGCTACTGGTAGCCCACGGTCTACCTGTGTACATTAATATCTATTGAATGTCTTCCAAAGCCTTTCAGTGAACATGTGACTAAAGCTCCCTGCATAGGAAGTTTATTAGTTTGTGACTAAAGTCTTAATTAGGTGATAAGCTTGAGTTGTGAGAAGGACCTCAGATCAGTCCCTACTGGCTAGTGTTGAACCTAGAATGCATTGCTCCTTCAGTTCCAGCCTTCCCTCACTGAACACCTAGGTAATGTAGCCCATCTCTCTTCATAGCAGTGCTGTCCCAGTTTAAACAAGGACTTGTGTGTGGGAAAGTATTGTAAGAAAACTGGCTGTATTTCCTTCCAGCAGCCTAGATGGAATCATATTTATTTGGAAATATGGACATGCGTTGGATATAAGATTCACCAAGTATAGATCAAAAGAATGTTTCTAGATGTACATAATTTTGGACTATCTGCCAATAGTGAATTGCAGTTGGATAGGACTTGAACTGAACTCTGCAGGGGATGCCAAGATTTCTTCTCAAGTAAATGACTGTGAAATAAAGGGACCTGATTTGCAAATTAATGTATGTCATCTTCAACATTTGTCAGTATAGTTTTTAATATTAAAATGCTTCATTTATGAAAACCATCTTGTACTGAATGAACTGTTCAATGATGCATAGATTTAATTACTTTTTTCCAATCATGCTTTTGTATTCTGCAATGTTCACCTTTTTTGTGCTCTCCAAGGAACCACATCATAAAGAAGTCTAATATTTTCACATGATAAATTAGACCTGGAAAAATTGAACAAAAGTGTTCATGTTAATATTAGTGACTGCTTAAATGGATACAGGACCAAGAGGACATATTTGGTGTTCATGGCGATTTTGAAAGCCCATTTTGCCCACCACTGCCCTTGCTTTCCTGAACTAGGAAACTTCTTGTGGGTCAGTCACTGAGAATAATTCTTTCTAACAGTTCTGAGTAGAGATGGGTGTCAATTTATAAATGCCACTTTGCAGAAATCCCTCTGTGGGGCACCATGGGTGCTGCACACTCCTTCCCTCACCCCCACTGCAACTGGCTTGCCCACTCACAATCTGTCATGCACTGCTATGGTCCTCCTGCTCTGGTAGTGCTCCAGTCCAGGCAGGAGCTCGGGCTGCCCTTCCTTGTCTTTTCTGGCAGCTGACCACTCAAAGGTTGCTCAAGGAGAATCTCCACCCCGCCTCCTCATGTCTTAAGATGGTCATCCTGATAAAATGGATTTGAGAATGATGGATGGAATACCTGCTGGTCCAGTGGGAAGTCATGCAGCCCAACCTGGAAAATTGTCTTTTTTAAATACTGTAAGCTGCCCTGGATCCTTTTTGGGAGAAAGGTGGAATATAAATATTTAAACAAGCTTTCTATTTAAAAAGAAAACTCACAGCTAGCATGGAGCAGAAAGCTTAGAGTAGCTTGGCCTAGCTGAACCTCAAAAACAACCAGTTAAGGCCTTTCTTCAAGATGCATCATATCTAGGTGTTTGTAAAATGTCTGTGAGATATGTAGAACTTGAAGAATGACAAAATCATGGTATTTGAATCTCTTTCTGTTACCCAGAGACAGTAAGTAAGGAGTGTCCCTTACTCTGTGGCATTCTCGATTATGATCTGTCAAAATACAGTAAGACCTTGTAAGACGAATGTCCCTTAAGATGAAAAACTCATAAGACGAATTTAATTTCTGGGGATAGGAAAAACTTATAAGATTATTTTTTCCTTCCGCTTTACATTCTTTTTACAAGGTACCATTGATCCTGGCATAGCCTGGGCTGTTTGCAAGGGAACAGCTCAGGCTGGGTGAGAATCACCAATTTAGTGGGCACAGCAGGGATTAACTGATTAGTCTTACGAGATACTACTGTAACTAGATATATTTCCTATTTCACCTGGGACTTGGTTATTTCTTAGGTTTGTAATCCTGCTAAGATGTTGTCCATACCGTGCTCTTCTAAGAGGGTGTCTGGGATGAGTAAGAAACAGGGATGATGGAAATAACTTGATGAAGTAATCTCCATGCTTCTTCTTCAGTTTCAAGGAATGGTGTGGGGGGCAGTGCCAACTAGTGTCCCAGTGCCCGAGTGCAAAACTGAAGAGTGCTATTGCCTCTTCTGAATGGCTTGTGACTCTTACTGAGTTGATAACTCTCATGACCAGAACCTTGATCCTTGTGTCAGAGAGTTAACCTCTGACACATGTTCCCATCTGATCTCTCTTCTGGAAGTAGAATTTGCAGATCTTTTGTTAATATGAATGGGGCTTTTTCTTGCTTAAAGAGATGCCTTGTACCTCTATGCTAGCCCTATTTGCTTGTATAATGGAGTGTGCATGAATGGGGTGCAATAGGATACTGGCCTGCTCTGGTTCTGCTTGGATGGTTTGATGGGATAGCAATAATGACGCTGTCCCCGATGATGGCAGTTTATATAAACTATGATGCCATTGCAGTGCCTTAAACAGCAAATTTTTCCCTGCAGTACAGTTGGCATGATAAAGATTATAAAGCTGCATATCCTTCTGCAAAAATTGACTCAATTTCCATGTGCCTTCAGGAGTGCCCGCAAAATGTGAAATAGTTAACTTATTACAAGAACAAAGGATATCTGTAGAACTTAATATCAGTATTGCAGATGGTGCTTTTGCATGAAAGATATACGTTGTCAGTGTTTATATAGTATTGCCATCCTGGAGTGCTTTATAAGATAAAACCTTACCTTGGGGAGCCTGCAGTATGAAATCAAATACATCAAGCAATATAGGAGGGGATGGGGAAAGGTGGTTGCCTGAGTTGCATGTCTTTTAGCTTATTTGTAGGTTGATTTACATTAGACCATGGGAACTATGTGAATGTATCACAGACTTCACCAAAATAGTGAGTTTTCTGGGTAAATTTAAAAGACATAAAAGCGTTGGCATTATGACACTCTCTCGGGATGCAGCACTGAATAATTCTCTAAAGGAGGTGAAACATAGGAAGATACATTATACTGATTCTGATATGTCAAACAACAGAGGAGTAGGAGGAAGTATTTTCTAAGTGGCAGTCCAATAGTTTCTAAACTGGCAACTGCAGAGTTTCAGGCAGGATTATCATCTGGCCCTGTCTGGAGATGTGTTACTCCTTGGTGGTTCGGAATACGAATATTAACCAGGTCCAACTCAGTTTAGCTCCTGAAATTGAGATTTGTGTATTCAGGGTAGCGTACTGGCAGATTTTTGCATGGTAGAGTGAGGCAGTGTTAGAGATGGAACAGGCATGAAGATCAAAGGTGTCAGTCCATCTGGTCTGCATATAAGTGTGGAGAGATAAGGTGATCATAGATGGGTGGAAGTAAAGTTAGGAAGATTGTGTTGAAGCTGGGAATGTACAGGGCGTCTGTATTGGATCTTAAGGAGTTTTGGTGTGATAACAGCAACAGGGAAGCTGATTGATTTTGGTCTCATTAGAAAAGTATGGGCATGATAAATGGATGATCAGAGGAGAGAAATGTTGAAAGAATGATTAAAAAGGTAAAATAATCAGATAAACACAAGAAGGGAAGCCTGATGCATGAAGATATTCGAGTTGCGTAGAAAGTTGCATGTATCAAAAGCAGTGTAAGGGTTGAGAAGATTGAGAAATAGAGGCCATTTACTAAGGCAATCAGTTGGTAGTTTGTATATGTGTGGGAGGAAATCTTACTGAAGTGAAGATGGAGGAAACCAAATTGAAGGGGCAAAGAGCAAAAAGTAAATGAGAGAAGATTGGAAGAGTGGGACTGGAAAGCATGCTTCAAGAGTTTGGAAATCATGGATGGAACTTAAAAGTAAGATGGGTTGCTTTTTAAAAATAGTGGGGTGTCATGTTTAAATGTGATAGGTGAGGATGCAAATAAGAGAGAAGTAGCTATGTAAAGAGAAGAGGGGATTGTGTTGGGAGTTTAGCAACCAAGGATGGACAGTTATGTGGAGAGGTCTGATGAGGGAAGACATTTCTTCAAACTTCATCTGTATTTTTCGTGTTGCCTTTTTTTGTGATTGTGAATTATTGGTTTTTCTTCCTATGTAGAGAAATGTACAGTATATCTTGTTCCTATGTTTTCCCTACTGTAATACGTTAAAATGCATTTTCCCCATTGGTTGAGCATGTTTTTGTATTTTTCAAATATCAAATATGAACATTTTTGGTTTGTGTACATTTATTTGTGTGTAATCTAATTTTCTTGAGGTGGAAAATTAAGTGAACACTTTTGTTAATAGCTGCACAAACCACAGTTTTTTCTAAATTCACTGTTTTAAAAAAGTCAGTTGATCTGAATTTCTTTTCCATCTTTTTTCAAAACATGAAACCCAACAGGAATGAATAGAGGAAGAGGCAGAGGGGGGAAAGGAGGAAGGATAGTTGAGAGATGGAGGGGTGAGGCAAGAGATCAAAAATAAAGCCAAAAACAGGTGGCTTGGATTTCAGTGGTTTTGGGCAAAAAGTGAGGAGTGGAGAGATAGCAGGCAAGGCTTACTAGAATAGGCAAGGTAAGAAAAAAGAGTCTGAAAACTGATGTGGATAAAAGAAGTTTGCTGTTGTTGCTCAAGCTGATAGGTGGCATGTGAGAAGGCATGGAGAATAAAATTTACAGTGAGAATCAACTCATATTCTTTGAAACAGATATTCAACTGCATGAGGCATGAACAAAGATGGTGATCAGATGCCGTGAACAAGCCCTAAGGTTGAGAGGCATGAATGGTAGGGGAGTTTTATGGATACCTTGTTCATCTCTTGTATAAATTGCACAAAACTATGGAATATGCTGCCTTGTTGCATTAGAAGCACCAAAGGCTGCATTTTCCAATCATTCTGTGCTTGGCCTGAATACGTGCCTTGCTTCACAGAGAAAAAAAGATGCTGGTTTTCTACAGAGACATTTTACAATAATTATGGAAACTTTGATGAAAAGTAACTACTGTGTGTCACATTCCTAAAAACTCTTAAAGAGATTAGCATTACAGCATGCTGCCTTAACGAGAGTGAGAACTGAGCAAGTATTCCTAACATCTGTAGCTAACTATATTTCATGATAGAAGGGTCAAGATGCCAAAACCTTGTGATTGAAACATATGGAAGATGGTAACTGCAAAGTCTAAGCAGTGTATGTCCCTGAAACTTGAAACTGACACACTAGCATGCTTTGAGACAACATAGTGTTTCATAGTGTTTCTGTTTGCTATAAATATGTGGCCAATGATCACAACATTCTTGCATATCCTAAGCTAAAAACAATCACTTCGTTATTAAAAATCCACTTGTTGGATATTTCCAGAAATTAAAATTCAGGTTCTAATTTCTCTGCCATTGCCTATTCTATTAATAGAACAAAGCTCATGGATCTGCATAAACGTTACCACTGTCCTGAGAATCACATCTAATTGCTTTTCCATTACTTCTCTCCATTGGAGTTTTGTTCAGCTGCTGACTTATTTTAAATAGACACCCAATTTCTTCCATGTGCAGTGTTGTTCTTTATATTAGTTGACCTTTTTAAAAGGGGAAAGTGGTATTTGTGTTACAGCATATCTTCTTAAGGTAAATTAGGAGAGGAGGGGAATGGATTGTTTCTAAAGTTGGTGACAAAATGACCTTTTTTTTCCACTGAAAAACCCTTGTTATGTGTCATCATGATCTATGCTAACTGAGTTTTCAGATGTGGAAGGAATATTTTCCCGCAATGACATTTGGCCTCAAATCTAGCAGTGTGATGTAGGCCTTGGCAGTTCATTTAATTTAATACCTCCACTTCATGCAGCTCCTCTGGGGATGGATAGGTGTCTTTGATTTCTTAAAATAACCACTACAGTGGTACTGTGTATAAAGTAATTAATTCATTTCAAATGAAATTATGCTACGAAAATTTTCCTTTATACTAGTTTCCCATAGGCATGCATTGAAAACAGAGTAATCCCTAATCACAAATATTTTTATGTTGTATGGATTCACCCCATAGACAATTCTGTTAAGCAAATTTCCCCTATCTCTGGAATTTTTTATGTTGTACAGATTTTATGTTATACAAACCATTTGGTATACGAGGTTCCACTGTACTTGGATGATTCTACCAGCACACAGAAATTTTCAGAAGTTCAAGACTTCACTTGGATACCCAGAGTGGTATAGTAGATAGTGATGGACTAGAACTCAGCAGACCTGGATTTGAATCACCACACAGCCATGGAAGCTTACAGGGGATGTAGAACTGGTGAAACCACTCCGTAAATATGTCACTTACCTTGAAAGCCATAATAGGATCAATATAATTTGGTTTCTATTTGAGGGGACAAAGCAACAGCAAACGATTTTATCCTATCCTTTGACCCCCTAACAGCTTCCCCACAGTAAAAGCAATCCCAAGGAGCCTTGGGATCCTTATGGAACAGGTACTGGACATTTTAGATTTCCTAAAAACCTCCACAACTGGTGATATAATCAGTCTTATGAAGCATAAGTTACACTGCTGAATTTGATCCAGTGTGTACTGTTTTATTCTGAGATAGGGTGGTTACTTACACATCAGTGAAAAAAGAATGATAGACCTTACCAAAAATAAAGGTGCTGATCTGCATTAACTTGCATATTCTAACTTATATGTATAGATTTTTTAAAAAGTGATTTCTGAAATGTAAATAGAATTACAATCTATTTCACCATCAAGGAAGAACAGGGCCCAAGTAATTTACATGCTTAATGTTCAAGTGCTTACAGTTGATGGACTAACTTCAAGTTTTATGGCTTTAGTCTGGTTCCTGTCTTTTAGCTGAGCAAGCTTGGGACTAGACAACCCTTCAGATCTGGATTGGCAGCATGTAAACGGAATAAGCCATAGAGATGGGCATGAAACGAGAAAAAAATTCATTCCGTTATTCATTATTCATTTCATTATGTAACAAAATGAATAACAAAAATTGTGATGAAATTAGAACGAACCGGACAGAACCATGAAAATTAGGTTCGTTACGTTTCATTTTCGTTAATGGCGATGGACAATGAAATGAGCTGTTTTTAAATGTTAAAATATGTCCTGGATATCCGTAAAAACCCAGCAATAATTATTTATTCTGCCTGATAATACCTACCAGGGGGGTTGGGGTCCTTAAAACGTGCATTTATGTCTTTTTTCAGATTGCTGTATTTTTTCCTTTAAGGGGAGTTAAGGGACATTGACCCAAAATGGCTCCCAGATGCCTAATATTGATTTCTTGGGTATTAAAACACCCTGGACATCCATAAAAATGCAGCGATAATTATTTGAAATTATTACCTACCAGGGGGTTGCGGTCCTTAAAACGTTTGTTTTTGTCTTTCTCCCATCACAATGTATTTTTTCTTTTCCCTTTAAGGATGACACAAAATGGATCCCAGCCACAAGATGGATGCAAGCCATGTGATGGGATCATGTAAATTCTTGGAAAATTTCAACCAATAGCATGCCCAGGTTGCAGACTGGGTAGGTGTGGCAGCCACAGAGGGCATAAAAAGCTCTGGTAGCTCCCGTCCTCCTTGCAGTCTGCAGTGGGAGTTAGGGTGGGATTGCTGTCTCTGCGACTCATTACTTCAGGCCAGCCAGGCAGGTGTGTGTCTCTGTGTTCCTGCTGGCTGCAGCCTGACTCTTAGGGGAGAGAAAGAAGATATTTCTCTTGCAGTCTCCCTGTGTGTGTGAGTACCTCTCGGTGAGGACCCTCCCCTGCCCCGCAGTGCAGTCACTCTGAGGCTGCCTTACGCCCTGGGCAATGCCCGCCGCTGCCTTTGCAGCCTCCCTGCATACCTAGTCTATACTGTCTCTGCCAGCATAATTTTTTAGTGTTTTCTGGGGCGTTGAGGGACGCCTGCGCATGGAAATTCTTTAAATTGCATAAAAAGCGGGTAAAAATGAAAAATGAAAAAATGAAACAAATTTTTTCAAAAATTTCACGAAAAACAAAAACAAACTGAAATGGACCCGCAACAAAAAATGAAAAACCAAAACATCATTTTTTCGATTCGTGCCCATGTCTAATAAGCCCTGATTTTCTGCTACCCGTTCAAATGAAAGGAATCTTCAAATGTTATTTCCAGCAACCCTGCCTTGCCTGAAAGATTCTTTCTTTCTTTCCTTCTTTCTTTCTAAGCAGCAGGGAGGAATACTTTTTTTTTGCTTCCTAGAGATATTTTTCTGTATGATATATTCCCCTTGAGAAATATAGTTGCAAGTCTTTCAGGATTTCTCAAATGATTCCTGATTTTATTTTATTTTATTTTATTTTTCAGAAAGAAATGCTGGATTGCACAATTTTGTTATAACTCCTGTATGTAATGAGATTTCTTTTCCTGTCAGGAAAGGGTAGAAAATACTGCAAGTCATCATGCAACTTTTACACTTCTTGTGCAGGATGGCATCTTTCTGGCTCCGCTTTCATTATGAAGCACAGTTGGTTTTGAAGAATTTGTTAATATTTGGACAATAGGCATGAATGAGGAGAGGAAGCAGGCTGGGAACTTATTATTATTATTATTATTATTATTATTATTATTATTATTATTATTATTATTATTATTATTATTATTATTATTATTATTATTATTAGAAGGGAGCCAGGGAATCTTGCTGAAGCAGGGAGATGTTTCAGTGGGGACTCTCAGCAGGGTGACTTTTCTGAAACTGCCAGGAATGAAAAGTTTTGCAGATCTCCCAGCATTCCTTCCTCATTCATTATAACAGGGTTCTAGACTTTACAGGAGCAGGAGGTTTTGAGAGAGTTTTTGGAAAGGAGGAGTGGGAGATGTCACGTGTTACACAAGCAGCATTTGTAGTTCCAGCCATAACTCCAAATATTTCTTTTAGGTACAAAATACCAGAAGACTGGTATTTGTTGATTCTGTTGAACTGCCAGATAACATATCAAGTAAATATAAGTCAAGGTGAAGATATTTCTAATAGCACCACTCTGCCTCCCATCCTCATTTGAGGGAAAGAGGCTGCAAGTACTGTACATACACACATGTGGAAATGTGAAAGCTTGGTGGAATATAAATCAAAAAATAAATTTAAAAAATAAACAGATAAAGGGAGGAAGATTCACTGCATATGTTTGAGCTACTAATTTTAAAACAAAAAGTGTGCACATTTGAAACAAAACCTAAACATGAAGTGGGATGCATTTGGATATGTACACTCAAAGGCCAGTGCAAAATGAGTTTTATGTTCTTGTAAATATAGTACAAACTTCATAGGAGAGCCAACAAGAATGAAAACATGTTTTCCATAATCTCTACAAATAATCCACCCAGTTATACATTTTCCTCATATTAGCTTGCCCATATTACTATCGTAATACTTCTTACAAGTGTGCATATTTCAAGTATTTTACTATGTCTTGTCAATGCATATTACATAAAATATGAAAATTTTCTCTCCTGTATCATTGAGTCTTGGTTGAATCTGTGGAGAACAAAAACAATATAGCAGATAAGGTGTGTATGTTAGCAGGAAGGAAAGATCATAGTAAGCCAACAATTTGATCTGTATATGGGCAGGACTGAACAGATATTAAGTTGTGCACCAAATGCACATAATATTTAACATGAGATTATGTTAGTAAATCATCCATTTATTGGTTTTAAACTAGCTTTAAACATAGTTTTGATAATTATTTTCAAAATTTGCCCTAATACCTGCAGAATTGAGAGTGCTGCTTCAAAAGAATCTTATGAAGACTGTTCTAGGTTAACCAACAGGAATATATGGTTCTGAGTAAACGTGTCAAGGATTTGGTTAGTTTTTGGTACTGTATAGCATATTAGGTCCTAGAGGTAGAAATAATAATAATAATAATAATAATAATAATAATAATAATAATAATAATAATAATAATAATAATAATAATAATAATAATAATAATAATATACAGTTAGTATTGCCTTTATGTTGTACCAGAATATCAGGGGGATGTACAGTATTTATTTTGTCAGTATGTAAGGATT
>JAHTLZ010003542.1:44787849-44810958 GCA_023846285.1 Phrynocephalus versicolor | reverse complement strand
GTCAGTATGTAAGGATTCCCCCCCTCCCCCCAAACTTTAGAGGCATGGATACGATGTGGTAGGAAATGTAGAAAGGAAACCAGGAGCTACAGTCTTTTAGGTAAAAATATAGACCTTTGCATGACACATTTAGATCTCCCCTTTTTTGTCAAGGATGAAAAAATTTACAAGAGTTCCATACACTGGAAGATGCAGTTTGGACTAGTGTGAGAAAGCCTTATTTCTAAAGAGAAAGACCCCTGTCTCCTCATATTTTGCAGTGCCTATGGAGCTGAGAATGCTCCCCCATGTGCTTCTCTATGTTCAGTGGCCATCACTGCAGAGAAAAACATGCTCGGGCACAAATGCGTATGTTGAAACTCCTCTGAAGACTTCTCAGTTTTGGCTAAAGCTACTAATATCCAAGTTGGGGGAGTTCTCGGTGAATTATGGTAACTGTCTCAATAGTTCATTGATTTAAGTACCTGGTTATGAGAAAAGCCAGCCTGTGTGGCTATGGGGAAGCTTCATGGTCCAGTGATGTCCCCAGAAGAAGGGTCTGCAAATATTTTTTCAACGCCTTGTTTACTGATCCATCTGACTTCTTTGTACTGTATTCCTGGCTGCCAGCTGAGGTTAATGCCATAGCAACAATAATAAATTATGTGAAATTGATTAATTATATCTTCCTCTGGGTATTGAAGGACCATGAGAGGGGTACATGCAGGGTTATGTGGACTAGCTCCCTCCACTGTTAAACTAAGAATCATCTCCAGCATCCTCATGGGCTATACATTTGGTGCATGCCAGAAGGAACTGGTTTGGTGTACAATGGTTTATATGTTTACTTTGATGCAGGAAGAAACTCTCTCATTGAGTTTTTCATGCTTAATGTTTTGTCCAAGCCTTCCATCATCTGCCAAGTGCATAGACATCAGGAAAAGCTGTACAATGGAGGACAAGGCCCACAGCTCTCTTGGCACATTCTTTCAATACCTAGATGACAGACCTTGACAAAGTTATGGTTTGAATTTCACAGAATTGTATAGCCAGACTGGCCATTTTATATCAAATCTGAAATCCTATTCTCCACTTTATGCATAGGTAAACACTGTGGAACACCGTAGCTTTTTGTATTGGGCACTGAATAATTCTAGATACCAAGAAAGTGCTCTCATTGATCATTCTCATTAAGCTTTTACTTTCCCTTTTATGCTTTGTATCCTACAGGTAATAAAATGCTCTATGTCCTAGGAGCAAATGCTCATGTATCCTCTCACCTGGTAGATCCACAGCTGTGCAGATGGAGTATAGTAATCAGCAGATGAGGCCTGATTTGAAAAGGTGCTGAGCACCCGAAAATTTTTAATGAAGACAAGAGGGATTCCTTTATGCTCAGCACTTTCCAAAACTGGTTCCTATGATGGGGTGATTAATGGCGAGACTGTCTGTGCATTGCATAAGGGGAACGTTCTTACATTCATTTCAGCTTTGTGTGTGTTTTCCTACAGTACTAAAACATTCAGAAGAAATGGCAGTGCAGAATCTTTGATTCAGTCATCCTCTGATTTTAAAGTCCCATGTTCTCTTTCCGGCTTCTCCACAATTGCTTTAAAATAAAGCAGATGCATTTATGTTTAAAACCTAACACTGTTCACAGTCTACCTCCTCCTTCCAAAACAAATGAAAATCAGAAAACTCTGATAGTGTTTACAAAATTTGCTCAAGGTTAGGCTTTGGAAAAATATAAAGTGAAAGGGATCCCACAAGTGTTGGGAAGCCACAACTAAAGCCACTGCCTGTCCTTTTGTTTGTACTGGGACAACATGTGACCCATGGAAATAGTCTCTTCCAATTTAGAGAAACCAATGTGGTGCAAAGGAATTGTCCTCACCTGTCAAGGCATTTAAAAAAAACCCACCTACGTACTTTAAATTAGCCATATATGTAAACAGTTCAAATAGCATTGTTGGTGTCATTTGTGGCTACTAGGTAGAGATGGGCACGAAATGAACAATTTTTCATTTCCATTTTTGTTTTTTCGTTTCGTTATGTAACGAAACGACAAATGAATTTTGTCTCTAAAATGAAATGAAACGAACAGAAACACTGGAAATTTTGTCGTGCATTTCATTTCCGTTACTGCAATATGAGTGAATTGCTTAAAATCCAAAAAAAAATCACAAAAAAATGAAATAAATGGTAACGAAATGGTAAGGAAGCGAACAAAACGAAAACAATTTTTTTGCAAAAATTCACAAAAAACGGAAATGAACTGAACCGGATCCTCCAAATGACAAACGACAAACGAAATGCCATTTTTTTGATTCATGCCCATCTCTACTACTAGGTATGTGAATGCAATGTTGTTAGATCCTCACAAAGAAGAAGAAGGAACTGCAGATGTAATAACCTCACCTTTGGAGAGACGGGTATTTTACCTCAGCCATTCTCAGGTCTTTTTTGGCCACAACCAGAAACAAAATGAAAGAACTATAAGCTGAACCAGGATTATGTAAGTCTCGTAACAAACTTATTAAGATGGTATGTGATGAATTTTTCAATCTATAGCCCCCTTCACATGTGCTAGCCCCTAATGAAAATGGATGTTTTACATGCTCTTGACAGTAGAGTGGATGGAAACTGGATTTTTACAAATTAAATGAAATTGTGTGAGTAATTGTATAAGTTGCAAATTTGTAAACAGAGATGCAAAATTAGAAATGTTTTTTTATTATTTGAATAGAAATTAAATGATTCTTAATTGTGATGAGACAATAGTGGCTAGATGATCTGTCACTGTTGTCCCGGGCTAGATGGCATGATGTAGACATCAAATGAATGAATGAATGAATGAATGAATGAATGAATGAATGAATGAATGAATAGTGTGCTTGATCAGTCTGTTGTGGAGAATGCAGATATTACATTCCATAGATGGGAAACCTGAGACTCTTGATTGTTGTTTTTGATCTTCGAATGAAATTTGGACTGGACAGCCATTCAAATGGAAGACACTTTCAACAGGAGGGTTATCTCTTGGAAGCCTTTTAAATGGAGCATTGTCCTCTAGAAAAAAGGGTATGTTGATGTGCTAGGAGCCTCATGGCACAGTGGTTAAATGCCTGTACTGCAGGTAAAACTGTGCTCACAACCTGGGGTTCAATCCCAGGTAGCCGGCTCATGGCTGACTCAGCCTTCCATCCTTCCGAGGTTGGTAAAATGAGTACCCAGCTTGCTGGGGGGAGATGTGTAACCTGCATACTGTAATTAAACTGTATACTGCCCAAAGACTACTTGAAGTGGTATGGGGCGGTATATAAGCAGAACACTTTTGCTATGAAGGGATTCCTTTGAATCAAGACAACCTAAATTAACAAGAACAAAGCATTTGTTCCTAGTTAAGCCCATGTGGGAGATCTGCTGCTGAAGCTAAGCAGGTCTTGTCCCACAAGCTATGCGGATGCAGAGAGTGCAAGTCATAGATTACTCCTATATGCTATGTTGACATCACTGAAGGAAGAATATTGTGTTATGCAGCCCAAGACATTGGCAGCCTGAGCTGAACCAACTAGAACCTTTACTCCTACTCCTACTGAAAAGCTGAGGTGTATGGTATCCAAGAGTGTCTAGGTTATATGCCATTTTGGGGGTGTGGGGGCAAAATCCTACATAATATTTAAAAATCCACATATAAAATTTTATATCTATTTGCTGCCATTTTACAAAGCTCAAAATCAGTTATGTCAGACCTTACTCTGCCAAATGGCAGGGCTGGCGGAGCTGAAGGCTATAGAATTGTAAATGTGCTTAGAGGAGTACATAACTTTTTGCTTATTACCTGTAAAGAATACAGAAGTGCTGGTTTGCTGACCATGTTCTATTCCCTTGATAATTCAGCGGTGACTTAACTTCCAAGGGTGTTTGTCTTGGAGAATGAGTGGTTAGCTCCAGCAGAAGTCAGCTATTGACTGGAATTGTATCATTTGTCTAGGCTCCTTTATTATTTGAAAAGTACTTGAGACGTAATAGGTGGCAATTTGCATCCTTTTGTTCTGTGTTTTTCTTTTACTGTGCAGCTGCCTTTTGTTGGGCCCTTTGTTAGGGTAAAAGAAACATCATAGGTGAATGGAAAGTGGAGCAAAAGCATGATCCGATTATTGTCTGCCTTTGTGGCTTTGAAATTATACCAATTTGGAACCACTTTTCTGACACAAACAGAGGAATCAGGAAGCCACAATGAAGAAAGCAGACTAAATAGCTTTTGTGGACACACATTGTATCTATTCTCTCTCTCTCTCTCTTACACATATAACATCCATAGCCCACAAACCTCTAATATCCAGTTCCTTTCATTTCACCAGGAACCTACTACCATATAAAAAGTGCTTATCCTATATGGTACAGCTCTTTATACAGTAATTTATCCCATCTGTTTTATGGCCATCACACATTCAAACAGTCAGCTATGTACATATCAGACAAATCTGTTTTTAAATCTTCATTAGGATTCTTATTGAAGATTTTAGAAACGTCTTCCTATAATTGTTTATTTAGCTTTTCTAGCTTCTTTTATAAGTTGCCATGGGTTTTCCATTAGGCAGAAGGGAGTATTATCAATTACAATATGTAATAAATATAATATGAATAAAACATGTTTGATGAAATCCTGTTGTGCAGCTATGCTTGCATAACTTAATGCTGGACGTGTAGCCATCACAGTAGTGGCCAAAGTAGAAGTGTCTTTCATGAAGCTCTCCCACTGGAACATTGTGTGACCAATTGTGCAATCAAACTGTACAGTTCTCTGTTGCTTGGGCATAATGTCCTGCACTTGAACCTAGGTGTGATTTTTCATTGTGTTTGCACAAACAGAAGTTTTGTTATAATGGAAAGTTTAATTTAGATACTCTTCATTTAACTATTGCCTTTATATAAAGAGTCTTCATACACCTATGAAATATCATTAATGGAAAAGATTTCATGGGAAACTGTGATACAGTTGATGACAGCATGATTGAAATGATTAAATTTAGGTCAACAGGTTTTTAAAATATTAGCTAGGGCAATACATTTGACCAGCATGTGTTGCATCATTACAGTTGTGACCGACTCTTATAGAGATGTTAAAACTAGAAACATTGTACATGATGAATCCAAAAACTGTACCCCCAATTTCATTGAAACTGCTTATATGGATCCAGAAACATAAATGTATGGTTTAAAAAGAGGAATCCAAGACTACAGTCTTATACACTATATTCCAACACATTTGGGAGTAAGCTACACTCAAGTCAGCAGGACTTGTTCATAGGTTCTATATTTTAAACTGATAGAAAATGAACTACCCTCATTCACTGAAGTTCATTTGTTTTCTGTAGCTGATGCTATATACAGTCTCAGTGGTGGTAAAAATATTTAAGGTGGTTCTACATAGTATGTGTTAAAAGTTCTGTCCTTATTGCTAATGCATTACCAGCTCTAGTCTTGTTCACAGCAAATTATGTCATATAAGGTTATATACCACCTTCCTGAAAATGTTTTCAAAAGGCAGTTGACAGAATAAAAATATAAAAAATAATGATCAATAGATAAATCCTATTTGCAGCCAATTGACCGTGGAAGTAATAAAGAGAACAGTGCAGTATCCTTGAGGGGGGATGGAGGTGAATGAAACGAGAACTAAAATTGAAGGAGAGGAAACAAATTAAAAGTCATTAAAGATATTGTGCAAACATTTCAGTTCTTATCATGGCACTAAAGAGCATGTGATTTTAAAAGTGTTTCTAGGTCATTCCAAATAGATTTTTTTTTTACTGTCAATTTACTTAGAATGATTTAATTACCAAAGAAGTCATAAACTTTCTGAATACTGTATTTCAATATCTCGTAGATGTGAGCTACTCTGATTTCTAGGTGTTAAGTTGCTTTGTTTATGTTAAATATAGAGTGATCCCTCTTAAGAAACATTTAATTTATTCTACAAGTCTTTTCGTTTTATGAAAAATTTGCCTTTCAAAACGTGGTTTCCCATAGGAATTAATGGGAAACCAATTAATCTATTCTAGAGGATGCAAAAAAAGGCCAAAAAATGCCATTTTAACTCAGACTTCTTTATAAAGTGCACTGTAAAGGCATGCAGAGCTGGAACCTGGAACACTCCCCCCCCTCCCGTAGTACAATGCAAACATGAACAAAAGCAAGCAGCAAGACAAAACCCAGCCTGTTCTCACCAAAAGTGCAATGGAAAACAATGGAAAACACAAAAGAAAGCAAGGAAACCTTAACTCCCTACCTTTCCAAGTTCTAAAAGTCCAAAAACGGCTGCAAGACAGTGTCTAGAATGGCTTCAAAACTTGATGAAAAAACTCCTCCCACCCCTCCACAAACTATGGGGGTGCAATGCATCCTGGGTAACTTGTTTCAAAATGTGGAACGGATTTTCGTCCTGTGAAGCATCCCATAGGGAATTTTCATCTTGCCAAGCAGCCCTATTCCTGGACATTGTATTCAACTTACTAGTTTCTCATCTCAAGGGGCATTCATCTTAAGTGGTATTACTGTGTATGACTTTTAAGAATGATAAGGTAGGTGTCATAAAGCAGCAGTAGTATAAGATTCATTAAAAGCCAGTCGGAATAGACAAATGGTTTAAAAATGCTTTAGGTCATTCTAAAAGAACTTCCTGAATTGAGAGAGAGCCAGAGAGCGAGAGAGCGCGCAAGTTATCAAAGTAGAAGAGGCTTGTTCAATTTCCTGTGCGGGTGAATTCTGAAGCTGAAGTGTTGTTGCAGGATATATGTGATGGTTAGTTGCAGGAAACAGGAAGATGTAGGGAAATGCTTCTCTCCCTTAATTGTTCTTTTCCCATTTCCCTTCCTTGTCCTGTTCCATCGCTACTGCCCTCCACCACTCCTAGCATTCTGTTTCTTTCTGTTTGGATTCCTTTCATGTATTTAGTTGAGCACCTCTGAAAGTGTTCTACTATGACATATTTGGAATTCTTTTTGCTTCCCAGAAGGAAATCGAAGCATTCAGTATGTGAAATGAAAGAAAATGCAATCATTCTCTCAGTATACACACACTATAAATATGAGATTAATTTCTGCTGGTTCTCCTCCCTCCACATCAATAAGCAGAATTACATTGATAATCAGAACTGCACAGTTGTGCCATAGTGTAAGAACTGTGTTGTATTTCATCACTGCTAATACTATGGAACAGCACTGCGTGTCATCGTCTTAGCAGGCTTCAGTATAATACTTGCCACCTATATTAAACCTTTCAAGCAGGGATTTGTTTCAGTATTTTACTATTGTGTGCCATTGATTTCTCTGCCAGGTCTTGCACTTTTTATTTTGTGAGAGACTGGGTGAAAAGAAAAGAAAAGAAAGGAAAGGAAAAGCAAGAAAGCTAAGCGGGAGTGTAACAATATGTTAGTAGTTTGCATTGCTTCCATAAAAGAAGAGTTTGCTTCCATAAAAGAAGAGCCTGTCAGTCTGTATGCATCCATGGGGCACAACTGATGTCACCAGAAACACTTGGAGCAGACATGTCCAAACTTCGGCCCTCCAGATGTTCTGGACCGCAATTCCCACAGTCCCTTGCCATTGGCAATCTAAGCTTAGAATTCTGGGAACTGTGGTCCAAAATATCAGGAGGGCCGAAGTTTGGGCATGCCGGAGTCTTGGAGGCAATACTCCAATTTTTCTTGCTCCAAAATTTCCCAGTACCCTCCATTGTGCATTCGAGACAGTTCTGTTATTTTGTCCTCTAGCAGCGCTGCCCCTACCCAAAAAAAATTTTGTAGAAGCTTTTTGAGTTTAAGAAAGCTGCTTTTAAAATAAAAAAAATTGAGAAGACTGGGTGTAATCATCCAGAGGGCCACATGTATGCAGTCCTCAGGTTACTAATTCTCTACAGTCTCTGGGTACCAAGCATGCAAAGGCATCACTGGATTTCTTTCTGGGGCCAGAGTTATATAATTCTCCCACTCTTTTAAAGCTTTTCCATAAGTACTGTACAGTAGTTATATCAACTTCCTCATCAATAATGTATTTGTGTGTGTGTGTGTGTGTGTGTGTGTGTGTGTGTGTGTGTGTGTGTTTTGGAGGGGGGCGTTGGCTATAATAGTACCCGCAGCCTGACATTGCTCTTGGGAGGATCAATCAAAAATGTGGAGAGGGAGTCATGGAGACAAATAATAATTTTATTTACATGTGCAGTACTAGATCTAACATGGCATTGGGATTGTGCTTAAAAATCTTGCAGTGTCGAGTGCTCAGACTTGGGCATGGCCTGAAAGCACCAAGAAGCAACTTGCTGAAGTTAAATTTATCTAGCCAGTGTGAGGAAGGTAGAGTATCTGTAAGTCTCAGGCACATCCCCTTTATGTAGGTAGAACAATGGCTTGACAGAAGTATAATAATATTTTGTAGACAGTCATAAGAAAGGAACAGGACTTTACTATGTCCTTTTATGTGTCATCAAATCAATTCTAACTTATGGTGACCCTTAAAAGGGTTTCAAGCTATGTGAGTTGTCCAGGAAGCAGTTTACCATTGCTACCTTCCAGTGAATTTCCAGTCACCTTTGAATGCCCTTTCTACACCTCAGTTTGCTTAGTAAAAAACAATGTCAGCAAATAAGGGAACTCTGAGATCCTCACAGAACAACACTGTGGAACAAGGATTAGTATATTCTTGAAAATGAAGACAGGAAACATTTTGTGAGTGCATCCAGGTTATCCCATTTACATGAAGGCCCGTTGTTGTCCATCTCTCTGTGTTCTCTCTGTGTTGAATCATGCCCACCAGGAACAATAAAAATAAAATACATTTGTATTTCTTGATTTTATTTATTCAATCTATGTATCTAGAGCCTAGCATGTAAAATTAGTGGGCTTAATTTAATGGTATTTTAAAGTGTTTATTTTGCACCATTTTGTATATACATTTTTCTCCTCAGGAGGAAGGGTTGGTGCCAGACCACTTTATTTGCTAGCAGCCTGCAAACTGTAGCTGATTTTCCTGCACTGAGCCCCCATTGGCTAGTTATTAGATATTGTAGTTGCCTCTAAAGAATCTACTGGCATCTTTGGAGCTAAGGTTTGTGTCTAGTGGGTATAAATTATGTGTAGCAAATTTTATCTTGGGAAGAAGGAAGTTTGATGAGTCACTGAAAAATAGTAAATTGTATGAATTCTAAGAAAATTCCCAAATCAATGTAACTATTACCTCTCTTCTTCCTACCACCACCTTATGTGGCTCCTACTTTTAAGTACATACATTCAAAACCAGGAAATTGGGGAAGATGGCATCTAGCAAGAGGGATGGAGTTGTGGTAGACTATTCTGTCCGGTTGTTCCACAGAGAAACCTGGAAGACAGAGCTGAGTGAGGTTGACACCTCCAGCCTCATCCAGCCAAGTCTCTGTGATGCAAGTGAGATCAGCACATTCTTGCAGGATCAGGTCCTAAATGATTGTTGATTTCCCATTCACTGATCTTGCATTTACTAGCAAAGTTTTCAGTCGAGAGATCCTGTCGCTACATTTTTCAGAGCAATTCACATTTGTATGTATCTTGGTAGTTATCAATACTCTGTAGTCCTTCCTTCTTCTGTAGTGTAGGGGAACGTTAAGATGGCTATGTCTTCCATTACTCAAAACAGTAACAATAGGTTTTCCTACATTTTCTACATGGTGTTGTACTCTAGAATTTGAGCAATATCTGTGGCGCTAAGTACGGCACGTCGCAATTAGCCCATGCGCAAGGCGCACATCGGAGGCACAGCCTCTGGCTATCCTCCCAACTTTATGGCCCCAGTAATTACCTGTGTAAAGAGGGGGGAGGGGATGAGAGCTTGATAGCCTGCTCTCTCTGGTGGCAGCTGCTAGCAATGCAATCTTTGGTCTTAGTTTCTCAGTGAGCTTCTCTCTGTCCCATCATGCTGCTTCTCAATTAGTTCCCCTCTGTTCCATCATGCTGCAGCAGCCTCTGGCTGTCGTCCCAGCTTATTATATCATTATACAGTGGTACCTTGTACAACATAATTAATTCGTTCCAAATGAAATTATGTTATACAAATTTTCCGTTGTACAAATTGCAATTTCCCATAGGAATGCATTGAAAACAGAATTAATCTGTTCCAATGCATAGCCAAGGCTAATGAGGTTGTCCTGGCTGTGATGCTTGGGTGGGGGGAGGAGGAAAGGAGAGCTTGGCCACCACTGCTGCTGCTGCAAGGTTAGGAGGCAAGCGGGCAGGCGAGGCGAAGCAAGGCGCGCTGTGCCAAGTCAGCCAGGCTCCCCGTTTATCTCTTCCAAGAAGGTAAGAGGCAGGCATCATGGGCAGGGGCTGAAGGGAGAGCGCGGGAGCGCGAGGGCTTTTATAACCTGGTTCGCCAAGGCTCCCTTCTCTCCGCTGCCGCTGCCGCCGCTCCTGCTGCGGAAAATGCCTCGGGCTCCCAGCGATGTTTGCCCTGGATGGCCCCCAGCAGCCCCCAGACCACTGCTGCTGCTGTTGTTTTTGGGAGGAAGGCTGCCCGTCCTCCTCTTCCGCACCTATGCATGCACACGCACGTGGTGCCTGCCAGTGCACGCTTCCCTCCCCTTCTTCCTCTTTCGCCCTTCTCCCTTTCATTTGCCACTTTTCGTTGCTTCTCGTTTGCTCGTGCTGTCGGGCTAGGGCTGGGCAGTTAAAGCAGGAAGGAAAAGAAAGCGGCTGTATGTGGGGGGGAGGGGGAGGGAGGGTGGAAGGGAGGGAGGAAAGGAGAGAGAGGAGAGAGAGGAGGCAGAGGTGGAGGTGGCTCTGTGGCAGTTTTTGCCTAGAGGGCTGGTTAAGATTGAGGAAGAGAAGGTGAGGTGCCTGCCAGGACATGGGAGTCGGAGCAGACTCTTACTGTTATTGAAGGATTCCCTATCTCCAGATTTTTTACGTTGTATGGATTTTCCGTTGCACAAACCCTAGTTTATACAAGGTACTACTGTATTAATATATTCTTATTATATTGCAATCCCCCACCCCAATTTTTAAGAAAAAAACTACTCCAAAATTTAAATGTATGATCAAACCACATTGAAATGTATTAATTTAAGGACATATAGTATGAATAGTAAGAATAGTGAGAATATGCATTGTGAAACTAGAAATCTATTCTGTGAAGAGGGGAGAAAAAAAATAACAAGAAAATACTTTTCTGCCTTTTCTTTTCTACTCTGTTGCCTTTCCTGACAATTAAATTAATTGGCATTGAAGATGCTTCCCAAAAGTTTCATTCTAGAGCATTTCAAGCAAAATCATTTGCAAGACTCATAATCTAAACATCAGAATTATTTTTTTAAGTGAAGATCACAATCTTTAAGGCCCATCTACCTGAACAAAATAGTCCATATTTGCATTCACAAGAAAAAAAAATATTTTTGCATTTATGCAGCTCATCAATGTGTGCCTTGGAGGCCATGACACAGAACTTTTGCATGTGAATGTCTGTGATTTTTTTCCCTTTCTTTTCAGTATTCAGCCAATACTAACAAACTCCCTACACTTAAGGAGGAGCATTTTTTTTCTCCATTTGGAAAACATCAAGGCTGGAAAAGAGAGGTTTCTGTTCATATGTAGGCTAAACACACACACACACACACACACACACACACAAATATAGATAGAGAGAGAGAGAGAGAGAGAGAGAGAGAGAGAGAGAGAGAGAGAGACTCTTGCTTATTTGAAGATGCCTGTGTGCAAGCAGGGGTCTCTTCTCTGCAGATGTACAGTATTGCTTTCATATCAAAACAGAGGGAAGGGTGTGGGTGGTTCTTCTAAGCGTCATGAGTCTATTTGTGTCCTGTTGCCTCCACAAAAGCCACCTACCAAGAAATCACTAATATATGCTTTTTTCCCCTGCATCAGTCCTAGGAGATTATTTCCCTGAAGAATATTAAAAGCATTTAAAGTGGGAAAAGACAATGTCATAGCAGTAGGGCAGACACCTTGCATTTAGAAGGGATCAGTTAATGGAATGCCCTCTCTCTGAGATCCCGAAGAGTCACTCACAGCCAGTGGGTAAAACTGAATAAAGTGGATCAATGGTCTAATCTGATATAAGAATTTTTGTATACACTTTCTGACTGAGCAAGATTTTTGGTGGATTCTCTCTTGCCAGGGCTTTTTCAGTAGAAGTTCAATATTAGGGAGGCACTGCATTTCCTACACAGGGTCAGTTCACCTCTGAAGTCCCTCCCAGTATTGACTTTTTGAAGTCTACATAGTTGCATGGATGCAAGTCATTTCTATTTATGGAAAGGAAGATTTCTCAGTCCATCTGTTGTTCTCTTCACTGTATCATCCACCATAGAACTGCTTCTTACTGTACAATCCCTAGCATTGGCTTTTTGGAGAGTGTGAAGAGCTGCAGTAAGACATAGGATAGAGAAAGTCCTTTTGTATGTATAGAATGCTTTATTGCTCATTGGATTCATGCCCATTAATTCTTGGTCTAGAAGGAACCACTATTCTTACTGAAGCTACAGTAGTAGTATAACTATGGTTAGAGTCATGTATATTGTCAAATACTAACAATTGAATGGGGCTGGTCTCTTCTGATGTACGGGTTGGTCTGGCGGCACAGAGTGACCTGATCATCCCCCCCCCCGCAGCTCCGAGGTGCAGGTACTGTGATCCCGCGATGTAGTGGGACCGCAGTACCTGAACCGCGAAATGGCAGGGAGTGACTGTATCTTCTTTTGAATTATTCCAAAGCAAACAGACTTACATTCTGAACTGTCTCCTGAAGTAATATAGTTCTGGAATGATTGCAAGCAAACAGTTTGTTTTTGTAATATTTATTTTTGTTAATGGTGGATAGAATTACCTGCCCCAAAGAATTTACAAGTCAAGGAACTAATTTTACAAATGCTTACCTCTGTGCATAGTATGAATAAGCATGTGATCCCATTGAAATTGTACTACTTTTGGCAGCCAACCAACAGTGAGACTGACAGCTTTCCAATTTTATTGCAGGCACTTGTATTCATAGGTGCTTTCTAGAGTTGTAATAGATACTGTGTACTCACATGGTGCACATTTTCTTTGTGTGGATTTGAATGTGATTATTTGTCATGGTGGCTTGTGCAATGAAATTACTTTAAGGAAGATTTGGGAGTGATCTAGTGAATCAACACATTCCATAATAAATCCTTTCGTTTGTGTGTGTAGTTGCTGTGTGCATGCGCTGCTATGCATATTTGCACATTGATATTATTGAAGGTCACTATTTGTAGTGGTAAAGGGAACAAGGACCCTCAGGGATGTGGAGACAAAATTGCCAGGTTGAAGGTGACCAAAGGAATCTATGACATAGTATATGATATGCATGTTCAGCTTATTGCAACAACTGGAGGAATCATCTTAGAGGAGGACATCCAACTCCCCAGGCATCATGGAAAAGAAACCAATGCTAAGAGGCCTTGGATTAGACTAAGTGGCACTCTGGGTTCTTTAAGAATGTAGAATAACTGTGCTGGAATCAGTTCAAAGGTCTATCTAGCCCAGAGGTTCCCAAACTTTTTCGACCCATAGACCACTTGCCATTTTTTCTTGTTTTCAGTAGACCTCCTGGCAGCCTAATATTAAATTTTCCTAAACTTAATAACTTCAAATTTATTTTTGGCAGCTGAGTGCTGCTCACTTTAATAGGGGCTTTTGTACCATGGGCAATAGTAAAAAAAGAAAAACATGTACAATTTTTATTCATACCTTTATTCAAAAGACACAAAATGCAAGTAAATATTTGGATTTGTTTCATTCCAAATCCAAATATTTACTTGCATTTTGTGTCTTTTGAATAAAGGTATGAATAAAAATTGTACATGTTTTATTGCCAATTCTTTGCTAGGTTTAGGTGTTCTGAATTAGATTACAGCATTTTGTTCTTTTAGTTAATTTATGGTTTACCAGCCTTCTGTTTTTAACTTCATTTGCATTTTGTCAATCCATACCGGTATATGAAAACATGGATTACATAGTGGATTAAAAATGAATCCTGATTTAATTCCAGGACTGCATCAGTATTTTTTATTTAGATTTAATTAGTTAAGAGGTATGCAACATTAATGGGGGGGAATAAAGACTGTAAGTGAAGCTTTTCATCAACTGTGAATAGAGATGGGCACGACTCAAAAAATTTTCGTTTTCGTTTTCGTTTTCGGCTAGGGTCCGTTTCGTTTCGTTTCCGTTTTCGTGAGCTAATTTCAAAATTTTTCGTTTTCATTTCGTTACGTAACGAAAACGAAAAAACGAAAATAAAAACGAAAAATTTTTCATTTCTCCCCATTTAGCTCCATTATGTGTTTTTCCAGTAACGAAAAACGAAAATTGGCACAAAATTAGTCATTTCGTTTCCGTTTTCGGTCCATTTTTGAACCGTTTTTCATTTTCGTTTCGTTACGTAACGAAAACGAAAAAATGAAAACGAAAATACCGCTAAGTCGTGCCCATCTCTAATTGTGAAATTAATTTTCAAAATTCTGCATATTTCACTGAAAGGCAGAAGACTGTAACAGATCTGGATGAGGGGTGTATTAGTTCCTATCTAATACTTCTTTTAATTATGCCCCTCCCTCTCCATGCTATATCATTTCTTCTGAAAGGATCTTGGCAAGTAGCTCATGTGTATGGGAGATTCCCATATTATGTGGAGAAAGAAGTATGCTGGGGTACCAGTGAGAGACTCCTGGAAAAGGAGAGTAGCAAAGGGACAGAAAATAAGGATGACATGGTGTCACCAAAGAAGTCAGATGGAGGTCAAGTGAAATGAGGGAAAGCATGAGCGTGTGACAGTAAATACTTAAGTAATGGTGTAGTAAATAAGAACATTGTAGAGGCAGAAAACAGGTATGGTCAGTCTGGTTAAAGTACTGGTTTGAGAAGATTAATCCCACACAACCTCAGACTAGGATCTTCTCCCAGAACATCTGGTTCACATGTGTGGAATGTAACACTCGTAAACACGTGGTTCTGAAATGATCTTCTTCCCAGTATTCAGTCTCCTCTCTCACAAAAAAAGCTACAATGATTTTCCGTTCCTTCCAGTCGTGAGTGTTTGAAATGAGGAATACTGCAATTGTGACAAATTGCAATGGCTTTTGAGCAATAGAACCTGCTTATCAACTGCTTCCCTAACCTGCACATTTTTCTTTTTCATTCTTCCTTCCTTCATTCTAGGGATTTTGGCTGGCTCTGTAGACAGGGAGTAGGATTAAGTGTGGGTGCTGAACACCTGCTTTTCTGTAGAGCTTTATGGAATGGTGGACAACAGCCCTTACATCTTTCCATCTTATCCCCACACCCATATCTCTCTCATCATGCTTTGCATGAATTTTGCTTGGATTTGTGAACAGAAAATCACGCATGTGCATATATCTATATCTATATGAGTATTTTTCTTGGATACCTACAGAGTGTTGTATTTACGAATAACTACATACGTTTTCCTCTTATAATATTCCTTCATAGTTGCAAAGGCACATATTGATTTGATAATGCATTGAAACCAAACTTCAAAAAAAATGGCTTCCCATGTTTCGAGCAATTGCAGCACCCTACACTGGTGTGTGTGAGTTGCTCATGTTATATATCGAGCAGAAGTTGCCTTGTATTTATTAACAAGTGCCCACAAAACAGCAATTGCGATTCAAAGAAATACCCACATAGTAGCGGTTTCAGCAACAAATGCTTGTAGCAGCTATGGGGAAGAATGGGGCAAGGGACTTAACACGTGCAGTATTTTAGTACAAGGGAAGTTGTCTTTTTGTTTTATATTTATTTTTGATTCTGTTTCTATTTCCATACAAGGTCATTATGCAGCTTCAGATGAGATATATTAATCTTTTCCTCACTAGCTGTGTAATACAATCTCCCTATAAACATCTTGAAATCATTCAAATTTGCAAATATCCATCTGCAGATTTTCCCTGAATAATAATATAGTATGGTTGACTTATTGCATTGGTTAACCAGTCCTGGCTGTGACTAAAACAAGAATCCTACATCTTTCCTTATAGAGAATTAGAATGGTCTTGTGAGATACTGAGTTTGCCCTTGAGGTAAGAAATATGGAAACTCTCATTTAGGCCTGTTCCCTTGTGATTTAATATAAAACATCTGTTATGTAAAACCATACATGGATATACCTAATCCAAAACCAATGAAATAAATAACACGTGCCTTTAGACTTAATTTGTGATTATCTAGTTTGCACCTCCTGACAGACTCCAACACGGTTGAGTATGTGATTCTAGTCACAAAACAAGCAAGCACAGTGTTCAAGTGGAAAACTGCAATTTTGTCAATGACTATATGTATGCAAAATGTCCATATTTTATAAAATTCACATAAAGGATGAGTATAGATTTCAAGGGGGGAACTGGCAATAAAGTGGAAGTGGTACAAAAACAAGCCTAAATATGGGAACATTCAATAAAATAGTGCTTAGTACAATTCATCATTCCTTGTTGTTGTTGTTCAGTCGTTCAGTCATGTCTGACTCTTTGTGACCCCATGGAGCAGAGCATGCCAGGCCCTTCTGTCTTCCACTGCCTCCTGGAGTTTGGTCAAATCCATGTTGGTTGCATCGATGACACTGTCTAACCCTCTCATTCTCTGCCATCCTCTTTTCCTTTTGCCTTCAATCTTTTGCAACATCAGGGACTTTGCCAAGGACTCCTCTCTCCTCATGAGGTGGCCAAAGTACTGGAGCCTCAGCTTCTAAATATGGCCTTCCAGTGAACATTCAGGGTTGATTTTTTCAGGATGGATAGGTTTGATCTCCTTGCAGTCCAGGGGACTCTCAAGACTCTCCTCCAGCACCACAGCTCAAAAGCGTCAATTCTGTGGTGATCAGCCTTCTTTGTAGTCCAGTTCTCACTTCCAAACATCACTACTGGAAAAACCATACCATTGACTATTCGGACCTTTGTCAGCAAAGTGATGTTTTTGCTCTTTAACATGCTGCTGAGGTTTCTCATTGCTCTCCTCCCAAGAAGCAGGTGTCTTTTAATTTCATTTCTGCAGTCGCCATCTGCAGTGATCAAGGAGCCCAAGAAAATAAACTGTGTCATTGCCTCCATTTCTTCCCCTTCTATTTGCCAGGAGGTGATGGGACCGGTAGCCACAATATTAGTTTTTTTGATGTTGAGCTTCATCCCACTTTTTTCATTCTCCTCTTTCACCATCATTAAGAGGTCCATTCCTAATCATGGCCAATTTCAGTCCCACAGGATTTGTATAACAGTTTACTTATATAGCATCTTTGTGTTTTACTTGGAACATGCATGGTGGATCCCTGTTGCAATCGGTTTCTTCTCTAAAAGGATGATAGGCAAAAGTTGGAAGTTATGAGTTTAAATAAGAAGTATATGTAACATTAGTTACATTCTCAAATTAACTAAATCAGCAAGATAATTTTTGCTTTTAAAACAAAACCCATAATTTATTCTAGTTCTTTTAAAAAAAATTAGTGTGTGTTGACTGCAGAAGAAAGTTACAGTGTCAAAGTAATGCAATCAGCATTACATTTTTTTAAAAAATTCTACCTCTTTTTCAAAATAATTTTTGAAGAGGACTTTTATTCGCTTTTTATGCCATTCTGCCTCAAATAGTCAACTCTGTTTGAAGGGTGGGTGAATGCCATGCATGTTGTTGAATGAGGAGGGTGGATGGAAAGATGAGAGGAGATGCAGCAAAACTTTCGAAGTTATAATCATCATCCTAGAACTGCAGAGCTGGAAGGGACCCACCCTCTGGAGCATCAAATTGAGTGCTTTCAAGGAGGCGCAGGAGGGACTGAGGGATCTACATCATCTGGAAAGCACTTGGGAACATCACCTGGTTGGGTGCAACATATTTCCTAAAGGGGCAGATTTGAAGGAGCCAAAAAAAAAAAAAAAAAAAACCACAATTGTGCCACTTGCAGGCAATAATGTGAGCGAAAGTACTATATGCCATCTTCCCTGTCAATTCTCTTTGGTGACTTCTATTGTTGATGATAATAACTGACATGACAACAACATGTGGGGGGGGGAAATGCCCACCCAGTGTTACCATAAATGTTTTAGATTGGCAAATTCCTGTGTCCAGCCACAGAGAAACAATAGAAAAAAGTAATGTTGATATGATACATAAATAGAAATTGCTACAGTTATACATATTTTTACTTTCAGTAAGATCTAGGATGTCAGGGGACGATCAAAAGACTTCCAAGAAAATGTGAATTTTGAAGAGGGACTGAGGAGGAAATTAGATAAATAGCTTCCAAATGGTAAGGGAACACTTAAAAGTGTTTGCACGCACGTGTGTGTGTGTCTTTTCAGAAGGCAGAAGACCTTTACATGAATACGGTAGAAGTGAGCAAGCAGAAGTTTCTGTTCGGGATGTATTGGGATATAAGCAGAGAAAGAGATGGGTGGTCAAACATTTTAGCCCAGCTTTTCATTGGAGGAAGTCTGTAACAAGCACATTTTGAATTAGCTGAAGATAAAATTATACACAACAGAAGCTGTGTACCAGGTCTAATGATATATGTTTTCAGTGCTTATTTGCAAGATACACCAACGGAAGTACAGGTGTTTATTTTTCAGAGTTATAAATTAATTGCAATGACTCCTCTGGCCCTGAGCCACTTACTTCAGATAACTTCAAGATTCATGAAGCTCCATAATATTTCTGTTGTTTATCTGATTTATGTGAATGGGAAGGGCATGGCTACCAGTAGACATGAAAGGGTCTTCTTGGCTGCTGCACCCAGACTCTGGAACTCCCTCCCACTAGAGGTTGGGACTGCCCCATCTCTTATGTCTTTCTGGAAACAGGAAAAAAACTTTTCTCCTCAGGCAAGCTTTCCCTGAATGATGGACGACTACCTATTATGTGACTTTTATATGAATCTATCATACATGAACACGTAGACTTTGTGTTTACAGACTTTGTGATTGCATCAACACTATGTTCTCAATGTTAGTTTCCCTCACTCATAACTTTACATGGACATTTACTCTCTTTTTTACTGCTTGCATTCTCTGGTAGCTTTAATGTAATGTCTTCTGATGCTGTAGGATGTCCCTCAATACTTGAACATGTCTTAAGTGCACTGGACTGTATATTATCCCTCATTACTGTAAGCCGCCTTAGGATAAAAATACCCCCAAATAAATAAATAAATAAATAAATAAATAAATAAATAAATAAATAAATAAATAAATAAATCTCAGGTGCTCATATAAATTGGCTTGTGAATGGATTATTTCCCAAAAGGAATACCTTCTAGTTATCTTTCTCTTTTGGGGGGCTTGACAGCTTCTTCTCCTGAAACATACAAGGTTCTTTCCCACTGAGAATAAGTCAGCAGAGTGAGGATTGCAAGTCTCACACAATCTGATAAGTATTTATACATGTCTGGCAGTTTCTACTTAGCTGGCACTTATGAAAAACCATCTCTTTTGTTGGTAAGCTGAAACAAGGTCTTTGACACCAGAAAAATGCAGATTTTTTTGATGAGGGAAAAGAATAGTAATGTATCAAGTATTATAACACAATCTTTGTTTTGGAGCATGCCTTGTGAAGCTAATAATATGCACTGAAGGGGAAAAGGGATGTTATTGAAAAATACGTGAAAGATAGATGTTACCTTGTCTCTTGACAGAGTAGGACAATGCCCCCCCGGCTTGTCTGTTTACCAAGATAAAAATCAAATCAAGGTTACTCGTAATTAGAAATGGGCCAAGGCTGTGGAGTTCGGATCTGAATATGGATTAGATTGAGGGTGAAGTTCAGGTTTGTGGTTTAATTGCCATCTCTAGATTTAAGGATGCATTCCCCAAAGCTTTTGACTCTCAAATGTCAAAACTGTCTTAGATGAAATTTTTATGGTCTTAGGGCAGGTCATATTCCCCCTCCCCAGATGTTTTCTACTAAATGCCCTGAATACATTAGTTTTTAAAATTCCTAAACTGTTGAAGAATGCACGGTGAAATTTTACTCTTTATGAATAGCACATCCAATCACACCTGATTTCGGAAGCTGAATAGCGTCGGCCCTGGTTAGCACTTGGATGGGAGACCACCAGGGAATACCAGGCACTGTAGGCACCTGGAGTAGGAACTGGCAAACCACCCCTGTACTCCTGCCAAGAAAACTCCATGGACATGGGGTCACAAAGAGTCGGTCACTACCACAACGACACAACATACACATGAGCAGGATGGAAAAGTTAGGTGTGAATAAGGATCTAGTTTTAATATTCATTGTAATAGTTATTTTATATCTAAATAACAGATCTAGATATTTATTTTAGTGAAATGTTCTTCTCTTCCAGGTGGAAATTGTATAACATGTTGGACTGAGTGGGCTGAGTTTAAATGCCTGACTTGGCTGAAAGGCATTGCTCTGGTGTAATTTTCTACGCTGGCAAAGCATTGTGCTACTCGAAAGTCAAAGTTTCAAGTGTGACTGCTATGAGTGAAGCCAAAGCAAAGAACAAAAGTGTATCTCCCTTTTCCCTTTTATTTTGTCAGGTGCAGGTGACTATATCCGTGTGCTTTATATGGGAAATCAGTAAAGCGGTATCTTCAGAAAATCAGAGGCAACATGCCTTTGGAAAAAGAAAAGGAAAAGAGGTTGTTTGGGTCTTGTGCACAATCAAAAGGCTAGTACGGCTGATACTTGATTCATACAGAGAAGCTAGCGTTCAACCTATACAGGTCTTCATTAGGCTGGTGCACAAAATATGTATATAAAGTTTGAAAAGTCAGAAAAGTCACAGCCACATGTTCAGACCAGGCTTCTCTGTTTCAAGTATGTTTCAAAACAAAAGCAAAATGTTGTCTCAAAGCAGAGGTTTGAGTATTAGGTTCCATTTCTATGGTGTAAATTGGTTTGTTAAATGCAAAGGGAATGTCTCGCCCAATCCTCTTAGACATAAAGGCTGCTGCTGTTCATTCAGAATTCCCCTTTCTTCCATCGAAACGCATGGCTCCTGGATGGAAGTACACAGAAATGTGGCAGTTTCCTTTAAGCAGAGAAGCATAGGCTCAATTTCTGGCTGTGAATTTTGCGACTCATGTTTATGTTTTTACAGTGTATACTGTACACAGACCCCTGCTGCCCAACCTATTGAAGATCTGTATACACAGTATGTTGAAGGCTAGCTTCTCTGTATGAATTTTTCAGTTGTCTACTGAAGGTATTACTGGCCCTTGCCTTTGGACATACCTGTTAATACCAGGTCTGATGGACAGAACAAAGACATGGGACTGCGTCTTTCAGACGTTCTTCTGAGTATTAACTATTCTCGTTAGGAAACCAAAGACTGGTTTGTATTCTGATCTGACACAAGGGTTTAGTCTTATGAAGACTGATGTATGGCATATTTCTTAGGGCCAATGAGACCCTATAATTTGTGGACACGGTTTGAATATTAAAAGTGGTTTTTATCAGGTTAATAGATGATGTAACAGAGAAGGGTTAACAGCCTAAGAGACAAGACAGTATCTATCTAAATACCTTCTTACATAATTTATATGTTGCGTGCTATAAAAAGATGAATTTGGAAATGATTCAGTATGCCCATCAGGAATCATCCCAATCTCTGCAGTCTTATTAAATGCATACAGCCATGTCTCCCAGAGAGACTCTCATGCTGTGAAACTCATTAGAATAATAGATTAAGTTTCTATGTGTACAGGAACTTGGGATAAAAAAATCAGGCAAAAACTACCACTATACTTTGTTCTACTTTTTAACTCTAGCTTGAGACGTGCTACGAGAAGATACTGCATGGGTTAAGCACTCAAGGGTTACACGGAAAAGAGAGATAGATACTGTAGATAGATATGGATGTATCTTCCTGGGATCAGGAATAGAGATGGGCACGAAACGAACATTTTTTCATTTCCGTTATTCATTATTCATTCAGTTACGTTACAAAACGACAAAAGAAAATTGTGATGAAAATGAAACAAAACAAACAGAACCACGAAAATTGTGTTCGTTATGTTTCGTTTTCATTACTGGTGGCATGCAATGAAATGAGCTGTTTTAAATGTTAAAAAACACTCTGGACATCCATAAAAATGCAGCGATAATTATTTATACTGTCTGATAATACCTACAGGGGGGTTGGGGTCCTTAAAACGTGCATTTATGTCTTTTCTCAGATCTCTGTATTTTTTTCCTTTAAGGGGAGTTAGGGGACATTGACCCAAAATGGCTCCCAGGTGTCTAATATTGATTTCTTGGGTATTAAAACGCCCTGGACATCCATAAAAATGCAGCGATAATGTGCTAATTATTTGAAATTATTACCTACCAGGGGGTTGGGGTCCTTAAAACGTTTGTTTTTGTCTTCTCCCATCGCATGTATTTTTCTTTTCCCTTTAAGGATGACAAAATGGATGTTGCCACTCCAGCCACAAAATGGAGGCAAGCCATGTGATGGGATCATGTAAATTATTGGACAACTTCAACCAATAGCATGCCCAGGTGGCAGACTGGGCAGGTCTGGCAGCCACAGAGGGCATAAAAAGCTCTGGCAGCCCCCATCCTCCTTGCAGTCTCCAGTGGGAGTTAGGGTGGGATTGCTTTCTCTGGGACTCTAGCTTCAGTCCTGCAGCCTCCCTGTGTGCGTGTGTGCATACCTCTCGGTGAGTACCCTCCCCTGCCCCGCAGTGCAGTCACTCTGCGGCTGCCTTGCACCCTGGGCAACGCTCGCCGCTGCCTTTACAGCCTCCCTGCATACCTAGTCTATACTGTGTCTCTGCCAGCATCTATTTTTTTAGTGTTTTCCCTCTGGTCTGGGGCGTTGGGGGACGCCCGCACACGGAAATGCTTTAAAAATCGCGCAAAAAGCGGGTAGAAACGAAAAACGTAAATGAAAATTTTCCAAAAAACGAAACGAAACAGACCTCTCAACGACAAATGACAAACAAAACACCATTTTTTTTATTCATGCCCATCTCCAACCAGGAACTGGAGAGATGTTGTTAAGTCTCTAGTTTTAAGCATGGTAATTGTCCAGTTAGTATGTCAGGTGCCATCTATCTATCTATCTATCTATCTATCTATCTATCTATCTATCTATC
>JAHTLZ010003542.1:44767410-44787330 GCA_023846285.1 Phrynocephalus versicolor | reverse complement strand
GATAGATAGATAGATAGATAGATAGATAGATAGATAGATAGATAGATAGATCTGTGTCATAGTATTAAAATAATGGGATAGATAGACATACATGAAATTTTCAGGTTTTTATTAAATGTGTGAAAATGCCTTATTGAGGCTGTAGTTGCAAAAAAGAAAAGAAAAAATACGGGGTTATCTAAAGTTCAGTCAAGTTTTTCTGCTTTAGTAATGGATTCTAATTCCTCCTGTTTAAGTATATAAGGATAATATATAGGAAAACAAGGTGCTGTATCTTTACAGTCTGTTAATTCTTTGCAGGCAGCAGAATAATTATAAGCAAGGGGGGTTATACAAATATGTATAGGTGTACAGCCAAGTGATGGCTCAGCAGATTTCCAATGTGCTCTGACAGTCATTGGGTTAATTCAGCTTAGTTAGCATATAGTCTTCAGCATAATTTTATTTTCTCACTGGAGTATTCAGGCTTTTCTTCTGTACAGATAAATTGCTTCCTGTTTCTGCCACTCTTCTTGTTGAAGCTTCCGTCATATGGTACTGTATTAATGGGACAATTGGTCAGTTGAAACTTGAGGTATGTTTGCTGCAGGCAAGGGAAACTTTTTTTGTACCCTTTCCTGAAATGTGTAAATATAGGATGGTGCACAGAAGCATTCCCTGCAGGGAGAAAGAAAAATAAAATTCTGATAGCTGTTGTGAGTTTTTCGGGCTGTTTGGCTGTGTTCTGGAAGTTTTTCTTCCTGACGTTTCACCAGGCACTGTGGCTGGCATCTTCAGAGGGCAAGGAGCTTAGGGAGCTAGGACTTCTCTCTGTGCTCTGGGGTATAGAGTGAGTGAGACTGTGGTTGTTTTTTTTAAGTTGTGGGAAAGTTAGGTTGAAAATTAGAGTAGCTGTCTTGAAATTGTTCCTGATACACATTCTTACATTTAAATTTAATATTCAACTTACCAGAATTTCTTTGAAAATCAACCCACAAAATTTAAATATATAAACACATCCCCACCATATATGGAAGCAGGTTCTATCTATCTATCTAAACTTCTTGCTCATGCTCACATCTCCAACATATTTTGGAATATTTTTATCTGTATCAGTTTCACTGATGTTACGTACAATCAAAAATCAATTTATATTTTTTCTTTTAGTTTCACAGACATACATTTTGAAATTTTCTTTAATTCCACAAATTCTTCCACTTTTCATTACTTATTTCCTCTCCCAGCTCTGTTTCCCAGTGGAGTTAGCTATTCCACCCCATTTTTGTCATGTACAAATTTTATTAGCATTCCCTGCACCTCCTGATCCATGTCATTAACAAAAATGTTGAACAGCACTGGGCCTCAGGACTGAGCCTTTGGGTAACCCCACTTGTTACATCGTTCCAGTGTGAGGAGGAGCCAATTAATCATCACCCTCCCAGTAGGATTCTGTAGCCAGCTATGTATCTACCTGGCAGTTGTTCTATCTAGCCCACACCCTGTTAGCTTACTAATCAGAACATCATGCTGCATTTTGTCAGGATGTGTGGATGACCAAAAAAAATATGGGTGGAATAAGTAATGTCTTCAAAGACAGAAACAAAGTTCAAAAGTTTCTAGATAAGCTGGACCATTGGGCTAAAACTAACATAATGAAATTTAACAGGTATACGTACAAAGTACTGCACCTAGGAAAAAGAAACTCATATTTACATGATGGGAGGATACCTGGGTCAGCAATACTACGAGCGAAAACAATCAAGCTGAATATAAGCCAACAGTGTGATGGGACTACCAGAGAGAGAGAGAGAGAGAGAGAGAGCAAATGCTATTTTAGGCTACAGTAGTAAAAAAAAAATATAGTCTCCAAATCCCATGAGGCATTAGTTCACCTCTGTTCAGCAGTGGTTAGGCCTCACCTTGAGTACTGTGCTGAGTTCTGGATGCCACAATTCAAGAAGAATGCTGACAAATTGGAACAAGTTCAGAAGAGGGCAACAAGGATCATCAGGGAACTCGAAACCAAGTCCTATGAGGAAAGACTGAAAAACTGAGCATGCCTACCCTTGAGAAAAAAAGACAGATCACTTTTCAAAGACTTGAAAGGCTGTCATCCTGTCATGCAGAGGAAGGGCAGGATTAGTTCTTGATCAATCCAAAATACAAGACATGCAACAATGGGCTCAAGTTACAGGAAGCCAGATTTCAATTGAATATCAGGAAAGACATGGGCAAAATTGTGTCCTGTTCCAGCAGAATATATTGTTTATACACGAGTATAAGCTGAGTTTTTCAGCCCTTATTTTTGGGTGGAAAAAATGCCCTCGGCTTATACTCGAGTCAATAACTTTCCCAGTTTTTTGGGGGGTAAAATTAGGTGCTTGGAGGACTTGGGGAGGGTGGCAGAGGGCAAGTCCTGATCAGACTAGCAATGGTGGTGCCTCCGCTCCCCATATGAGTCCAATGAGAAGGTTAAGGGGCACCCCTTTTGGATCTTCATAACTTAGCCCTCATACCCCCAAATGTTTCCAAATTTCAGGGGATTCCCTAAAATCACTTTCTGAAGGTACCTCTGCTACTTTGGTGCTCTCAAGGTAAGTAATCTTTGAGTGGATGTTTTTAAAAAATATGTATTCAAAATTATTTTTAAAATATGCAATCAAAATTTACTTACGTTGGGACTCCAAAGTAGCAGGGGTTCCTTCCCAAAGCTTTTTTTATCAACCCCATGAAATCTGGAAAGATTAGGGGTAAGGGGACTTAATTATGAAGCTCTAAAGGGGCTGGGGGGTAGTATTAGCAACTGTGCAGGGACGGTGGAGGCAATCAGGGAGGTTCCTCTATGGCATTGACTCTCTAATTGCCTCCACAGTACTAGCACATATTGTCAATTACTACCCACAGCTCCTGTAGAGCTCTCCCAGTATACTGTATATACTCAAGTATAACAAAAAATGCCCTCGGCTTATACTTGAGTCAATAAGTTTTCCCATTTGGGGAGGTACAATTAGACCCTCGGCTTATACTGGGATCGGCTTATATTCGAGTATATACAGTATCTCATGTATTTTTCAGTGTCCTGGCTCAAAACCCTAGTTACCTCATCTTTGTTAAAGTTTTGAGGGTAGTGCAGGAGTTAAATGGTTTCTCCCATCTCTAGTGGAGGTCTGTAATAAGCCTATTGTCTTGTCCTTTGTTCCTTAATCATGCCTCATGCACCATGTGCATGTTCTATTAGTGGTCATTTAGTGACAGGCAGGCAGGCACGCATACACGACAGACTCAATTCAGCAGTAAGTGAAGGATTGGCTTGAGGGTGAATCACTGTTTAGATCAGTGATTTTCAGTGGCAATCTAATTGTGAGGTTCCTGAGGTTCCTAACAATAGATGAGGAAAGTCCGTGTCACCTGCAGTTTGAAGATCATTTTGTATTTTTTCAAATTTTAGAAAGATTTCTCTAGCTGTAATGACAACCATTCTCTCCCTCTTAGATCATTATATAATTGTTTGGAAAAAATCAGCAAGCTTTGTTTTAAAATCTCCCCATATTAAATTATTCAGGGAATTTTTTTTGTTTATGTCCCCCTATTTCAAAACGCTGGATATGGCCAGGACTTAGTGAAGTTTGTTTTAGGATGAGGGGGAAATCACTGAAATTGGCTGTCGCTGAAAACAAGGATTAAGTGTTAATCCAGGGGGCCCTGTCAGTCTCTCTTTTCCCTGGGACTTGCTAAATTCCCCACCATGAGTTTCCCTATAGACCTGCAAGAACCCTTGATGATGCATTATGTACTCCCCAAGCAAACTTTAAACCCAGGAAGGGAGTTCACCCAGGAATGCAGGAGGGAATGGGCCAAGAAAATAACCCAGGGACTGAACAAAGACTGGGGAGGGAAGAGTGACAACTAGAAGGGAATAGGTTAATTGGGATGGGGGGTCTAAAAGAGGGCTTAGAGGAAACAAAGGGAGGGAGAAAAGCAAAAATGAAAGGTGTGTGTGTGTGTGTGTGTGTGTGTGTGTGCATATGCGTATATGCCCCAAAGAGTCTCTGCTGTGCCCAGACTCTGGAACTCCCTCCCACTAGAGGCCAGGACTGCCTCATCTCTGTTGTCCTTCTGGAAACAGGCAAAGACCTTTCTCTTCAGGCAAGCTTTCCATGAATGATAATGGACTATCATTATGTGTCTTTTGTATGAATCTATAGGTTCACATAGACGTTGTGTTTATAACTACTTATAACCTTGTAGCTTTAATGTAATGTTGTTTATTAATCCTGTAAGATGTCCCTCAATTCCTTGTTCTCAATACTTGGACATGTCTTAATTTTACTGGACTCATTACTGTAAGCTGCCTTGGGTCCTTTTCCAAGGAGAAAGGCAGTGTAAAAATACTCTAAAATAAAATAAATAAATTATAAATAAAGTACAGATCATCTATCTACAGTGGTACCTTGATTTATGGTTGCTTTGACAACCAAATAATTTGACTTACAAACATTGTTCTCTGCTCTGCATGACAGCTGACTTTGATAGGTCTGACCTGTCAAACTCACCTTTCATGTGGAGCGGAGAGCAGCATTCACTGCCCATTGCCGCCGCCACCTCCTCCTTCTTGGTTGCTTCCATCTCTGCAAAAGAGATCGAAGAAACCAAGAAGGAGGAAGTAAGCACTTTCCTTCCAATGTGCCTCTCCCTCAATCATGGACAGCCGAAGACTGCTTTCCACCTTCCTGCTAGATAGATGACTTTGACAAGTTGGACCTGTCAAAGTCAGCTGTCTGGCAGGAAAGCGGAAAGCAGCCAAAGGCTGCCCTTGATTTGGGGGGGGGGGGGTTGGGACAGCCTTCCCATTGGAGTGCATTGAAAACCTATTAATCTGTTCGCCTCAGGAACTGATTAATTGATTTTCAGTGCACTCCTGGGAAACCACTGTTTGACCTATGACTTAATTGTCTTCCATAGATGCCTTCTGAACGAATTAACATCGGATGAACCATGTCTGTCTGTCTGTCTGTCTGTTTGTCTGTTGTAAACAGAGAGAGAAGGAGAGGGGGGAGAGAGAGAGAGAGGAGAGAGAGAGAGAGAGAGAGAGAGAGAGAGAGAATCAAGGACCCATGCACTGGCATGTTAGTCCAGCTTCAAGTACCCAAACTGAAAGCAGAGAGGTGTTTTAACCTGGACCTCCCTCCAGGGTCTTCAGATTGGGGTGAGATGGAAAGGAGAGAGATACGCTGCCGAGTTCAGGGGAGGCTCTCCCAGGCACAACACAGTCCAGATTGTTGCATGGGCAAAGGGTCTACCAGGCTGAACCACTGGCAACATTAGTAAGAGAAAGAGCCAGAGACCAGATTGTTCCTGGTGAGGGTTTATAAGCCATCCTTGTTGTGCAACCCCTTGTGCCGCCTAGCCAGGACAACTCCACTGGCAATGTTGGGACTGAAAACACTCTGGTGACAGTAACCACAGGGGTTAAGTATTCTGAACCGAAAGACACAAAACTTTATCCTGATTAGTTTCCACCCCTCATAGTGGATTTTTTTTTCTTTTTGTGTGCTCTTTGTAGCTTTAATGTTACTTTTTACTATTCTAAGATGACTCTTCTCATTCCATGTTCTCAACTTAAATATGTCTTAAATGTTATGGTCTGTATATTGTTCCTCATTATTGTAAGCCACCTTGGGTCCTTTTCCAAGGAGAAAGGAGGGATAAAATATTCAAAATAAGTAAATAATAGCGCCCGAAACTAGTTCAGGACTGTGTGATGCTAGTGTTGCTGGAAACTCCCCACTCCTGTTTCAATAAATTCTGTTTGGTCTAGTCTGGGCTGCATAGTGACAGGGCAAATTATTTAATTTTCATTTGATGAAATAATATTTCTGTTATTAATATTAAGTGTACAGGATATATTCAAGCTTCCTTGAATATATTTATCTCAAAGCTCAGAGAAGCTGAGCTTTTGGAACTGTGATTATCAGAGGTCAGAGTACATGGAAAACCCTGAGTTGTGCTGTAAAAGGTAATTCCTTCAAGGTCTGCTCTTTCATATCTAGAGACCTGTAACATGGGACACCCTGTACCAGAGTAACCTGCCAATTCATTTCAATAGAAAATAAGAATGTGCTTACATGCTAAAAGATGTGTGTGAAGAATTCCAGACAACATTTTGATGCCTGAAGCAAAGGATAAGATGATGTTCCCCTTACAGGAGCTGATCAGAATGGCAGTTGAACATCATTGTTATGCTATCCTACTGGGTGCACTGTGGACTAATTTAGAGGGGCACAAGTCAGGCTATGAGGTTCATATAGGTCTGATTGCTGACACCTACCCTCCAACTATCCTATTTTTTCTGGGATTTTCTGTGAAGGAGTCCCACACTCTCCTTGCCTAGTGAAAAACCCATGTAGCTAGCTTGTAGCCAGTGGGAAAATCGAGATATCAGGGTTTTCTGTTGGTATTATTTTGCAATAAATGAACCTGTCTCTCAGTGCAGTTCATCAATGAGCAAAGCCATTGACATTTTGACTGAGAAGACTGTATTTATATAGTGAACTACTCTCTTTCCATTCCTAGGTAAATGTAGCAATTTGGGGAAAATCTAACCTCTGTGCAAGAGCTCTGGTCTGTTTCACAAAACTGCCTGTGAAACCATAGGAATGAAGGTTGTAATGAAAGAAAAGTATTTTTTTGCAAAGTGCCAATACAGCAATTTAACCTGCATACAGGTGGCTGTGAAGGGGCAATGTCACGTGCCCACAGAAAGGGCTCCAAGTGCTACCTTTGGCACCCATGCCATAGGTTCGCCAACACTGTTCTAGATGAAACCAAGTTCTTTTCTAACAAAAAAAATATTCTGCAGGGCTGTGAGTAAACTGCTTAAGCTTCTCTAAACGCAAAACCCAATTGCAGATTCTGAGCTGAAGTATTGCAGTTCTTCTTTCGGAATAACTTGCATATTTGACCATGCCCTTGCATTCTCTGGCCTCACCCTGCCCTGACTGCATTTTCATGTTGCTTGTTCACACCTACTTGACTGCTTCTTCTTGTTCTTTGCCCACACCGATTACAAGGTTGCACTTTATATCTAATTCCCAAACATCTTATGTCACTGACAGCTACTTTGTTCTGCCTAAGGATAGCTTGGAGCCACCTTGTTTATGGGAGTGAATGGTAGTACAGTGGAACCTTGACTTTCGTCATTAATCCGTTCCAGTGGTCTAGACATAAGTCAAACATGCCTTAAATCAAACAAACTTTTCCCATAGAAAGTAATGGGAAAGTGGATTAATCTGTTTCAGATGATGAAAAAGACCCCCCCAAAACAGCAATTTAACACAAATTTGACTGGGATAGGAGATTTCTTCTGGGGATGTAAATGGAATGTCTCTTCAAAGAGAGGAGGAGGCAGTGGAATTATAGTCCACAAGTTATACGCCTCCACTTTTTAATGTTCATAGCAACAATGTCTAACATTTAAGTTTTACTGATTTTTAACCTGGCGTTCCAAGTTCTGAACAACTCTATGCTTACCATTAGAGTCCCACAACTGTACAGCTCCCCAACTAAAATGCTTCCATTGTGGACCAGATTTCTGCAGCCAGATATTTTACAAGACTGAGCCGACTGTCTAACCAGCGAGGCCAGCCCCGAGCTCCCGGCCCTTCTTCTCCTCCGGCAGCAGCGGTGGCTTCAGTGAGGCCGAGGACCACCTCCAGGTGCTCTGAGCTGGCCTTGCCGAAGCCGCAGCTGCCAGAGGAGAGGAAGAAGGCAGGAGCAGTTTGGAGGCGGCAGCCGTGATGCTGGGTCTTGGCTGCCACCCGATTCCGGTGCCTTGTGCTGGGGCTCCGAGCTGTAAGTCAAAGCCTGTGACTCAAGTCAAACAGGCCCCTTCTTGCTGCAAGTCAAATATGCTGCAAGTCAAGCAGCATGTAAGTCAAGGTTCCACTGTATTATTGGAGGCTCACAACATTTTATGCTCAGGAAATCGCTGGAGAAAAACATTATTTTCTATTATCAGCAAGAGTTTTCTTTGAGATAATTTTTGTTTTCCTTCTTCAAAGTTCTATGGGTTTTTAAAATATATATTTCATAATCATATTTTGTTGAAAAGACACAAAAATCTACACAGAATCATTATAGTTGTGGGGCAAAATAAGATGTTCCCAAAACAAGATTCCCCAGCATCGGGCTGTGCAGAATTTAGGAATTCCTTATGTAAAAGGAAAGGTGAAAAAAAAACCACAAGGAAACATTCAGGGGGTGGGGGAAGATAGTGGTCTTGTTTCAACAGGAAATTAGACTACCTGGCTGGTGCAGGGAAAAATTTCTGCATCATAAGAGCTGGAGAATCACTGAGAATGAAAAAAAAATTCAAACCTTTTTCACATCCAAATAGTGAAGCCTTTGGAGAAGAAACTATTTGCTCAGATTGTTTCTATTTAAGTTGATGAGTGTTTGAAAAGGGGATATGTGGAGTATACCACAAATCAACATGTATTTTAAGAAATGGACTTGCCTGTAGTTATGCACAGGAGTACAGTTTGAGACCGAGTCTGGGTTTTTGTCATTTCCCTCTATATCCTCTCTCTCTCTCTCTCTCTGTGTGTGTGTGTGTGTGTGTGTGTGTGTGTGTGTGTGTGTGTGTACGCGTGCACGCATGAACCCTGATCCCACCTACATTTATTGCCTTGTATAGAAAGGGTAGACCACAGTGCTGCGGTTGCCAGCATGGTGTGGTATGTGGGAGAGTTAAAGAGGATTTGCACATAGCTTCTCTTTCCAGATCCCAACCCGGTAGCTGCTGGGTTGTTTGGTATGCGTGACAGCTCCAGAGCGAAGCCACAGTATGAGTGTGTGCCCTGTGTGGTATACCATGCTTTAAAGTTAGTCCCACAATTAATGGGAAAAGCCACAGGCTGCTCCACACTGGCATTATTTCTCTAACTTGGGAGGAGGTGTTAGATTTCAAAGGAAAGGTGTTGAATATCAAGGGTTATTACTATCACTGTGGTGAAAGCTGTGTTTCTCAGCTGCTCCCTTGTGCCCCAACTTCCTTTCCCCCCCTGTGTGAAATTCCTCCATATTTGAAATAGACCACCTGTGTATATAAATTCTGTAAGGGGGAGAGAACAGGAAACAGGTAGATGAGGTTTTGTTTTTTAAGTAAACACCAAACCATTTAAAGCACTGTTTAATGTTACCTTTGAATGCCTGGGATTGTTCTGGACCCCAAGAGAGGCAAATCACAACAAAAGAGAGCAACCCCTGCTTCCTTTCCTTATTTCAGTAAAGGAGACCAGGCTGGCTTTTTGACAGGTAGTAGAAGAAGTTTGATTAATTGACTTGTCTAAGAGAGAGCGAGAGAGAGCGAGACAGAGAGAACCAGAGAGAGGATTGTCACAGTCAGCAACATCCTGGCTTCCTTCTCCCTGATCTAGTTAAATGACATCCCTGTCTCTCCCTTTCTGGTATCTAATGAGTTTCGGCTGGGGCTGTAGATCTCCTTGCAAGATATTAATGGTTTTGTAACTGTTGAAAACAAGCTAAGATTTGGGTTGCTGGTGTGTAGGAGAGGTTGATAGCTAAGAGTGCACCTCCTTCCCCAGATTTCTGCAGTCATATTTTGAATTTCTGCCCTTCCTCCTTGACACCCTTTTCCTCTTTGTCCAGCGTGGTTTGAAATAGTGGCGCTTTGGGATTTTGAGAGTGAAGTTTTGATCGTGATAACACTGTTTCAGAGAAACATGTAAATAATGATGCAAAATCTTCACATTCAGAAGCAGTTGAATTTTATTTTATTTTACTTTATTTTTGCTAAAGGAAGTCTTGTTATTCCTCTCACCTGACCTATGGACAGAGCATCTCAATATATAGCTTGCTAAAAGCATAATTAAAAGCACCATGAAAACAGAAATATAAAGCATTGAGGATGAAATGTAACTCATTGGAAATGGATGCTTTTGGGTGCCTGGATGGCCATAACTTATACTATTACAACAAAATTGTTTGGGTTTTCTAGACATAACAAATGACACAGCAAATAGCATTTGGCCAGTGGCATACAAGAAGCAATCCATAGTATATGGATTTGTTCAATGGCATTTAAAGGACCTTGATTAAAATTCAGTCCAGACTGGAACGACGAGAAGGCTGTTTACTTGGAGGCTGTTTGAAGTAATAAGTTGCATTGTGGACAGAGACCACAGGGATACGTAGATTGAAACATTTCTTACCTTACATGTCTGGAAACTAGCTGTCAGAAGCATCTGACATTTTAGAAAAGGGGCATAAAAATTCTCCAGCTGTATGACTGCAATGGCTGCAGCGATGTGTTTTTGTTTCCATTGTTGTGCAAGTTAATGGCTTCGCATCAAAGATCAGGGCAGTAATAACCATCTCGTTTGCCAGCAATGTTTTCCTTCTGGAACTATTGCAGATGATACACTATAGATACTTTTGGTGCATGCAGGTGGTGTGCATCTGAAAGCATATTATATAAAGCAGACAGCTCTTTTGTTAGTTTTCTCTGTTAAACACTTCAACAAAATGTCCTTTCTTTAGTGGTGGAAGATAAAATAATTAGACCATGGCTCGCCATCAGCAGCAAGGCACCATTTTCTTTCAAAATGCAAGTAGCCTTGGGTGGGAACAAAAGATATCCAACTTTGCCAATTGCCTTTTATTTTTCTTGCCTCTATGAGCTGAGACATGTGTGACCAATTGGAAAAGAACATTTGGAATACAGTATTGTAAAATACTTTGAAGAAAATATTTCATGTTTAGTCTAGATCCCAGAGCAGTTCATTCTTGAACCAGATAAAGACTCCAGTATTTTGTGAGAATCTGCTTAGAGATTTAGCTGTTCCCCACTTCTTTCTTAGAGAATGAGATGTAGTTGTTGTTGTTCAGTCGTTCAGTTGTGTCCGACTCTTCGTGACCCCATGGACCAGAGCTCGCCAGCCCTTCCTATCTTCCACTGCCTCACGGAGTTTAGTCAAATGTAGTAGTAGAGATGTAGTAGTGTACTTTAAATGTCATGAATACTAACATGTTGATCAGATGGTCTTTTGGTCTTACATTTGGCTGCCCCCACCGCCCCATACAGCTAATACTATATGTGACATTAAGCCTTAAAGCAGTGTTGGCAAACCTATGGCACGGGTACCGAATGTGGCACTTGGAGCCCTTTCTGTGGGCACCCAACATCGCCCCTTTGCAGCCACCTGTATTCAGGTTAAATGGCTGTATTGGCACTTTGAGAAAAATTAGTGGGCTCTGAATTGCAGTTTGGGCACTCGGTGTCTAAGAGGTTCACCGTCACTGCCTTAAAGTAATGCTCTCTAGTCTAGAGTTTGAAGACTCTGGAATTGCCATGATGGAAGAGTTCTGATAGCAATGGCAGTCAGGCATTCTCATGTGTAATGAAACTAGTTTAAACATATCCATTTCCTTTTGAAGCAATAATGGTTAGGGCACAGAATGTGTTGTTTAAAACTGTTCCACCAGAGTTAGAATTCCTGTCAGTTTTCACCCGACATGTTTTGACTGTGGTTGGCATACAGCAACCATGCTTCTTGTTAGCACAGTACTGTATATACTTCCAAAAATAGAGCAGAAATATTTGAGGACTTCTGAATTCTTACATGCAGTGACCTGGTCTTGACTAAGGTGTAGATTATAATTTAATGTCAAACTAGGCATTTAAGGAAATGTATATTCTTTGCAGGGTCAAATTAAGGTCATGTATGCCTACCAGTATCCAATTACAACAAAAAGCACACTTAAATGTGAGATATGGTGGTGAGGAAAACAGCATGCTATGACAAGCATATCTCTTTCATCATTCAAGGAAGAATCAATTCTAAATGCATGGAAAGACTCCTGTCTTGTCCCTCACTACTCTTCAGATTTCCTGAACAGTTCCAACATAGTTTTTGCTTTGTTTAAAGTTGTTTAAAAACAAACTCAGAGATGCATATTTTAGGGAAATGATAGCAATGCATTAGAGCAGGTTCCACTTGTTCAATGGGAATGATGCCACCATCAGTGGTAGATTGGTTTCCCCACTACTACCACCACCAATGTTTGGATGTGTGTAACTTTATCTTATTGTGTTGGAGTCATGTGAACATGTGATAGATTTTCTTGTCTTTATTCTCTTTAGAACTTCTGAGCTGCATGTGTGTGCTGAATAGTGAATTGATAATGAAAATAAATGTCTATGAAATTTGAGAAAATTGAAGTAATTAAGCGAACTATAAGGAAACAAGATTCTGAAATTTTACTAATGTAGGAAAATTTTCCAGCTGTAGAAAGAATATTTAGCATGTGTTCACCAGCACTTCCCAATAGCCATTATTAATTTGAGGGGGAAAGGCTGTGAGTGAAGAAGTGAGCTTTGGGTAATTTTTTCCCTTTGAGATATTTTTTGTTTTCCTTCTTCAAGGTTCTATAGATTTTTAAATATAAATTTCATAATCATATTTTGCTGAAAGACACAAATATCTGCACAGAATTATTATAGTTGATGGGCAAAATAAGATGTTCCCAAAACAAGATTCCCTAGCATTGGGCTGTGCAGAATTTAGGAGTTTCTTATGTAAAATAAAAGGGGGAAAATAAAAAATAAATAAATATACAGGGGGTGGATGGGGGAAGATAGTGGTCTTGTCTCAACAGGAAGTTACACAACCTGGCTGGTGCAGGGAGAAGTTTCTGCATCATAACAGCTGGAGAACCACTGTGAATGACAAAATTTTCAAACCTTCTTCACGTTCAAATAGTGAAGCCTTTGGAGAAGGAAGAGACTACAGTATTTGCTCACATTGTCAGTTTAAATTTTAGCTGCTAATTTCTTTCAGTTAAAAAGTCAGTATAAGCATTTGTTGTTGAGCATCAAGTTACTTGTCAGGTGTGGGACAGGAAATGCCTATGCTGACTTCTTGATTTGCACCTATTCACAGCTGAGATTTATTCTGATAGACTTACTCTTGTGGGCATAACTAATAATGTTCTGGGCAGCAACATAAATGTAAATTTTTGTTCCTGAAGTATAATTGTATATTTGCGATATCTCTGTCCTCCATTGTAAGTGTGTAAAGAGTTTATCTGACCTTCCCTGAGTTCTGTGAAAGTTTGGTACATTTTCTGGGATCGGTGCTCCCAATTTGGTGAAGCATTCAGATTATTTCTGTCTTGTTTCATTTGAACTTTTTTTTAAAAAAAGACCAAGCAGTTGCACTTGGTAGTTGGTTGCCAGTATTTGGGATCAATGTTTTATGATGATGTAGCTGGTTCCCAGTATATTTTATAGGGTGGGAAGCTGCCTGCCCAATCCTCCACCTTGTCATTCTCTCTCCCCTCAAAGGTTTGCATCTTCCCAGAGATGTAGCCAAAAGACGTCAGATTTCTTCAGTGGTGGATCTTTTGATGACTCTTAAGGTCAACTTGAGAAAGAGAAAGAGACAGATGCAGTCTATATATGTAACAACACATGCACAAAAAGAGAATAGAACAGCTAGTGAATTCAAAACTTAAGAAGGAGGATTGAGCACAGAGAAAGAAATGTCAAGGAAAAGAATACTGATGTGGTCACTAGAGGGATAACGGAAGGGAAAATGGAAGAGTGGACAAATAGTCTGACTGAAGTGTTCAAAAGAAAGAAAATGACATTTTCAGAGGTCTAGAGAAGATGGACTTTAACAACTAACTCTGTGCGTATTAGGAGATAACAGTTATCAATCAGTTTCTATGTTTATACTGAGTTTGGTGGGTGGGAATAGCAGTAGACATTTCCATTAGAAGAACAATGTGAATAGTGGAACTTATGTCTACAGAGGCCAGCTGAGCTCAGTTTTATCAGGCTTTAGTTTTATCTGACTTCAGAAGTTACCTCTAAGGAAACAGCAGTGGAAGAATCAGAAATCCTAGTTAACGATGGAGGAATGAGATCAAATGAAGAACACTAAAGTGAAAGGTCATCAGTGACTGACATGATATTGAAGACTGAAGGCACAAATAAGAGAGTCTAGAGATGGGCATTCAGGGGCATAGGACAGATTGTAAAGAAACAATGACAAACAGAGAGATGGAAACAGGTCTAATAATCAGGAGGTGAAAGATCAGAACCAAAGAACCTTAAAGATGGCAAAGACAATACTAATGAAGTGGAAAACCAAAATATAATAACACTAGTGTATGGAAGAGCACCAAGAATCTGAGTTCTTTCCATGTTGGAGGCATGAAGAATACTCGGTTAATTATTTGTCTCCATTTGTTTGGCTACCTTACTTCCAGAGGTCACCTCAGTTAGTGATATCAATTCCTGCGAGATTTTCTTGCCTCCAGGTGTCAGAAAAATAAGTTAAGCTACTTTCATTAATCAACACCTGTAATTTGCGCAGTCTTTGCTTAAAACTAGTGTTGTTCTGCTTAAGAAGCAAACTACACTTATACATAGCAGCCTCAGAACAGACTGGTTCTTGTCAACTATTTAAACATCCTCTCAATGGATTTAATCCATAAAAGTACATTGGAGGAGGGGGAGTAAATATTGTGATTTTCTACAAATCATATCATCCGCAAAAGTTTTTCCTAATTTTCATTTGCATTCTTTTTTTAAAATCACACAAGCACACACACTTCTTTGGCCTTTAATATAGGAAGGGTGATAATTTAGCAGCTCTTCACCATATTAAATCCACTTACTCGGTGATCTTGCCACAGTCCTGTTCAGCAATTTATGTAGCAGGATCATTGGATGTGACTTCCAGAAATGTGCAAGTGAAGAGGGTAAAATATGGATAGGATTACAGTTTTAAAGCTGTTTTCAAGTACATGTAGGAACAATATAAAATGACACTAAGGGATACAGAGTGAATTGTCAAGTGCAAAGTGAATTCAGCGACTGCTTATGGAAGGTATTGTTCTGTTATCCAGGGGAATGCCGAAGCAGTACCAGTGCAGTGTTTTCTCTGGGCAGCAAAGTGAACCGATCGCTGCAGTGATACAGCCAGGGAAGTAGCAGAGACCTGAAACAGTTCAGAATGATGGTGGTTATTATGGTTTTTATTTTAGCTGCAAGGAAGCTTTTACAGTGACCAGGTCTCATTCTCACTCATTAAACAGCTCTTCCTGTTACTGGATCAGAGCAGTAGGAAATAAACCTAATGTGGGTGATAGTGTTGGGATGGAAATGTGTAATCCCAGAAGCACTGTGATAGTCCGTTTCAGTGTTATTTCTCAAGAATGCAGAGCTAAGATTGATTGCTCACCTTGTTTTTGCAGTGAGCACATTATAGACCAATAAGCTCCAAATATCCTACTGCTTACTGCTCAGTGTCTCTGTAGAATGTGTTACCCAGTTCTTGCAAGGTTATTAAAGACTATTAAAGAAAAACATTTGATGACTGAGTTTCATGGTACCAGCAACGGACTTGCAATGTTTCTAGAATGTACAGCTACATAGCTATGCATACCTGCATAGAGAGCTAATCAATACCTGAGCTCTCATCTCCTTGATCTGATAACTGAGCACATTAGGTACTGAATCAGCACCAAATTTGGCACAATTGTATCTGACCATCTGCTCTTGTTGTGTGCCAAATTTGGGGACAATTGGATAAATGGTTTTCAGGTTATGATTTTTCAGGTTAAGATTTTTCAAAAGTTGAATTGTTTTTACCTCCTCCCTTCCATCAGTGATAGGTGATTCCAGACAGTCCCAGATTTAAAACAGATAACATAAATTGAGTACACCAATAATGCTTACCGTGAAAGGGAATATTGCCCCCACCTGCTTTTTCTTAATTTGGAAAGAATCTAGGTTGCAGGGACCGAAATATTGATTTTTAAAAAGGCAATTTAAAGGGGGGGAAACAACCAGAATACCAGAATACCATGCCTGCTTTGCAGCAAGAAAAGCAAAGGGTACCCTAAATGTTAACAATACCAATGACAACAATCATTACCAATGACAACAGTTAAGATGATCTATAGCAGTGTTGCTGAACCTATGGCACGGGTGCCAAAGGTGGCACTCGGAGCCCTTTCTGTGGGCACCCGACATCGCCCCTTCACAGCCACCTGTATTCAGGTTCAATTGCTGTATTGGCTCTTTCAAAAAAAAGTGGGTTTTGAATCGCAGTTTGGGCACTCGGTCTCTAAAAGCTTCGTCATCACTGATCTATAGGATGCCCTCTTGTGTTCACTGCCATTCAGAAAGCTACACCAAGTAGGGCAAAATCTTGCTTCTTTTTTCCATTTAAAGATTTTTCACTCAAACATAAGAGAGGGGGTCTAGATTTCACATTTAAGATCCTGTATTTTAAGAAGTCTGAGATAATTTTTTCATCTGGAGCCCTCTTATTCTTTGCTGAAGCATCATACCAGTTGAACTTGATTTTTTGCAGCTGCTCTTGTTTTTGAATTTGGATGCTGCCAATATTGCAAACACAAGGTGTTGATTCATCAATGTCTGGTATTAAGGAGGAGGTTGAGAGGATAATAGAAAGTATTTGCTACTGCCTTCATCTTGAGATAGAGCAGTAAATCAGCAAATTCAAAAAGGTGGGAAGTGTTGAACTTGATGAGACAGCCAATCAGATGTTCTGATTTAAGCTTTTTCACTTCCTTCCCAAAGGTTCAACTAAATCCAAAATAAGCATCATGTTGAAAAGGAAGACTTGCACTACATACCCAAGAGGGATTTAAAATTAGTTTTTTCAGAAAGTATCCATATCTTTTCTTTAGCCTTCTCTGGATTTATTAAGGGGAAATTGGCCCTGAAGGGACATGGCTGACACAATCCAAATTCATGTACATGCCTTGAGGATTAGCAATACAATACCTTCCAGCTACACAGATATGCACTTGAGTGTATGCAGTTCATCTGAAGACACACTTCTTCTAGGCATTTGATACCTAGAGAACCTATTGAAAAATAATGCTGAAAATAGTTTTGTATTCAACAAGAAGTGGTTAACTAATGAAAAAAAGAGGTCCGGTTCTGGGATTTCTCCCTGCTTGTTGTCTCTTTGTGAATAGCAGTGAGCACAAGACGGTATCTTGTAGACCAGTTATTTACAACCTTGGGTAATACAGAGGCTCTTGGACTGCATTTTGAGAAGCTTTCACCACCAGCTGTGCGGACAGTTTTCTGGAAGTTGCAGTTCAAGAAAACCATGTTTCCCCAAATTCTGGAACCACTGTTGTAGTCCATCTTGACTGCTCAAATTGGTGTTCTCAACATTCAGGATGCCCTTTACTGTGTAAACTTTGGCATCCTTTTTTCTACTGGCAACATGAGCTTGATATTGTGCGGCAATATCAGGCCACTAGAAGCTGATTTATATCATGGATAGTGAAGCAAATCTCCTACACATGCATGAACAGAAGGGTTGTTGTGGTTTTGGAAGAGTTGAATCAGATAATTTTCTACTTAGCAACAGCTCATGTTCTTAAAAATGCATCCCAGCAGGGTTTTTATGTACATGTCAGAGTTGATGTGCATATGTCACAAAATACATGTCTGATATCAATTTGGGTGCACCTTTTGATATGACCTGGAGGGGCTGTGATATCAGGATGAGTGCTAAAAGCACAGTTAATACATCCGTCTAAAGAATCCTGGAGAAGAGTATTCTTCTGTGTGAAAACACAATAACCAGAGCAAAAGCTTGTTGAGCATGCATTGCTTGAGTTGTAGCTTCATTTGCCGATGACTGCTTGCCTAGAGAATTTGGGGGTTTCTTGTACTGTCAGTTACTCTGAATTATACATCTCTGTGTTTAAGATGGACTGTAGAGACATCAAGGCAGTTGTAAACAATCATCAGAAGAAAACGTGGTTTTTGTGATACAGAACATGTATTATTAAGGGTATGTGGTGAAATCCTTGTAACTACTGTCGAGCTAGGCAACTTGTGGTGCTTCTGGTGTTGGATTGCAGTTCCCATCACTTCTAGCCAGAAAGGGGAAACACTCCTATTTTGGGGACTTGTGTTCACACTGGCTGTATTGGCCAGCATATACTTGGTGTTTCAGACCAAAAAATGCTTTAAGAAGTTTTCACATGGGAGCTAAATGTGAACTTTTTGTACATCTTTTCACTCTATTGATTGGGATTGGTCTACCTCTAGAATGCTCCAAAAAGTAGGAATTTTTTATATAAAAAATAGTGTTTCACATCTCTAGTCCCAGCCAGCATAATCAGTGATAACTGATAAGGGGTCACTAGAGTTACAGCCCAAGACCTGTTGTGGTTTATAGATTATGCTGATACTAGAGAGAGTATGAAAGCAATATTCCATCATGAGTAATTGCTGAAAGAGCTTTATGCAGTCCTTAACAGTCTTTTGATGTAACTTAATACTGTTCTGTTTACTGCCCCCCCCCCAAACTGCTAGATATGTCCCTATAACTTGAACAGAAGCCTTGTGGTGGATGATAATCCCTCTATGTATAACCTCATTCTAGCAATACTTGTAAATTGATCTGTACAAGAGAACTCTCTTTAAACTACTGGTAGTTTTTAAAAACCAATACAAGTCACAGGTTAAATGCATCACAGCGTGACACTCAAGATGAGATATGTGGGATGGGAAACAGAAAGGAGAAGGGAAGGGAATGATCAGAAACAAAGTAGGTGGATAGGGTATTATGAGCAAATTATATTTGATAGAAAAGATATTTCCCTAAAGCAAAGTCTTTTTATATTAGAACGATTCATAGACGGAGAAGAAGTTAGTTCAGAACCATCCGTAACTAGCACTGTTGCAGGGAGAGACTTTTGATGTATTCCCCTTCCAGCTGGATTTATTCACCATGCAGCTAATGCTGCTCTTTATTATAGAAAAGTTACACCCCACTGCAAGCTGTGATAATAATATTACAGTGACTGGCTGTATTAATAAAGGTAGTGAGATTCTATCTTTGAATGCTGCGGTCAAAATGAGAATACTGTATGTGATAAGATGCTCACATTCCAGCCTGTTAACAGCTGTGAAACGACATGTCTCTCATTGCTAGCATGGCCCTGCTGAGTGAAGCTTATAGGCCCAAGTGTTGTCAGGAGTCTCCACTCCAGGGCTGTTTTGCAGGAAAAGAAGGAAGAACATGTTTCAGGTTAATTCCATTTACCTTGTTCTTAATAGAATAGATGATAGCTCCCCCCTAAGCTGCTCTTCCCTGGTTATCATAGGCCAGTCAGTGGGTCTGTCAGGTGGACTGTCAGTACATTACTTTCCTCAAAGTCAGATGCAGAGCAGTAAGATGACTGCTTTACTAATGGGGCCTTTTTAGAAAGCTGCACAGATGTATCCTTCTACAAGTGAAGAGTTTGACAGGAATGTGCCCCCTCCGGTTAGTAATGGGAGCTTTTGGAAAGCAACTCAGTCCTAAATTGGCAGGGTTTGTTATGCTTTACCAAACTGAACAGCGATGGCTGCATGAAATATAATTACAGGACTAGATCTGTGTTTATAATTATTATGTTAACACTAACAGCACATATGAGGTCTCTTCCTAATCAGCCTGAATTAATATGTTTCAGAAAATGAGGCTGAACCAAAACATTTTGCTTGCCTGAGGGAGATAAAATGCTGCCTCCCCAAATCCATGCACATAATCTGATGGATACTGGCAATTTAAAACTATCTCAGCTTTGGTGCTGGGGTAATATCAGAGAGGAAGAGGTAAATAGGAGTGAAGGACTGGAAATAAATGAAGAATCTTGGGAATAAATAAGAGGTAAATGGCATGTGGATTGTGGTGGAGAAACAGTGTTCCAGCAAGAACGACAACAACAACAACAGCAACAACAACAGCAACAAAAACAACAAACGTTCGACTAGTGATTTGTAATACAAAAATACAACATAGTCTGCTTTGTGATAATTTAATAATAATAATAATAATAATAATAATAATAATAATAATAATAATA
>JAHTLZ010003542.1:44752734-44767400 GCA_023846285.1 Phrynocephalus versicolor | reverse complement strand
AATAATAATAATAATAATAATAATAATAATAATAATAATAATAATAAAAAAAAATCCCTGAAGTCACCTGAACCTGAATACGTGTTTTTTATTCCACAGGAGGTATAGTATCTCCTGCAGCAGCAGCTTTTCAGAAAAGTAATGTCAGGCATTTTTCTGTGATCAGCAATTAGAGGTTTTTGCCTTACTTTCAGGAACAAAGAACTGCTTAGAATTTCTGACATTTTCTACTGTGGACAGACTTGAGACAATCCCAAAATCTGTGATTAAACAATAAGAAACAAGTACTTAACCACATGGTTTGGTTCAGACCATGCTTTTGTCATTCAGAGATTAACTGGTTTTTATCATTTTGGAAGTTCCAGTCTTAATTTTTTTCACCTTGGCTTTTGCTGGAAATTAGCAAATGGGCAAACAGATGTCATCTGTTCATGAATAAGTCAATTTCATGGGCATAATAGTCTGTTTTGAAGGGGTAATGCTCATGCATTAGGGCAGAGAGATTACCTTACTACATCTCCTCTCCCCACTTCTTATCAAATTACAAATAATATCAGATAAATAAGTGTCAGGGACTTTGTATTTTTAGTTTTTGATCTTTAGAAGGGAACTGAAAATAAATTGTATTTCTTGAAAGAATGGAGTAAAAATTAAAGTTTTAGTAGTCACTAAAGATGGGGACAAATAAAAAAATGAATTGCAATATTTGTAAAAGGAAATTGCTGAATTGTAAATAATTTGTCATTTCATATTTGTTCAAAGGAAAAACCCTGACAAATACAGATGCACTTTTAGCAATCTTTGGTTAATTGATCCAGCAACCCCATTTTGCCCCTTTTTGGGCTCCCTTGCTGTCTGCAGCCTATGTCACTTTCCAAGGGGGTGCTATTTGGGAGTGCATATCTTGGACGGCTGAAACCCAAACTGCACCAAACGTGCAGGGATTGTAGAGGAGAGTCAGAGGAGGCTTTTATGTGATAGTGATGTTTCTAGGTGTTTGGTGTGTATTTTGTATGAGTTTTAAATGGGAAGCAGAACCAACAAATTTATTCATTGGTTCATAAAACACTGTAAATTTGTGATTTATGATTTATCAGTGTTGATGGATAATGAATTGCTACAAATCATCATTTTCCCAATTCATGCCCATCTCTAGTTGTCACTTCTCACAGGATTTTTTTTAACAAGAGATGTGTTTATCATTTGTTTAATATAATTATATATCTAGGTCCTTGTTGCCAATTAACATTAAAATGACACATGGGCCAATAACCTTTGTTAAAAAGCCTCACAAATTTCAGAAAGTGCATTGTTTGTGTGAAAAGGGATTGTTCCATGTTTTTAATAGGGAGGAGTGGTCCCATTACCCTTAACCTTCTAATGGGAACATGGTGAAAATGGGACATGTCATAGAAATGTCATGAACAGAAAACCTGCAAAGTTTGAAAGGGCTTGGAGTTGTAATGGACAATAATTAGTTTAAGACTTTTCTACTTGGTTTGTACCAAAATGAAAAGAAAGTGCAATGTGTTGAATGATGGGTGTGGCTCATTCAGTAGCAGGAGCAAAAGTATTTAAACATACAGCAAGCATTTGATTCACATATACATTCCTTCATGGAAGAAGTATTTTACCATAAGGTGATTCCAATTTACAGTGATTCTTGGATTTTCCAGGTATACATTATTCATAGTCGATTTATCAGTCCCTTCTGGTAGGAGTGCTCAAGGACTATGCAGACACGGTATTGTATAGAATGGCTTGTCAATAATATTGACAAGAACCCTGATAGAGAGAACCATTCTCTCTCTCTCTTTCTGTGTGAATCAACTGATTATGCATTATGATATATTTTGGAAGGCATAAGAATTATACATCGATTTTCAACTATGCAAGGGCCTGGCAACCCTAAGCCCGCTGTTGTTGGAGATGTGTATTAGCCATGGTATTTGTGATGAAAGCGAGTGTTGTTGAGGGTAGTTGCTGATAAGAGTAAATATGAAATGAAGGACTATTACTACTTACAAAGAGGTGTAAGTGGCCCAATTCTGAAATAGTATATGTAGGGTTCTGTTTTTGTTGTTTGTAGAGAACTAATCAAGATGAAGTTGAAAAAATCTGGGATATTTTTTAAGTTGATAGAAATAAATTGTATTTGCAGGAAAGCAGTGTCTGCGTTATTGCTCAAGTTAAATGCACTGGGCAAGAAGCGGACTAAGGAAAGGTTTGCCTCATTTATTTCAGTAGATTTTCAATCACTCTTCGTACTTAATAAACTGGTCTAATACTCAGAGCTGCCTTCTTAAAATCCGAGAAGAAACAATGTTCTAATAGTATAACATTTTGGTAAATATGTGGGTCAGTTTGGCATGAATTATTGTTATTATTAATATTTTTAATCTGATTTCAAACCATGCTGGATCATAATGAGAGATTATAATGTGTATATGGGAGAAATTCACCCTGTTTTTGGAAAATCGTGTATTTATTAATTTGATTGACTCAGTAAACAAAGGCTTTGAAGCAAACAGCCTCCTGTATGCTTTATCCTGAATCTTGAGAAGAGTCTCAAGCACTGTAGCAACATTCATTCTGTTTCTAAATGCCAGTCAAAGGGCTAGTTCTTGCCTTTTGAAACGCAAAATGATTTGGGGCAGAGGTACATGAAGTATCACTCCTCCTTTCTAAATGCCTTTATAAGCCACCATCTGGCTCTTAATGCCTTAAAACATAAAAAGGGAGAGGAGAAAAAGACTCAACCTTTTCTGTTGCTGCAGCCTGTCTTTCGAACTGTCTACCTACACAGTTCAATCTGGATTGGAATATGTTTTCTCCCTAGTACCATATGAGCCACCACCTCTTTTTTGGCCTGGCTTCTCAGATCTCCTTTCCAAACTATTTATTATAATTTATCTGCTGAATTTCTATATGGTCTGTTTTAAAACTTTTAAAATTAGCTTATTTTATTTATGTTTATATTTCATCGTAAGCCACTCTAGGAACCCTGTGGGCTGAAGAACAGGGTACTAAATGCCTAAAATAAATGAAATAATAATATAAAGGAAGACATTGGCCAAGGCTATATTTTGGGGTTGAACTATTCAAATCAGCTCATATGTGGAGGTTGTTAAGGAGCCACAAATGACAAACATAGGCATATGTGGTTAGAGGGCTCAGAAAAAAATGGTGCGTTAATAATATTTTGTGGAGTTATTTGCATTTCAATGGACTTTTTTTCTTTTTAGTAAAAGCATATGATAAAGCAATTTCCTGTAGAAGGACATTGCGGAGGAAGATGATATTTAAAATAAATTTAATAATAGTCTGGCTTTCATATGAGAACACTTAATCTTTTTCAAGTATTACCATTTCTAAGGGGCAGAGTAATGTAATGGAAGCAGCAGGATTAGTTTGGCTCCATGCTCTGGGAAAAAATGATAGTCAAGAAAGAGGATTTTCCTTGGAGAAGACACTTGAGCAGCCTCTCAAACAAGATTAATTTTCAGGCTTTCCTTTGTTATTAAGGGACATTACAGAGAGTATTTGCTGTGTATAGTACCCTGTATAAAATGCATAAAACAAACGTGAAGTGTAAGGGAAATTACTCTTTCTTATTTTGGCCTGTTTTTCTGTGTTTGTCTATAATAGGTAGGGAGCCTTCAGCCCTTCAGATGTTTTGGACAACAGTTCCCACTATCATTGGCAATACACTTGGAATTCTGGGAGATGCCGTCCAAAGCATGTGGAGTTCCCCACTCCTGATTTATAATTGGCATTTGACCCAGGGGATGAGTGGTTCCAGCACCTCATAGTCACGGAGGGCATATGAGAGCAGTTGATGTGAGATGCAATTAGCATTTGGATTGGAACCATAGAGCTTTCAATCACAGCTTTCTGCTATCTCTGTTTTTGTCACCCACATTACTGCTGGCCACCAGTTTTTAAGTGATAGGCAGTTTTGACAACAGTGAAAGGTGTCACTCTGAGGACACATCCATACCAGCAGAGCCAGCTTTCTCTTATCTTCTTTGTAACTGATATCACACCGAGTAGCTCTTGGATAGCATCGTGATGTGGTTGAGTAGGAAGATATCCAGTATTCAATGGAGAATACTGATTTCCATGATGTGGAGACAGCTTTCTATGCCTGCTGTTCTTGCCCAGCACTCGGTGCCAGACAGAGCAATGGGATAATTTTCTTGTAAATCTTAGATTTGAGACAGATTGGCATTTGCCTGTCACAAAGCATACTGTCATCAACGCAACCAGGCTGCATTCACCCTTGAAACAGATCACCACTGAGGCCATCATCGCCATGGAGATGGGATCCAAGATACTGAGAGCTCACCACCTTTAAATATTGTCTATTTATCTGGAAGATTCCAGAAGTGGTAACAGTCTCTAGGTACTTAGTGTTTCAGTGGAGTCCAAAGTGGTTGAGGCGGTCTTTCCATGTCTGAATTTGCACTGCAGTTTGTTCCTAGTGGTGGTAGCAAGCATGACATCATCAGCATAGAGCATTTAGCTGCAGGACATGTGTGATGGTATCCATGATGAATATAAATGGAAACAGTGACCATGTGGCACCTTGGTGCACTCCAACCATCACTGGAAAACTGTTACAGGCACCAGCTGACATGGGACATGGCTGCTGGTATTCGTGTATAGCACGTTGACCCAGGGGATGAGTGGTTCCAGCACCTCGTGGTCACGGAGGGCATATCAGATCAGTTGATGTGGGATGTAATCAAATGCCTTCTCCAGGTCTAGGAATGCTATGTACACTGATTGGGTCTGCTCTCAGTCCTTCTTCCAGGTGGACGTAGAAAATATGAAGTTGCTTTATATTAAGTTAGATAATTGGTCCATCTATCTCAATTAGAAGGAGCCTTGGCTGCAAGTAATTTCCCCAAAATTATCATTTTCAGTTTTAATATTTTTGAAAATTTACTCTTTTTCTGTTTTTGTCTTTCTCTCTTTTAAGAGGATGGTGAAGTGTAACAACCTTAAACAAGCAAATGATGATTGGGATGTTGAATAGTTAGTCTTCAGTTTTGAAAAACAGTGACTTTCTGTGCAAAAACATAAACTGCAGCTGGAATAAGAGACAATCTTATAAAGCATTTCTATAATCAGCCTTATCAGCATCCATGTATAAATGAGACAAGCGGATGGTTTGTGTTCTGAGAGTTCAAATGCACTGTTGAATGTGATCTTTCCCAAGGCCTGAAATGCTGTGAGCATTTTGATCTAAGCAGGTCACAAATAAAACCTTTGAGTCGAGTTCCCGCTGCATGGCTGCAGCTTCAAAAGAAGACAAACAATAACAAAAATATCCGCTCCTTTTTTCCTCCCTCGCAGTTCAGTCTAGCCAGCCCCTTTTCTCTGTTGCTTAAGGCTATAGTTACAGCAGTTAACTTTTTTTAAGACAGGAAAACAAGGAATTAATGTGCATTAAAGAAAGCCTCCTTTGTACTGAGCACTCTACAATATAGTCGGAAAATATGTTAGCAGGAAAGCCTAGGCTGTAATTTAGATAACAACCCTGACAATGAACTAGCTTGTTAATTGTAAAGACTTGTGGAGAGCTGCCAGCTACAATCTCCTTCTTTTTATAGCCAAGGACGAATTCCCCTTGTAAGACAGAGAATGAAGTGACATTCAGATTTTATACTATATTTTGGAATCTTTCACATTGTTTCTTGTCTTACATTTGACAGGCATTTTTCTAGTGCTAAAAGCAACCCAACTGGCATATTGGGTGGTCCTTGGAGCCAAGGGAACAAAAAAGTGTTGTGGGTTGCATGTTGATGCTCTGGACTTCTTTGTAAGCACTCCTTAAAACCAAGAATGCGGGATGCAAACAGGGCTGCCTTGCCAAATAACACATCGTGAGACCATTCTAGAATCTGTGGTTAGTGAGCTATGCTTTTTAGCTTTGTACTTCAGAGCGTTTCATACTTCTGTCAGTAATGTTATGTGCTCAAAATGTCACACTCATTTCCAGCACATGCATACTGTATTCCTCAGCAAAGGCTGTCATGTGCATGAAGGACTGGGTGTCTTTGATCTGTTTGCAAGAAATGGGCCAAGAATGTGTGAGGAAGGGGCCTTCTTTCCCAAAGAATGGTGAAACAAGTATGTTTTCTGTACAAGTTACCAGCTCGGGTTCTCCTTGATCTGATCCTGTTGTCCTTACTTTTAGTGTGTTTTTCTAGGGAAGAGTTAATCAGTCCTCCCACTCACCCCAGTCCACACCACTGTTACATATGTTTTGTCATTAAGCACTCTCCATCCCATTCCTGTTATTATTTGCAACTTTGAAATAAATCTACTACACTGGATATTTTAATATCTAATACACATTTTTGAACTCTGTCTAATTTTTTTTTTAATTTCAAACCTCCCCCCCCCCCCCAGCCAGGAAATTCAACTGAGTATTTGTCCATCATTAATGTCAATGGAGAGCCAGGCTATGATCTAAACATTCACCCAGAAGAGGGTAGACATGATTTATTGGTTGACTGCATTTTCCTTTAAGGTTCACGCTGAAGATTCTAAAACTATTTGAAGAAATAACGGGATTAAAAGTAAAGTAGAAAAAGTGAGAATGTCCACTGCTAAATCACTCTGAAGAGGAAAGCGCAAAAAAATTATAAGGTTCTTTGAAGGATTTTTTTGAAAAAAAAATCTAAAAAATATTAATAAATATTACATGTAATTTACAATATATAGTTAAGGATGACTCAGGTAAGTTAAAGAAAGAGATAAATCAACAGATGAAAGAGTAACAAAAACTAAAGGTCTTTTGGTATGGGAGGGTAGTGCTATGTGAAATGAAAATAATTTCTAAATTACATTTCATATTTTGGATGCTTCCTATAAAACTTACTGGAAAAAAAGTTGAAAGAATGGCAGAATATGAAAAATAGTTTTTTTAATGGTAATAAAAACAGCAAGGATAAATAAGAGGCTTTAGTATGTACCACACGAAAAAAAGGGGGCAAAGGAGGTATATGTATACCCAATATTAAATTGCATTATCACCTTAGACATATCCCAGATATGGTAAAAATGATAAGAATTTAATATGAAAGGACAACAAATTAAATGGAAAAGAAGTAAATTTAGAGGATATTCTATTTAAAGAAAGGATTGGAGAGGCCATAAACAGGAAACAAAATGCTTTATAGAGTAATATTAAGTCCACCAGTTTCCCCTCTCACCCAACTGGTGGAGTCAAAGAACTTTCCAGAAAATCTTTTATTTTTTGTAAAAGTTAAAAATTTGTTAAAGGATGAGGATGTGTATAGAATCAAAGATTGGGGGGCTAAAACTAAAGAATTGGGAAAGTATAAAAGAGTTATTGAGAGAAATGGGGAGCTCTTTGTTTAATATACTTCAAATACAATGACAAAGGAATTAAGAAATAAAGGAGGACAGTGTAGAAAAATGATTATTAAAATGGAATTAGAAGCAATAAACTAAAGGGAACTGTAAGTGAAATATTTAAATTATTAATACAAGGTAGTCAGGATACAAGTGGGTTAAAAGATCAATGGCAAGAAGATTTGGATAATGAACTACAGTAGTCCCCCACCACAACACCGTTTATATATTACGGTCTCAGTATATTGTGTTTTTTTTCTTGAGAGAAGCAGGCTTCCAAAGAGAATTTTTAACCTCTTCCTGGCACCTCAGCAAACAGACCTGGGGCTTCTCCTGCTGGCTGCGTTTGCAAAGAGAGGTTTTTTAATCCCCTCCGGACATCTGAGGTGCCAGGAGGAAGTTAAAAACCTCTCTTTGCAAGTGAAGCCAGCAGGAGCAGTCCTTGCTAAGGTGTCTACATTTTGCTTCCAAAGAGAGGTTTTTAACCCCCTCCTGACATGTCAGCAAACAGAGCTAGGGCTGCTCCTGCCAGATACGTTTGCAAAGAACTGTTTTTAACCAACACCTAACACCTCATCAAACTGACCTTAGGCTGTTCGGCTACTGTTTCCAAAGAGAAGTTTTTAATCCCCTCCTGGCATGTCAACAAACAGACTCTGAGCTCCTGGCAGCAAGGTTTGCTGAGGCGACAGGAGGGGGTTAAAAACCTCTCTTTGGAAATGCAGCCCAAGGTCAATTTACTAAGGCATCTGCATTTCATGGATTTTCATTTATCCTGGTGGATCAGGCACCAAACTCCCGCAATAAGTGGGGGAGTACTGTATTAGTGGATAACTGGAATAAAATATGGAACTAAAGAATTTTGAATGATATGTCCATAAGGGTCAAAGAAAACTTTTATAATGTAGCAAGTAGATGGTATTTAATGCCAGTAAAGATGAAGAGAATAAATAAATATACAGTATTTTTCCATCTATAAGATGCCTCGATGCATAAGACTACCTCCAATTTTCCAGCCCAAAATTACAGTTTCACAACTGCACAGTTCTCTCTTTGGCTTACTTCCCTGTATAAGACTACCCTCCATTTATAGTATAACAATTTTAGACAAAAATATAGTCTTATACACAGAAAAATACTGTATACCAACTCTATACTGGAGGTGTAAAAAGAATAAAGGACATATTTGCACATGTGGTGGCTATGTGATATAAGTAGATACAGGTTTTCAAAGAAATAGATTTTATTAGTTTGAACTTTGTTGGTAACCACCAGGAGAGGCCATTTGGCCAAATGGGCAGGATAGAAATGCAACAAACAAAGAATGGGATATTATATTAAAATATCCACATCAACTGCTTTATTGAATATTATTAAGAATAGCCAACTGAATGAAGAAGAGAAGGATTTAATTATTATGGTACATATAGCAGCAAGATAATTATTTGCTAAAGGTGACATAATATTGGAGAATGATATAAATAATTGTGATATATGGAGTTCATTTTTGGAACATGTCATGTGTTTCAGAAAAGGAGGGTGCATACACCAGGAAAAGAATCAATGTGTTTCTGGAGAGAAAGTGGCACGACAAAATGCAAATATATTAAAGCCTAATGTATTCTCGAAGGCTTTCATGGCCGGGATCTGATAGCAGCTGTGGGTTTTTTGGGCTGTTTGGCCATGGTCTGGAAGTTTTTATTCCTGACATTTTGCCAGTCTCTGTGACTAGCACCTTCAGAGAGCAAGGAGCTCAGAATACTAGTAACTGAGCTCCTTGCCCTCTGAAGATGTCAGCCACAGAGACTGGCAAAATGTGAAGAAGAAAAACTTCCAGAACACGGCCAAACAACAGAAAAAACTCACAACACCTATTAAATTTAAATTAAAGTTAAACACTGAAGGAATCATTTCTCAGATAGCTTACAGAAATCTATGGAAATATATGTGCCTTTTTTGTTCTGTTTTGTGGTATAGTACAGATATATTACCAGTGTTACTGAGTTGTTGGTAGTACTAACTGTGAAATCAGTGGCTGGTGTTTGTTTTTCCAGTTTGCCACCAAGGAAGTTACCCAGCCTGTGGCTTCGGCCATGACAACTGATCCCAGAGTGCCCCCAAAAGGAAGATGAGTTTGTACTTGGGAAACCCTGGGAAGGATTTTCATCAGTTGTCTGATGTGATAACACATTACTAGACATTGTAAACCAGTGTTCTTGGGTCTCTATAAATCCATACACATATTCTTGTACCTAATAGGGTACAGTACTTTGAACCTCACTCTGTTTATTACAGATGTGGATAAAATGAGATTAGATTCCTTGCAGTGTCAAAATGCTACAGTTGTGTAGGAACTGGTATAGTTTCCCACAAGGCCAGCAATTATTTATCTCACAGATTCCAAAATGGAGAAATTTTATTATGTACCTGTGCAAACAGATTTTTGGTTGTTGTTGAATGAGATATAGGCCCAGCCTAACCAAGTGAAGGAGTGCTGAAGCAGTTTGATACTAAGGGTTATTGTGTGGAGTGGATAATTCCAGTTTCCACTGATGATGAATACTTGTCCAATTTGTGGAAGGAGCTGAAGTGTTGTTCTGACATAGCTGCACTTTCATACTTAATTAGATCACTTATTCTAACATTCTTCATTATTTGATTTTGATAGTTGCTTAATTTTTTGTCATTGTAGTAGCTTTAGTAGGAATACTGTGATTCGCAAATTGAATTTCAGTTTTATAATAATAGTGTTATTCAATTGTAAAATCAGACTATTCATATCAATATTTGAAAGTGTGTCAAGTCCACATTTTAACCTCATGTTACTATCCTTTTCATATTTGTTTGGGTATGTTAACATTGATGGATTTTAAAATGTCCTGCAAAGAAATTACAGTGATACCTCGAATTATGAAGTTAATCATTTCCTCGTGACACTTCGTATCTAGAAATTTTCATAATTTGAAATTGAATGGGGTGCAATGCACCCTGGAAATTGAAGCCTTCTGCAATTTTTTGTACCTTAAGGCACCGTAGGAAAATTTTCATATCTCAAGGTTTTTGCAGAAGACTTCAATTCTTAGGGTGCATTGTGCCCTAGACAGATTTCCCTTCATATTTTTAATTTTTCACAAGTAGGGGCATTTGTTATTCAAGGCTCCACTGTAGATATAAATAAACATTTATTACTTTGAAGGCTTTTTATCCATCAGAGATAGGGATGCGGTACAAATCACTTTGGTTTGCTTTTTAATACAAGATAGCCCAATTCACATTTGCAAATGAATTGGAATAAAAATATCATGAAGATGTTTGAATTTATCCAAATTTCGGAATTGAATTCTGTGTTTTAAAAATGTCTTATTGAAAATGTCTTATTGGTGATTCTGCATCATGGAAGGTAAAATGACTTCTTGTTCTTAACAAAGCAAGCCTTGAATGTTTCTTCTCTTTGCTGTTACAGAGTGAAACATTGCTGCGTGAGGCTACCCAGTCCAAATACTATGTGATGCCAACTGTCCTGGCTTTGCAATGGGCAGAAGCCTCTTGTGTTGACTGATCTCAGCCAACAGAACAGGCAAAAAGTGTGGAAAGAAGGGGGAGAGTGAAAGACAAATAGCATAATACCAGAACCAAACCTCTGTCTCAAAGTTAAGCCTAGGTCAAGATAGGCCTAAATAATCCCAAAATCTTTAGGTTGGGAGGGTTCTGGATTTGGCTAAATTAAGATTGTGTGTCTGACCTGCAGCTCCTCTTCCAGGGGAGTGGAAATCCTTCATGATGTAGTCATTTAGCAAATATGACAGATATTAGGATTATCAAGGATATTTTATTTATTTATTTATTGGATTTCTAAACTGCTCCCATTAGTGGCAAAGGCACTACTTTGGGTAGTCTTACAAATATTAAACATAGAACAAATAAAAATGAAGGATTCTTATGATAACCACAGTCAAGTTCTTGGTTGTAGCCCATATATTTGACCTCTATGCGGCTATATTGTTAGTACAGTGAGAGTAAATAGCCCGGGTTATGTATGTGTTAGTAGTGTACATTTTAAATGGTGTAAAAACATACTCAAAGATATGTAGCACTGGATTCAGTGGGATCTGTTTTGACATAAATGGAAAATAGGATTCTAGACTGAATGAATCACTTCCTTTTACTGGTTTTAATTAAATAATGTTCTTCTCCAAATAGTGGTTCTGTTCTCCTTAACTTAAGGATGATTTATCCGATATGATATAGACAAGATTACATGGGTGGTTTTAATGTGGATTTATTCATTTACTTATTTATTTGATATGTAGCTGAGGTTTTCCTTTAAACTGCAAAGAGCCATCTCTATTGTTAATTTAAAGTGCAAAGAGCCACATCTATTCAAACAAAGGAAGCAGCTGGAAGCTTCCTCAAACAAAGGAAGCAGGGGGTGGAGCCAGAGTAAATATTTATTGGAGCAGGGGGGTGGAACCACAGAAATTCTTTTGCCCTGAGGAAGGTCAGCCTCAGCCATTTTGAGCCTGGGTGTGATCCCAAGCAGAGCTGCTGCAGAGAAAGCCAAACAAACAGGAGGAAGTGAGCACTAGTAAGTTTATGGGCTGCTAGCAGTTAGAATAGAGCTCATTTAGAGGCCTCGGCTAATTTAAATAGCAAAGAGCCACCCTTTTTCAAACAAAGATGAAAATGCTACTTTGGAAATCCGGGAGTTCAATCTTCTTCCTAACAACCTGCATTTTGCTTCCAGGACTGACCGCTTGATCTTCCCAACATCATTGGTACCAATGTGTACCGTGACCACTGGCTCCTTCCCAGTTCTCTTTAACAAACTATCTATATTTCTCGTGATGTTTGCAACCTTTGCACCTTTGTTATCATGTGGATCACAAATCCATCCCCCTGTATTTCTAATACAGTGGTCCCCCGCCCTTTCGCGGTTCATGTACTGCAGTCCTGCTATATTGCAGGACCGCAGTAGCCCGAAAGGGATTGAGGGAAAGGGGGGAAGGTTTTGGCTGCATGGCCCAGAGCAATTTTTAAAGACCACGTGCTGCTGGCCTGCATCCCCCACTTAGCTCCGCAGCAGGGAGCCCCTCTGAAGGCCACACGCCGCTCGCCCACATCCCCCTCGGAGATGCAGTCGAGCAGTGCAAGATCTTTAAAGGGCTCTCGGCTGCGGAGCCAATGCTTAGCTCCACAGCCGGGAGCCCTTCTGAACACCGTGTTCCATTGGTCTGCATCCCCCTTGGGGATGCAGATGAGCGTGCATGATCTTTAAAGGGTTTTCGGCCATGGAGCCGAGCTTTTGGCTCCGTGGCTGGGAGCCCTTTCTAAAGATCGTCCAAACCCCTCCCCTGGCTGAATTGTGCCCCCCACTCAACCTGCACCCACATATCACAGATTGTCAATGATCACAGCTCGGGTGGGTCCGTAACCCCTACGATAGGTGGGGGGGGTTACTGTAATTGAATCACCTAGAACCTCTCAATACCATTTTCAGTGAATCTTAAGCAGCTGAAGACATCTGCTTGGGAATACCCTGAAGCAAATGGTGATCCACTGTGTGGGACAGAATGCTGGACTGGATGGTCTGTGGCCTTTTCCAGCAAGGGTGTTCTTATGTTCTGTGTAAATTCAGATAATGGCTACCAAGAGGAATTTGCTTAAAATCAAGCAAATAGAGACATGAAGAGTTACAATTCTTCTTTCTTCCTTGAGGTTCCAAGGCTGTATGACTTGATACTACTGTATGAGGATAAATTTCATTTATCCACAGTATTTTCCATGCATAAGAGTATATTATTGTCTAAAATTGATAGACTAAAATTGAGGGTCATCCTATACATAGAAGGAAGCAGAGGAGAGAACCACGTGGTAGTGAAAATAATTTTATGTTGGAAAAGTGGGGGTCTTTTACATGGGGGTGTCTTATAGACAGAAAATGTGGGTATTCTGTTCAAACCAGCCTTTTCAACATTTTTTTGCCACAGTCATAAGCGCAAGAAAGAAACACATAGGCTGAATCGTAATTTTATAAATCTCATAATGAATCACATTGTTCCAATTAAATCTGGGGAGAAAACCCAGTATGTGAATACAGTAAATGCACTCCATTATTTTGTAGGATGCTCAATTAAATCAATGGTCTTTGTTGATATTCTTACAGTTAGTTCTGTTAAAGTAGATGGAAACTGGCATTTTAACTGCAATTATAGTAACAAGATCTGTTTAAAGATAAATGTCAGAAGAGAAGGCTCATTGTAAATGTTGATTTCCCCCCAAATGCCTTTCTTAACATGCTCAGTTGCCTGATGTGTCAACATAAAAGGTTGCATGTGTTGTCTTTCTTGAGTCTATTTTGCTAAAATTATTTGCCTGTGGAGAATATAATGCCTATAATCCTGTTGCATTTTCACATGCTGAGAATTGGTCATTTTGACTGGTGTAGTTTGGGGGAGATTAAGGCTGAGTGTGAAAGGGAATGCACACCCTTTGCTATAACCAAACTTTCAGACAAGGCACCATAATGTTGTTCTAAAGAAATGCATTTGCAGGTAGTCAAATAAATTGTTGGCTCTGTGTGCTTCTTAGCCTTGTTGGGTGTGCTTCTTTGGTGGTGGAGAGCTTGCATTCCTTGGAAAAACATACATCATTCCAAACCTTAATAATATTCACTTGGAATCACCATACCGGGATAACACTTGTCTTATGGAATTTGTAGTCTTTATATATTAAAACGGCAGATAAGGAAAGACAATTCCAAAGTGACAAAAATAACATTTTTGAATGAGTCAATAATATTTATTTATTTATTTATTTATTTATTTATTTATTTATTTATTTCACCCATCTGACCAAGGGCCACTCTGGGCAGTTCAGAACAAAAACTGCAATAGCTTTAATTAAAACACCAGTTTTAAATTTTAAAAATACAAATATACAATATAGTGAGAAGCATTAAAATACATGTACATAAGTGGCAATTTAAGATGGTGGAATTAATCCAATTAGGCTAACTAAAGTCAATTATACAGTTTTGGAATGCCTGCCTGAGTAACAGGCTTTTCAATTACTTTTTTAAAATTTCCAACAACAGGGCCTGGTGTATTGCAGTAGGATCAGTGTTAAAACAGATAAGCAAGGGCATGCTATATGAGTGATTTGGTCGAATGTTAGCTCTCTTCAATGTTATTAGTCTTTGGGTCCTTGAATCTCCAGCCAGCATGTCTAATGTTCAGGGATTCTGGAGCCCAATAATATCCAGGAACTCCTCCTTTAGA
>JAHTLZ010003542.1:44718277-44736268 GCA_023846285.1 Phrynocephalus versicolor | reverse complement strand
TCATCATCAATTTTGAGTGCATATTTTACAAATATATCAATTTCTATTTCATTTTACAGATACATATCGAACCATCTCTAATACAGAGATATACAAATGTTTCTCACATTATTACCAGTCTTCTATGTTTGTCATTAACTGCACCTATTAATTGTATTCATGCAAGTGATGTCATGTCTGGTTACTCCAAAGTTGGCTCTCTGTGGGATTGGCTTGAATTTGGTAAAAGAAACCTTACCTCTAATTCCCCCTTTTCTGTCTTTTGTTGGTTGATATACTACACAGAGGTATAAAACCGTGATTAAAATTACATGTTTGTTACTCGTATAACAAAGAGTTTGTATAACATAAAATCTGTACAACATAAAAAATTCCAGAGATAGGGGAAATTTGCTTAACAGAATCGCCTATGGGGCGAATCTGTACAACACAAAAATTGTCGTGATTAGGGTTTACTCTGTTTTCAATGCATTGCAATAGGAAATTTGTATAAAGAGAATGTTGCTTAACATAACTTCATTTGGAGGGAATTAATTCCTTTATATAAGGTACCACTGTACTTGGCAATATGCTCCATAACCCTTAAAGTGGGTTGTTTGCAAATGTTCTCTTTGGCTTCTACCCATTTGGTCTTCTACCCATTTTCACTCAATAATATATCACTGTGATTGCAATTACCCATTAGGGTTTATTTCTTGTGCTTTTGTGGTGTCAGTTTAAAAGCACCATCAAGGAAGCGAAAGGGGTTTTGCATGTACATTAATTGAACTTTGAGATTGCCTTAGATGTCATAATTCTTGCAAAAGCGTCATGGTCATCACACATAGTTTGTAATTATATGAGAAAGAATAGCACATCGCCCTCAGATTAATTAATATTAGTAAGAGCAAATTTCACACTTTCAGAAGAACATTCCCCAGCCTATGACATGCTGGAATATGCCATAGAGATTTAGAAAATAACCACAGATTCCTGACTTGCATAGCATCTTTCTAAGATAGGTAAACCTTGTGGAATCCAAATATAGCTTTCATAAGAAAAGGTAACAGATCAGAGCTATCCATAGTGTGACACTCCCTTCAGGGAAACCTCCAATCAGATGATGGTCGTAACCTAGCTGATATCAGTAGCATGGACTTCTTCTCTATCCGTTTTTGAAAAACATAGAAATAACCAATTACTGAAATGTGTGAAGGGTTGCTTAATTGCTAACTCCGAGTTTGGTGTTTTTGAACTTGAGATACCAAAGAAATGATACCCTATCTGGGTTTCTGTTAGGCTACAAAACAATTAGACCTCAGTATGGATCATTCTGAATGGTGTGCAGATGGATCAGGGATAATTTGAGTGTCATTGCAGGCATTATTGGTTTTACAGAAAGGACCAAAAAGCTTCAAGGTGCATTGCATCAAAAGGATTATTTGTATAAGCACATGAATTATTTTGGCATAAACTGAGGGCCCCCACATACCCCATTAAAATGTACAAGCCAGGGTTTTACAAGGTGATCACACTCATACAAGTGATGGTAGCACAATTGGTTTTACTATGTAAAATATAGTGTAAAGGGGCACAGGAACCTCATATTTCAAATAATTTCCACCATTCTTTCTGAAGGAAAGAAGGCTTGCTAGAACAATTGAAGAGACCAATTGGATAAAATTTAGTTGAAATCTCAAGAACTCTTTTTAATAGAGGGAAGTAACAGTTCTGGACAGTGAACCCTAATGCTTCTGAAACAATTTTTCTTTGTTATCAATGTCACCCTTTAATTTGAGGATTAGCAGAAAGTCAAAGCTCAACTCTTGTTGATGTTCACCCTACTGGTCATTGCCCTCTACAGGATCCATTGGAGTCTTTATCCTAAACTATATTGTCTTTTTTAGAGGCAGCCATTTGTAGAACAGCTATCTCTCTCATTAGCAGAGTTTACCAAAACCAGTTATTTATAGAATGTAAATAATGAGATAGTGTCCAGCTGGGTGAGGTACTTCTCATGTTTATCAGTGATGGCCAGCCGTCTTGGCAAATAAAAGACTGAAACAGTTCATTGGATCATCTTGTGTTTAGTTCTTATTCATTTTAATGTTATTTATTTATTTATTTATTTATCACCCATCTTCCAACCAGTACTCCGGGAGGTTTACAACAATACAAAAGAATGAAATAAAGGATCAATATATAACAATACCAAACACAATAACAAATACTAAAACCAGCAATAAACACAATAATAAAAATACATAGCAACAAACCTACAGGCAGTCTTATTTTACTGCTCCACCCCCCACCCCCCAAAAAAGAATTTGAATGATTTTGGTGTGAATCACACTTACCTATGTCATGGAGACTTGCCTGTTGGGAACCATCTTTTTGGGATGACAATGAGAAGCAAGAAGTTCACTATGGAATGCATCAGAGAGCATGAAAAGCACATAGTTTTACTCTCTTGTTTCTTGGAAGAGTGTCAACTCTATGTGCCTAAAAACTGTCAGATCTAAGGTCAAGTTTGTTCAGGGAAAGGATAAGTGCTTCTATTCTAGTTAAACAAATATTACCTTGAAATACATACGTCCTGTGCTCCTTGAGTATCTGTTTGCTAAAGAGAAAACGGGTCCATTTTTAAGGCACAGCAAAGAAACTCTGAGATATTGTAACGATGATAAAAAAGGTGTTTAAGAGGATGTTCTTTCTATAGAGAAGGTATCACCTGTAACCTATTTTTGCAATCATGCTGTCTTAGAATCTCTCTCTTTTTAAAAAAATCTAAATTTCTATGTAAAAAAAGAATAGATGCCACATAGGAACTGAACAGTGCTGAACTATTAACTTACCAGAGTCCCATTAATTCAGTGGATCTCTTCTACTTCAAAGTACCAATTATACTTCGCCCATAATGTTTTACAGAATTTCATTGAAATTTAACTGTAACATTTATGATGTATTTATTAGGACAGGGTAGATCTAAAAATATTTATTTGATTATTACTACTTGCTTTCCTCTAGGGATCACTGAATAGGGATGATATGCCACAGCACTGAATTATTTTTTAAAATAAATGTTACAGTGAGCCCCCGCCATTTCGCAGTTCAGGGATTGTGGTCCCGCTACATTGCAGGACCGCAGGACCTGCACCCTGGGGGGCGGCGGTGGCGGCCGGGTTGTTCTGCGCTGCCCCCACCTCCGAGAAGCCTCCAGGGTGCGTGGGAGGGTGAGGGGGGTCCGATCGCTCTGCGCGGCTCCCCCCACCCCTCCAGAAGCCTCCTGGGTGGGAGGGATGGTGGCGTGGAGCAATCCCATCACTCTGCGTGACCCCCCCTCCAAGAAGCTTCCTGGGTGGGTGGAAGGGCGGCACTGAGCGATCCGATCGCTCTGCGCTGCCCCCCGAAGCCTCCTGGGTGGGTGGGAGGGTGGCGCCGAGTGATTGGGTCGCTCCGCGCCGCCTCCCACGCTCTTCCACAGGCCACCCCACCCCCAGGCCCCCGCCTGCTTCCGCATATCACGGATTTTCACGGATCGCGGGTGGGGTGGGTCCCTAACCCCCGCAATCGGCGGGGGGGTTACTGTATACCTCCTTTCCTTCTGTAGGATGTACTTCTGCTTATTTCATTCTTGTAGATATGGATGAAACATTTCAAACATTTTCTCTGTACTAGGTGAATTAACAAGAGGTTTTGTCCATTTTCACATTCCAGACCCCCCTTTTTTGCAAAATAAATAAAATGGCAGGCATGGTTGTTGTTGTTGTTGTTGTTTAACCCAACCTTGCCCATTTTTGATAAGGTGTTAATATCTTGATCTGCCCTTATTGTTGAGAATTATAAAACACTGCAAGTCTTCATTATATTCTCACTCTGGTATGCATGTTTCCCTTGAAAACTATGTCGACGTTTAAAGTTCTCTCTGTGGATGTACTTACTGGTGATCTAAGTGGCAGCATGTGATGTGATGCTGATGGACTGATGTTATATTTACACTCTGCCACTATTGCATGTCTCAGCATCTCTAAAATGGCTTATAATCCTTTCTCCACCTTTTATACAAGTGATATTCATGGAAGTTCAATGCAGTCAAGTGACCAAAATCTTACTTTGAAACAATGTCACAGTGGTTCTTAAAATGTATAATTGAAATTAGTTCTGCTTGAAGGGGAAGATGGTTTTCACTTGATTGCCCACAATAAGATGCCCTTTTTATAAAATGTCGTTAATCATTCCTTCAACTTTCACTTACCAGTAAAGCCACTGGTGGTATTTTTTTTCCAATAATGATTTTTCTTGTTTTCAGCATTCCTATGCACCAGCTCCCCACCCCATGGCTCCTCCTAGCCCCAGCACTAACAGTAGCAGCAACAGCAACAGCAACAGCAGTGGCGAACAGTTGAGTAAAACCAACCTGTACATCCGAGGCCTTCCACCCGGCACCACGGACCAGGACCTTATCAAGCTGTGCCAACCGTAAGTAAAAATGATTTTGCTTTGTCCTTTCCTCTGGAGCTGCCTGTGCACTTGAGGGTGACGTTTACAAGGACAAATTGTCCCCAACAGCTTCCCACCTCACACAGGCAGGTTTATTTATGTGCAAATGAAGTAGTTAGGTGGATGGTGTGCCTGTCAGTGGCTTATACCTGATAAAGGAGACCTTGCATCTTTAGCTCAAGTGTGATAAAAAATCTTCCTGACAAATCCGCGCTGGGAAAGAAGCATAATTTGACCTGCAGAGTCTTTGATGAGAATGAAGGAAAGGCTGCTGCTTGACCCCAGGTGGGGTGTGTATTAATGGTTGCTAGGGAAACTTGCCATGGTAGGAAAGAGAATGTAGGATGAAAATATAATAAACAGAAGTTGCTAAATGGTTGCTTTGGAAGTAACTTCGGGACTGATTGGCTGATGCCCCTGGATTCCTTTATGCTACAACTTTATCATATTGGATCAGAGACAGTTGTTTGAACAAGGGCTGCCTTGAATTTTGTATTTAAAATAATACCAAGAAACTGGGATGTAACCACCTTTTATTTCTGCCTACTTCTCTATCCACTGACTGTGATATGACAGAGCACTGAGAACAATAGCACTGATGTCGCCAAACATAGGGCATTTCTAAGGAAATTATAGGAAACTTTATGGCTGTTCAGTAGCAAGGGTTTCTAGTGCGTTGAGCCATGCTTGCAGTGGTCTCATGAACTTTCCCTCTCCGGTTTCCAGGTGTTAAAACCATCCGGCATGACTTTCTCTAAATATTTTGAAATGGTGTTTTCTGTGAAAAACATGTAAAACAAAAAGAAGCATTGTGTCTCCAACTCCTGGTAGTCACATGTTACAACATATGTCCACTGTGTGCCCTCAAGATGTTCATCTCCCCATCAGTATATACTGAGCTGCCTGGCATGTCTTGATCAATTAAGAATGGCCAGTAGCCAAGGCCTGGAAATACAGAGTTGTAAGGGACTGTAGAGATCCATATATTTTATATAGATTTTGACATTGTAAATAAGACCCATATGTCTCAATTCACAATGTGATAACGGGCTCTTTTGTTTCTTTGTTTGCATTTAGTTTACATTTTAAACTTGACAGATCCTTTAGAAATGCACAATCACCATATTAAAGATACTTCCCAGGACTCTTTTATGTCCTCACACCCACTTCTTCTGTCAATAGCACACAGCCATTCCTCACCTCATGTTCTGTGATGTTTTTCCAAAGTTTCCTTTTGGAGTAGCCTCTCCTTGACTGGGGTCTTCTGTTGCTTGAATTTCTATCATCTCCAAGGCCCGTTCCTTGAAATTTTTAAAATTCTGCTGTGTGTTAAAAATGTTGTTTGGTGGTTGCTTTGTTCCCTTCTTTCAGCCAGCTTTAGCTGCAGCTCTTCCAAAACCTGCTGTGTGGATTACATGCAGCATCCAAACTGATCTTTCCCTGCCTTGCTCCTGAAAAAAAGCTACCTTGTGCAGTATCCCTTCAAAGCCACACAGGAGATGCATAAGCTTCCTATAACTCGATGTCCTTTGCATTTAGTAGCTTCTCACAGTTCTGGAAAGTCACAGTCATGCAACTGTGATTGCTTGAGAAGATGGAACAGCAATACATGTATCCACTCTGTTACATCTTAGTGCCCAACTCAAGCACTGTCCTTGTGTTGGACTGGAAAGTCTGAGAATCCTGCAGGGCATAGCATGTTGATTGCTAAAGCACCAGGATAACTGCTTTGAAATCAGTTACCGTTATTTGGTGCACACATAATAGCAGTTCATACCATGCAGTTTTAGTGGAAAGTTCATAAAGTTTAAGACAAAACCAATTTGAACGAACAATACATAGATCTTTTGGCACTGTACTCAGACTCTGGAACTCCCTCCCACAGGAAGCCAGGCTGGCCCCATCTTTGGTGTCCTGCTGCAAGTGGACAAAAACCTTTAAAAGGGGGTAGTTGTGCCTTATTACTTTGAATCTGTTTTCAGTGTTGATTCCCCCCCCCTTTTGGAATCAATTTTGTTTGATTCTTCTAAACATCTGTATGCTTACTGTTTTTCAGCTTTTTAATATTGTCTTTTCATGGTGTACCCTACTCTGGCTCCTTTTAAAGGAGGAAGGTGGGGTAAAAATGTTTTAAATAAATAAATAAATACCTGTGGAGGCAACAAGTAAATGTATATTGTGCTCTCCTGAATATGATGGCCCAAAGGGAATGGGAGGGTTTGGTCACTGCATTTGTGTATATTGGCTAGTACTACATGGGCATGGAAGATGGAAGATATAAATAAGAAATCTGGGCACAAAAGCAAATACTGTACTAAATATATACTATAGTAAAGGGGGGTGGGACTCCAGGAAAAATATTTTAACATGCATTACCAGAACTGGAGGCCATGCTATGTATAATATTTTATTTCAGGCCATGGAGTCATGCTGTACCTTCCTTATCCACACATGGTGATCCCAATTCCAATCCGTCATGTTTACCTAGGAGCATCCTTGGGTTTATATCTGGGAAGAGAAAGCAGAGTGAACTTCTCAAGATGATGGTGACAGGATATAATGTTACCTAGAGTTTAGAAAGTAAATATATGGATGACAGCTCCCAAGAATCTCCCAGATACCATAGCGAATGGCCATGCTGGTTGGGGTTCCTGTGAGTTTGTAGGCCACATAATTAACATTTCAAAGGTCTGTGTTCTCCCACCTGCGGAATACAGAAGGAGAGAAAGCAACTCATTCTGAACTGAAGGGGGGAAATGACAAAAAGGAAGAGTATGTTCAAAATTAGGGAGAAGAGGTGAATGAGGAAAATAGCGGTGTCTTTCTTTCTCTGAGTGGAGGAACAAAGGGAGTAGGGCAGGGGTGTCCAAACTTTTTGTAAGGAGGGCCAGATTTGATGGCTGAGAATGTGGGGGGGCTGCCCCCCACTGTAAGCCCCACCCACTAACCCCTTGCAAGCCCCACCCACTGACCCCTCCTGAGTAAAACTCTCCTGAGTTTGTTTACTTACTAGTTTATGGGGAACCAAAAAAAAAACCCTTCTAAATACAATGTTTAAAAAATTCAGAATTAACCATTCATATTTCTTCCTAACTGTATTAAATATAAAATTCTTCATTGCATTGTTCAGTTTGTGACCTAGTACTTGATTGTTCTCAGTGCACAGAAATTAATATGTATAATTTTATAAATGAGTTGGAAAATATTCTTCCTTTTCTCCCTTCCTCCCTCCTCTCCTTCCTTCCTTCCTCCTCCTCTCCCTTCTTTCTTTCTTTCTTTCTTTCTTTCTTTCTTTCTTTCTTTCTTTCTTTCTTTCTTTCTTTCTCTCTCATTCTCCCTCCCACTTTCTCCCACTTTCTTTCTCTTTACTCCTCCCTCCTCCTCTCCTTCCTTCCTTTCTCATTTTTTTCTTTCTTCCTCCCTTCCTCCTCCTGTCTTCTTTCTTTTTCTTTTTTCTTTTTCTTTTTTTCTTTCTCTCTCCCTCCCTCTCCCTCTCCCTCCCCCTTTCTTTCTTTCCTCTCCATCTCCCTTCTTTCTTTCTTCTCTCCCTCCTCCTCTCTTTCTTTGCTTCCTTTTCTCCCTTCCTCTTCCTCTTCCTTCATTCCTTCCTTCCTTCCTTCCTCCTCTCCTTTCTTCTTTCCACCCCCAAGTTCCGAAGCGGCGGCGGCGGCCCGCCTGCACCCCCGCCTGCCCACCCCTAAGTCCCGAAGCAGCGGTGGCGGCCCGCCTGCACCCCCGCCCGCCCTCCTAAGTTCCGAAGCAGCAGCGGGGAGGGAGGGAGGGGCCGGCCAGCCAACCGCGGGCCAATGAAAATGACTTTGGGCAGGCCTGTAGTAGGGCAACAATCTTTTGAATATATTCATTATATTCATTATTGAATATAAGTTGGGAGAGTCAAATGCTTTGAAAGCTGACAGCAAGCATTCCGTTTAGCTATGGCAAATCATACCTGCCAGCTGACATCTTTCATGATGTCCATTTTTAATTTTCCATCTCTTGTAACGGAATGTTTTCTTTAAATTGTTCACTTTCTGTTGTTAGGTTTAATATTGCCTTTTTATGATGTAAGAGGGCTCATCAAATTCATTGTTCTTAACTTGAATATTGTCTTAAATGTTCTGGGTTGTATATTGCCATTCAGTACTGTAAGCCACCTTGAGTCCTTTTCCAAGGAGAAAGGTGGGGTAAAAATATTTAAAATAAAGAAATACAATAAATATGAATGTGTAATGTTTGAAAGGAACCTCCAAAGCTGATGGGCAGCATTACCAGCTTGGTGGCAGTGAATCATGTAATTGCATTGTTGCACACATACAGACAAAAACAAAAGAGGACTAAATGATTGTTAAGAAAATGTAGCCAACCCATTCAAAGTGTTTAAATTCTTATGCACTGCAACAGCCGTTCTAGTCTTGGACTGTGGGCACAATTTACAGTGGCTCATTTGCTTGTAAAATTGACATTATTGCACTGAACCAGGAAATTCCTTGTCATCCTTGCCAAGGATGATTTAAAAAATGTTGTTCTCCCATATGAGGCAAGATGAACAAGGGTTTATAGCTTTAGTTCTATCATATGCCCCACCATAATGCTTTTATAGTCTTGTTATGGTGTCTGTCACCGAAAATTTCAGTGTGGATTATATATCTGATCCATGACAGGTGTGAAAACAAAAAAAGCTATAGTCTAGTTTACACCAACAGGCACTTTAATATTTGAGAGTCCATCAACACATGCCTCCAGTTATTTGTTGTACCTGAGCCATGGTGCAAAAAGTGTCTATTGGTCCAATCTTTTCTGGTTCCAGAAGGTAACCTGTAGCCCATAGGACTAGATTGGGAGGTGTTAGAATCCTGAAACATTAACTTCTATAGTTGTGTTTCATGTTGTGACCCATGCATGTGGAGTCAGTTAGTTTAATGAGACATATTTCCTAGTGGATCTGCATAGAACTACATCACTGATGTATCTTAATTATGATGAACACGTGATGCAAATGTTTTATGTATATATACATTTTTATGCATTTTGATGAAAAAGTTTCTCCTACATGTGATAAGATGTGCTAATGTCTAGGTAGCCAGAATAACACCACTGAGGAATAAAATAGAGGTCTTGGCATGCTTGGGAAATTCAAGCTTTGCAGAAGTGAATAAATATTTATTAAAAAATCTAGCATCTCCTTCTCATGCCAGTCAGAATTAAGCATCCTCAGTATCCATTCAAATGCCTAGTGAAAAGAATGGAAGAGGTCTGCCTGGAACCTTGGTGGAGAACGCTCTTGTCTGGAGATAAAAATGCAATGCATTGTTTTATTGTATATTCCATGTGTTGATTTGGCAATAAGATGATTGACTTTGTGGACCCCATAACATGTGGGAGTCCTCGTCCCGATTTGATTGGGCATATCTGGGACTCCAGCAGTTTAAGATCTAGATTTAGAAATATGAGGTTACAAGTATTATCAGATTTCTCTGGAGAAGACTCTTTGAAATGTAAAATGCTTAACTATGGACAATCTTTCCCATTGCTTTCACTTTTTCACTTTCCCTTGTCCTTGCCAGACCGTTGTTCATTAATCCCTGGTCATAACCTTTTCTGTTATGACACATCCTTACTTGTCTCATGTTCATATAGGAGGCCAAAGAACTGCAACATTTCTCTCAGTGATGAGGCTGGTGAGATGTTTCCTGATGCTATTGATAATAGCAAGAATTGTTAGGGGTTTTGCTTTGTTTTGTTTTGTTGCACACATTGTACAAAATACCTATAATTTTTATAGCTGTTTTCTTTTTTTAATGGACTTTTAAGAACTAGCATTGATGGAGGGTATTTTTTTTGTATAATTTTGTCCATATGTTTATTTTTGTATTTTGTATGTGTTTGCATTTTTCCGCTTTTTTAAAAGGAAATGATAGTTTTGTACACAGATGTTTTATGCAATTTTTAGTGACTTGGATGCAAAGGAAGAACTTTGCATCCAAGTCACTGTTTTACAGAATATTCTTTAAAGAGTATTCTTCATCTCTGTAAGATCCAGACATTTGTAAACTGAAGGGGTGTGTGTGTGTGTGTGTGTGTGTGTGTGTGTGTGTGTGTGTGTGTAACACATGTTCAAGAGAATTGTAGAAGCTTTTCTATCTGGTGATTCATTAGTGCTTTTAGTGAATGTAATTGGGAAGTGTAAGGAACATCTCCTGGTGAACCTTTCATACAAAATATAGAAAAAAATTATTCAGTATCATTGTTGCTGTTGCTCTTGTTGCTGTTCCAGAAGGGAGGTGGTCAAAGAAAAAAAATCAGTTTCCTTGCCTCTTTCATTACTGTCTATGTTCTGCACTTATTAGAAGAACCATTTTAATGTGCTAAATTGACATGTGATTCTCAAGGACAGAAGTGAGTAGAATTTCATGGGTGGTGGTAAGTCCCGTTGCTAGCTAAGCTTCCTGCCACTTTCACATATTACAGTATGGTTTTTTGTGGGGTGTATATTGCACACAGAATAGTAAATAGCCATCTGGAGTGCTAGTGAGACTCATGCTGCTGAGTCCATTAGATGCAACACCAGGCATTTTTGACAAATGGATCGACACCATCAAACCTCTTATCAATTTAATGGTAACCTTGTCACAAAAATCTGTCATTCAGGACAAATATAATCATAAGAAAACAAGTTGTCTTGAACTCTGTGGTAACCAAATAAATAAGAAAAGTCTTTCTGGAAGACGTTTCTTTGTTTCATACTTCTGATGCTAAAATATTTTCACTTAAAGCATGTGGAACTTTTTGAGGTGCCTGTGTGGGTATAATCTGTATTTCATATTTTTGTAAATGCATGTATTTACTTCTAAATGTATAGAATGACTGCCTGATTAAACAGTTAGCAATAACTGTAATCATATCACACTTGGATTTTCTCGAGTTTGGATCCAAGTAATGTTCCCTTTAATTTTTGGTCCTGCTGCATGGGAGCTGTGCCTGTGTGTGCTCATGTGTGTCTGTGTCCGTGTGTGTGCTTGTGTCCGTGTGTGTGCTTGTGTGTGCTTGTGTGTGTGTGTGTGTGTGTGTGTGTGTGTGTGTGTGTGTGTGTGTAGGATTTCATCTAAAACTTAAAACAGGCATCTGCACTGGCTGCCATTGTGCATTGCTGATGAAGCTCTCTGTGTGTGTGCTCCTTAGAGGGAATGTCAAATCCAAGGCATCTTTTTACCTCTTTGGAAATATATTTAATAATAAATCATGTTCTTTCCAAAATAAAAGTCGTTGACTTAGGGTGATGAGAAACCAACACATTTGGCAGGGTCCATGTTTTTGAAGGCTGTTATGGATCTTTTTTCTGCAACTGTTCATAGTCCTGTGTGATAACTGAAATAATTGTCAGATGAGTAACAGCTTCTAGGAAGGAAGGAAAGAAAGGAAAGGAAAGGAAAGGAAAGGAAAGGAAAGGAAAGGAAAGGAAGGAAGGAAGGAAGGAAGGAAGGAAGGAAGGAAGGAAGGAAGGAAGGAAGGAAGGAAGGTGTTCAACCCAGGATTAGTAACATGAATTAATATTCTTGTTTTCCTTGTAATTGCTTTACTGGGCTAAAGCATACTTTACTTGCTTGGAGTACGCGAGCAAGTACTCCAAGGAAGTACTAAGATATAAAGTACAAAATTCTTTCTTGTAGACTTTCCTAATATAATTCTCTAGATCTGGTTTTCTTTTCAATCTGGATTGTGTTTCCAGGCATAAATAATCTTAATGATGCTGTCGTCATAGCATTAATACACATGAATCCAAGCAATATGATGAATAACAGATCTAATTACATTAAGCATGCTAAAATCAGTGTGAATTAAGTTGCTCTGTTTTCTCAGCCTTTGAGTAAAACTTGATCCATCTATTTGTTTCAAACTGTGGTTGATTTCTTTGAGACTACTCTAAAAGATTTGGCAATAATTTAATTGTAAATCCAAATTCAATATTACAAATCATTTTTATTAAAAACATATATCTGTGAAGATTCTCAGTCATCAAGGTGAGTTTATCTGGAAGCTGAGTCCTGGCAACTGGACTTCTTTTTCATGAGCCTGCTACCTGGGATTGAACCCCAGGTCACGAGCACAGTTTTAGCTGCAGTATAGACATTTAATCACTGTGCCATGAAGCTCTTCAAACTAGAACATAATAGGGCTGATATGAAATAAAACTAAACAAAACAGGACTGATATGAAATAAATGGTGTAATGAGCAACTCTTCGTATCTCTTTTCTATCATTCCTCACTTGGATTAGATACTTTCATCTAACTAGTTAATATGTGAAATGTGCAATGGAAAAAAATCTTTTCTGCTCATAAGGAAAGTACATGAGAGTCTTATCCTTTACTGCAACAATGGATTTTGTCCGCTTTACTCCCCATGTAGGAGCAAGGCTCAGTTCTTCATTGTGCACACAAAGAACACAATCTTTATTGGGACCTCACACTGTTAACTTCTTAGTAGAACAAAAATTCACAGGTAGGCATTACATGTTGATGGTATTGTCTGTTTAAAATCTTTTTAGTGTGTCTACTTTGATTTCAGGATGATGTGAATTAAAGTTAAATATCTTAAAAGACAACACAAGTAATTATACCTGAAGGAAGGTAGATAAATTGGAGAAGAAAATAGGCAGTGTGATCTACAGGGGGAAACAAAGAACCAGTTTGGAGCTGTGCAGCCACAAATAACAAAAGCAAGACTAGACCAGGGCTGTTCAACTTTGAACAGGCCAAGATTTACTTTTTCTGGCCCAAAGTGCTTGAGGGCTACTACACTAAAATTGTATTCATTCCGAGCACATGCTCATAAGCAAAAACCTTTGTAGGTAGAGCAGCAGTTTCCCATAGGAATGCATTGAAAACCAATTAATCCATTCTGGAGGGAACAAATTTCATGCACCATGGGCCTTGAACTGTCCTGCTGAGACAGTGGGCTGGCAAGACCCAGAACTTTGCTGAGGCAGTAGTGGTCCTTGGGGTCAGGGAGGGAGGGGTGGAAAACTTATCCCCTCCCTTTTTGTTATTGATGGCTGGTGGGCTACTTTTGAACCCTTCGCGGGCTACCAGTAGCCCGCGGTCTACCTGTTGGGCAGGCCTGGGCTAGACTATGGGTGATACCTGAAAAAAAGATACTTATGTAGTAAAGTAAACAGATTTGTGTCTGTGTGCCTTCCTCTTGTCTTTGGTTTTCCTTTTTCCCAGTAATTATCAAATTTCATTGTAAATCATGCTCCTGAAATATGAAAACAGGACAGAATTTTGCTTATGTCTTCAGATCCCACTCCTCTATTCTGGTCGCCAGCTATAGTGACATTGTCTGGGTGCAATTTAACCACCCTTATTGGCAAATGAGTTTGCCTATCCTGCTGCACCTAATGGTATGGCTGACCCTAGGTTTTTGTACACTTTTTCTGCTATGTTTAACCTACAGGGATAATCTTTTTGCAGATGTGTTGTTTACTTGCAAGTATTTGCCATTACTTTCTCATTGACAGCTGCTCCCCAATAAGCATGCATAATCCTGTTATATAGTCCAGACTCCTGCTATGTTTCATGAGCATAAAGCGTAGCCACAGGAACATTCAGAAATGCATGGGCATGATTAAAAATCATTGCAAAGGCGATCACTCTGGGTAGTAAAAGACAGCTAAGCCCTAGATAAAATGAATTCATAGCAGTCAGTTCAACTCTTAACCAAAAGTCATACTATTTTTTTTATTTTACTTTTGTGAATTTGTTTATTCTCATTTTAGAACACTTGTATATCCACTTGAAGTATTTGTATCACAACAAACTACTACATATTTGAGATTAAAGGCAATTTAGAAACTGTCTGAACTACACGGAGTAAATAACTGCACCCTAATTCTAACTGGCCCATGTGCATTCATTACCAGATGACATTGTCACCTATTTAATTTAAAAATATTTTAAAAGGATTGTAATCGCATCTTCTGGCTCATTATTGTAGCCTATCTTCGTTTCTTTTCCTAGTTTTCCCCTCTCTAGTCTTTTCCTCTTAAAGGAGCCAGGCCCCCCCCCCCCCGGTTATAAACATTGGGTGTTGGTTTCATTTGCAATATTATTGATTACTTTTGACCCTTTCCGAAAATTCTATATGGTAAAGATTCTACATGGCTCAAGGATTATTTCATACTGGAATGCAGGGTTTGGTTTCACTAAAATTAACAGTTGGCATCCAATCCTTTCTCAGTGGATTGCCAGAGATTGAGAAAATGGGTTGTTTAATAAGCCTAATGAAGGAAACTACCGTATTTGGAACAGAGGCTGTGTAACTCCTTTAAGGAGGCTGAAGATAACATGCCCTTGCCAACGAAAGACTGCATTAGAGACTTCATGTCTGGCCGGTGTTTCTGAATGAGGGCAGTCTTCAGCTGCATTTCTGGAAATGGTCCTCATCAGAAACAACACCATCCCTCACCATCAGAGTAATCTTACAGCTAGATGAGTGGTATAAAAATCCAGTAAATTAATAAATAATAAATTAATCACCTTTTTTTTAAAAAAGTCTCATAGTTTCTCACTATCAGGTGTGGCAGTGAGTCCCGGGAAGAGCTGAGTCATAAACTTTTGAATTGAAGTTTCCAAGAGATGGGATAAACGAGTTATGGCAGGATTGGGAGGAGAAGATCAAAAATAAAAATCAATTAAGAGGTACTGTATCTTTGCAGAAGAAAACTTAAATTGGTTAAATTTGATACAATTGGAACAAGGGTTGAGAGATGGAGAAATAAAATAAGCTAAAGGATAAACCATTTGACAAAGTTTGAACATACTATTATAAAGAATATGGAGAACTGGGGGGGGGATATTGGTAATTTTATAGTGTCAGGAAGCAGATCAGTTAGGAGGGTTAAAATAATATGGGAGGCAGATTTACCGAAAATAGATAAAAGAGAATAGAAAAATAATATGGAATAGAAGGGTTTTTTTTAAAAAAAATACATCAATCAGAATGAAAGAAAATGATTATAAAACAATATGGTGACAGTACTTAACAGCAATAAAATGAAACAAAATAGATTCTAAATATTGCAGGATGTACAGGAGATGAATGCTGTCCAACCTTGCTCTACAGCAGTGTTTCCCAAACTGTAGACTGTGGCACTGGGGTAGCACCAGGAAGCCCACCTGGTGGTGTCACAGAATCCTATTATCCTTCCCTCTCTCCCAACCCAAAATACACACTTACATGTAGTTTCATACATGGTGGAGAGAGAGAATCCTGAGCCATGGTTTCTTCCCCTCCTAGTCACAAAGGGAGCCTTTCCTGCCCCCCCCCTCTGCAAAAAAATGCAGCCTCTCCATTTTACCTGGACACTGCTTACCTCTGAGAAGTCTTCTAGTGGCTGGTCCTGATAATACAGCTTGGGTGGGTGTATTCATGTGTGTTATTTTATTTTATTTTAATCAAGCAATGGACAAATTAAAATATGGGTACATATCCCGTGGTTATGTCACTTCTTTAAAGTGTGCATAGTTTTCTTCTTTTTGAAATGTTCAATTTAATATTGTTTGTCCCAGATAAAAATCATAGCAGCATATTTCCTCTGAGGTGACATTGCCAAGCCTCTGAGGTAATCCTATAGCCACTTGTGTGATAGATTGGTGTGTGTGAATGGGAGATCTACTCTTCTGCTTGCACCAAAATTTCACTGTGTAGTTTTTGTTCCGTTTCTCCTGCCCCCCCCAAAAAAAAAATCTCATGGGATTTCCTAGAAATGCCATTGTTGTATTCTAGAAGAAATTATTATAGTCTTTGTACAGAATTTCATCTTTCCTGTAAAGAATTATTCTAGGAGAGGAAGCAGAAACATGGAATGGTATATCTGGAATTTGAGTCATGGCAACTGGACTTCTTTTCTTGAGAGTAAAAAACCTTGATTCTACCCTGGTCTGAATAGGCTGATAAGTTGGACAATAGCCTGAATAGGCTCGTTAGGTGTGAAATCGAGGTGAGCTATAAAATGGGGGACTTGCAACTCAGACTAACAAAGCTGTTTGTATGAGCAGCAAAACGTTTCAATCTCTCAAGAAATGAAGTCCAATTGTCGTGATTCAACTTTCAGATACAGTCGTCCCCCGCCATTTCATGGTTCATATACTGCGGTCCCAGTATATCGCGGGACCACAGTATGCAAAACGGAAGGCACCCTGGGGCAAGCTGCTTGGGCCTGTTTGAGGCCTTGTGCACTTACCCCAGGCCATTGTGCTGCCCCCAACGAGCCACTGACTGGCTTCCCAGGCCTGTTGAAGGTCCCAAAAGTGATTTCCGGTAAAACAGAAGTGACTTCTGGATCATCAGAAACCACTTCTGGGCTGTCTGACAGGCCTGGGAACCCCATTGGAGGCCTGTTCAAAGCAGTGCCAGGCCTCAGGTAAGTGTAGGAGGCCCCAGAGAGCCCCCCCCAGTCCCAACCCAGCCCAGCATCCACATATCACAGATTTTCAATTATTGTGGGTCGGGTCGACTCCCTAGTGTAAACTCACCTGGATGACTGAGAATCTTCACAGACATGGTGTGGTATAGGATTTTTACAGATTCTGCCCTGAATAGCCTCTTTACACTGCAGGATTCACTGGAAAGGACATTGTGCTACACAGAACATGGCAGTTTCCTGTGCAGAACAATGGCTGACAGACGGGGGTAGGGGAGGCATAGTAGACTCCTAATTTTGCAGAAAGTAAGGACATCTTGCAGGGATGGGCTTTTGCTAGAATAAATTTAAGTGCCCTACCCATATGATAGACATTGCTGCAGGAAACATTTTGATATACTGAGCATTGAATTGGATTGTAACTTCAGTGTGTACATTGGAGCTGCTAGATGAGAGATGAGTAAAGCACAGTTGGGGTTTGTTTTGCCCTGAGGTTAGTGTAGCCTACACCACCTATCTCCTAGCTTTTCCTGGCTAATGGCAAGAGATGGTGGGAGCTGTAGTCTAATGCCATGTGGAGCTAAGGTTTCCTGTCCCTGATGTGAAGCTTTCCAAATATTATATCGAAAAGCATGAAGCTTCAGTACTTTGTATTTGTCTGTAGCTGTTGAAAATGGCAGGTATAAAAAAGCACAATTTTCTCTGCATAATTGGACAACAATGTGCATGACACATAGTGGTCCACTGTGGTCAAAGTTATGTGAAGTCTAATCGATGCACTGCTGAGGGATGCTGCACTATTTTTAGTATTGGTGGCAAGAACCCAACTGATGTTTGCATATGTAAAATGGTCTACCTGAATATGTGCCCAGGAATGTAATCAACAACTTAGAAATTAGCAGCAGTTGTTCCACTTCACCTACACAGGTGATGTCAATATAGCTAATAAATGTTAGCATTCTTGTTCAGAAACAGTACAAAGTGACAAGATACGTGTGGGAGATCCATTTATTTGGATTATGGTTTTAGAATGTCACATCAGGCTTTATTATTATTATTATTATTATTATTATTATTATTATTATTATTATT
>JAHTLZ010003542.1:44671105-44718267 GCA_023846285.1 Phrynocephalus versicolor | reverse complement strand
TATTATTATTATTATTATTATTATTATTATTATTATTATTATTATTAGAGCAGGAAGGCAAGGACAGCTGGCCTATAATCTTGGAAACCGAAGGAACTACAAAACAATACACCCCATGTCTTCCAGGCTTGGTGTGCATTTAAATCCTTATTTTGTGGAATCCTGTCCCTCTCTAAGCGATTCCCCAACAATAAGGTTCCCAGCTGTTGCAGAAGATATGGCTGCCGCCTTGCTCAGCAAATGCTGAGGGCAGCAACAGCCCCTATCTGTTCCTCTTGATCTTCTGGGCTGTTCTTCTCTGGAGGAAGACAGCTGTAGCCACACAGTCTGCCTTGCATGCCTGAAAATGGTCCTCTGCACTTATGTGATAGAAGAGGCTCTTTGATTCACATTGTAATATTGAGAAATTAAGCCACCCATGCATTCCATTCCTGTGTATGTAGAATAGGATGCCATTAAAACTGTGTGGTTCAAAGTGAGGTGTAGGAAAATGGAGGACCACTTGCTGCCCATCTCAGAGACAATCATATTTATACAGGTGCTAGGCATCTTTCTCTGTTCTTTCCTATGCAATGAAACAGAAGAACTTGTAGAAACAAATAAATTGGCCTAGCTATTGTATGGATATTGCCCAGTTAACAACAAAAATTGATATCTGCTTTGTCATGTTACCTTTTTGTAACAAAATAATACAGAGGAGTTAGATTCTCGTCCATCCCCCCTCCAACATCCTATTTAGCTAGAAATGAGCCTCAAAAAGGGCAGCCAGCCACTTCTCTTCCACATTGTTTCCCTTCTCTTTCATAAAAGCGTGTGAAACCCTAGGTCAGTGTATGCCTAAGGCATGGCAGGAAGTATCTTCTGGGACATGAAACTTTGTACTGTGTAAAGAAGAAAAGAGCAAAACCAATATAAACTAGATTTGAACACCTGCAGCCACCCCTGTTTAGAAATGCAGCCCTCTCCCTCCTCCTTATGGGAATGTGACAGTTTCTTTTCTTCTTCTTTTCAAAACTCTTTGTTTCAGACATTTTAACAGACAGAAGCCAATATGGGGATAACACCAATGTGGTGATAATATTTTCTCAATGCTCTGCCCATAGAAAAAGTGGACATATTCGGGGGGGGGGGGTCATTTATGGATAGTTAGTGGTTGATCTGATTGTTTTCAGTTTAGTTCTTCAAGAAAAGAAAAACAACTAAATCTTTGCTAGATCACCTCCTGTAAACAAAAAGGCTTTTCTCACTGTCTGCTTAGATGGGTCAAATAGCAAAGAGAATTAACTGGTTTTATCTTACCCACCTTCACTTTTACCTTGAGAGGTGCTCTTCTCTTTTCCTACTGCATGGGAATAATAAGCTGAATAAAAAATTTCTAAAACATGTTTGCAGTCATGGTGCTCCCTTTCTGTCAGTGTTTGCACACACACTCACACATGGTTTTGTTAGACAAAAAGAAAAAGAAAAAAATGTGGCTCCTAAAATACTAACTTATATTTTAATGCCAGCTTGGTGAAGTGGATTTGATCCATCAAAGCTTGCATTAAAATATAACAACAGTCTTTAAGATAACACAAAATTTCTCCCCTTTTCTTTTGCTTTTGTCTTTGTCTGATATGGTTTTACAGACTAATGTGGCTGCTTCTTTGAAAGCAAACACAATGCTTTGGTTAAGAACGAAAGTTAGATAAACTGGTTCATTTGATTTGTTTTGATTTATATTCCATCTTCCACAAATGGATAAACATACACTAAAATAGCATTGATTGACAAACTGATTGATTCTATATCACCATCATTTTATATGCACTTCTAGACTGTAATCTTGAATGCCACTCCATGACTATGATTAAAAACAACAACAATCACCCATCTAATTAACAGCCTATACTAGAACAGCAGAAATGCATAAAATAAATAAAAACTGTAAAAAGTAAGACATGGTATAAAAACACACCAGTTTAAAAAAAAATTCAGCAGCTGCCAATAAAATGCAATTTTTGTTGTCATTGAAAGTTGGGAAAGCCTGACTAAATAAAACGTATTTGACGGTTAAATGGAAACATTACAAGGAGACCCAGCCTTTCCTTCCTGGGTAAGAAATTTCACAATCTAGCCTCAGTCACTGATCTTTGGTTTTCCACCACAAAATATAGACCATAGGAAATAAGAACAGAGTTATTGGGTGACCAAAGAGGCTGGACAATCTCAGGTTCCCACCTTTGCATAACGTAGGTGTTCCTAGGAACCAGTACCATAGAAGCTGAAAAACTCATGAGAACATTAAAATATACTCACCACAGCAAAGAGTTTGTTGCATTGCATCCTAGAATGGTAGAACTGGACCAGACCCTAGGGACCACCTAATCTAACCCCTTGCTCCTGCAGGAAATCCACAGCTATGGCATCCCTTATGTATGTCTATTAAAGTTTATTAAAAACTTCCAATGGAATCCACCACTTTCTGAGGTAATATACAGTATTTCAATGTTAAGTCTCTTACAGTCAGGATGTTTTCCCTAACATTCTGCTGAAGTCTCTCCCCCCAACCCACCCAATATGAATCATTTGGTTCAAGTCTTGCCCACAGCATCAATAAAAAGCAAGCTTGTTCCATTTTCTATGTCACAGACCTTCAGACCAGGCTGTCATATCATCTCCAAGTCATTTATTCACCAGGTTAGACATACCCAGCTCTCTCGGCCTCGGTGTTTCCTTCTGGCTTCTTAAATTTTTAAATATTTTTCCAACTCAGTAATAAGCAATAAGTAGACTGACATCAGTTTGTATTCCCTGGCTACTAAAGCAAACCTTGTCTGACAAAACCAAGATATTTTCAGAGTACTCCCTTGTGGAACATTAACATTTGCCCAATTTGGTTGATAAACTCTTGTTCCAGCTACTGCAATTTCCTTGCAGGGGAGAGGGGAGAGGGGGAAAAAAACATTGTGGCAAAATAAGGCCCCTTGGTTTGGATTATATTGGTGATTGTAGTATGACTGATTCACCATTTCTTAAATGCTATGGATTTAGCTCCTTATGTGATGCTTGTTAATTTTAAGTAATTAGTTGTATGTTTTTGGAGTATGGCAAGCAGCATCAAGGAATATATTTAATGAGTATATTGTAACCAGTTGGAGGTACTCGTGTTTCTGTTCTTTCATTATCCTCTTCATTTCTGCTCTTCCTGAGCATATTTTCCACATCTGGTCACTCAACCATAACGGCACTGCTGGATACGTCCATTAGGCCCTGAGCTGTTTGCTTATTATTAATGTAAATGCTTGAGAATCTGAAAGCACCCATGGCCTACACAGGCCAAAGAACAAATAGCAGCTGCATATGTCTCCATCTGGAGCCCTAGTTACAGTATCACGGGGGCAGGGGGGCTTTATTCCAGAATGAAACATGAAACTTTGCAACTGGTTGCTCCAGCAATGAGCATAATACAAAACGAGCAAAGTATAATAACTTTCTGAGGTATTACCAGATATTTTGAAGCACAGCAGTCTATCCCATCATCTATAACTCAAAAACTGAACAGTAAAATAAAGGAAGACAAAGGAAGACTCCAACACGGGCAGAATATGAGCTACATCCTGGGGGCAAGTCATGAATTACATCCATGTGTGATTGTACAGAGCTTCTTTGCTCTTTTAGACATGGTAGAAATCCCCCCTTTTTTGGTTTGCTGTTCTGCATTTCAGGGCACTGGATCATATGCGGTTGAAACATCAGAGCTTTACATTGAGGTGGACAGCCAATATTATGGTATTGTAGGCATAGTCATCCCAATTATCTGAAGATCCAGGTACCCGGAGAGACCATCACCCCTACTTTCCATATTTTTTCAAAGAATATTGTTGTGAGGGCAAGCCATATTTTTGAAATTTTCTTTTACTCTTAATAAGTATTTATACAATTAGAAGCTATGCTCTGTGTCCTTCACAGATGATTAAGGGGATACTTTTCAGAAAACGTCAGAAGTCTTCCAGGGATTATTGTTACACCCCATTTTGTCTTCAAAATGAAAAGGAGATGGAGAGGAATTTCAGAAAGGCTGCAGAAGACAAATTCCTTCACCACCTCGAGCTGAGGTTAACTCCCATCAATTTTAATCTCAGTTCAACATGTGTTGTGGCATGAGACGTATGATCTGCTTCTTTGCTTTTCTGCTGCTGCAGCTAGAAATTTGAAAAATGAAAGGTTTCTAAAACACTTGGATGCAAACATGCATGTTTGGGAGGTAAGAAGTTCCTTGCCCTGTGTTTCATTTCATGCTCATACCCTTTCAGAGCATCCAGAACTTAATTTTTATACTGCAATTCCAGAGAGACAGCTAGTGGTCATGCCGGCTCTGAAATTTTGAGAGTTATGTTTTAAAATTAACTTTTCCAAGCTCCAATATTAACCCTTTCCCTGTGAGCTACAAAACACAATGGATTGGGAAAACATATCAGAAAAAGATTTTGCCAAAAAAAATATATTATAGATATTTACAATGGCTCAATCTCTGAAGATGCAGAGATCTTCAGTTCTGATAAAACACAGAAGCAAAACAGAGACCAGAATGCAGTTTGCAGATTACTACAACTCTGCATGATAGACCTCCAGATGGAGTGGTGGATAACACTGGGTCTCCAAGCTCCAGAATCTGTATGAGGGATTCTAAGGAATCTTGCTAAATTCCTTAGTCTTTGTGAACAGCCTGTCAAAAGTATGCTAACCACTTGAGACTCCTTATTTCTAGCAGAAGAATGAGATGAAGAATTTTCTCCTCATGATTTTCACATTCTCCACAAAAGGTCTCACGGAAGGCTACCCTTTACCTCCTTTATACGAAACAAAGCACGCATGCAGCAAGCATAGCAAACCTGGCAGATTGATGAACAAGACGCAAACAACACATCCACAGCTACTGATTTTTTAAGTCCAATGAACAAGGCAGCAACTATTATAGTTCAACCTGTGCAAATGTGCAGTTCTCCTGACATCCGTGAAAAGTGTTCTGAGAAATGTGAACAGTTTTGTTCAAATCAACAGAAGAGTTATTTCCATCAAGGAGAAAATAGTTGTGTTTTCTTGTTCTCATGTGTGACAACAGAAAAGCATGGATTTACCTCCCTAGAACTGGATAACTGGCTTGAGGAAGCATTGTGCCGTGTTTCTCTTCCTTATGGCTAATTTATAATAAAGAATATAAACTGTGATTCAGAGAATTATCTCACTCCAAGGAACAGAAACCTATTTTCCATAGAAGGCCATTGACTCAGGGGGACAATTCCACTGGAAATTCAATACAGACATAGTCACACCATTTTCTTTCTTATATTTTCTCTATGCCATTCATTCTTCTTATCCTCCTTATCCTTCCCCCAATGACATAAGGAAAACAAAACATGAATATGCTTAGAAGGTTTAGGGGGAAATGGGCACGTTGCACCTCCTCTCCCATAGCAGCAGGAGGAAGGAAATTGGGAATGGTAGTGGAGTCTTGTCAGTAGAGATGGGCACAAAACGAGCAATTTTTCATTTTCATTTTCATTTTTTCGTTTTGTTACGTACGAAACGAAAATGAAATTTTGTCTCCAAAATAAAACGAAATGAACCGAAACAGCAGAAATTTTGTCGTGTGTTTTGTTTTCGTTGCGGCAAATACATTGAACTGCTAACGAAACAGCAATTTTTTGCTTTCGTTTTCATTTTTTCATTTCATTACGTAACGAAACGAAAACCATTTTTTTTTGCAAAAATTCACGAAAAATGAAAACAAACCGAAATGGACCCCCTAAACGACAAACGACAAACGAAACACCATTTTTTTTGAGTCGTGCCCATCTCTACTTGTCAGTCATTGGATAATGTTAAAATAAATGTTACAACTTCTTTGCAGATTATCTGAAAAGACTCGGAAACAGCATATTAATAAATTGGTGGATTTCTCTCACCTCTGCCCCCAAAATCAGCCCTAATATAACATCTAATTAAATGGCCATTATTAAAGGTCATTCCTGCTTTGACAAAAGTAATCCGCTGCAACTTCACAGGTGGCTTTCCCAACACTTGAGAGCCTAAGACTCTGCCCAATAGTCTGAAGGGCAAGATGTAGGGAGCACAAAGAAACCATCCTTCAGGGTGTCAAAATGGATAAGTCAATAAGGTTGGTGCACAAGGACTACCTGGTGCCAGCTAGTTGAAAGGAGCGGGCAAGACTGAGAGTCAGAAAACAAGCTGAGGTTAAGCCATAAATCATGGTCCTACCAAATCACCCTAAGCAGGGAGTAGTCAGGTGTTTGTAGAGCATCAATGTAAGTGGCCAGGGTACCAATCAGCTAGGAATCTGGCAAGAAAAAGGGTACAAGAGAAAACAAGGTACCATCACAGAGAGGCAACACAACAAAAGTTCAGAAGGTAGGGCTTGGGTTTTGTTCTTCTGGATAATCTCAGAAGATGTTCCCAGCAGTTGCTTCAGCCTGCAATTAAGTTTGCTATAACTAAGTTGGCCTGTGTACCAACATGGATTTGAGTTCAGGCTTTCCAAGGAGAAGGGCCCTTCTCTCAAGAAAACCCCCTTGCTCTTGATGAAATCTAAAATTTCAGCTACCAGACTGAAACCCTGGACTCTATCATATGAGATTCTGCAATCTTGAAACCAGAGGCTGCCTTCTCCCCTGTATCATTTGGGCTCAAAGGCTCTGGGTTTTCATCTGATAAGGATTCCCCTAGTACTGATATGACAGAGAAGTGAGATATAAGATGGATATTTTTCTAAGATAGTAGAAAAGGATTAAAACTAATCCATATTGCTGAATAAGTATGAACATATTATTGTTAAATATATTGATCTTCAATCAAAGCTGTCGGACTGCTTTACAGAATGGAAATTGTGGCCAGTATCCCATTGGCCTGCTGTGTGGAAACAGCACTAATATCGTAATATGGAATTAAGTCACTCGTGGAAATGGGGAGTGGTGAACTCCATGAAGAAAATATGTCCTTTGCTCATGTAACACCAATACACGTGCAAGCAGCACAAACCTGTGGTATTACATTGGTGGGACTTTCCACTTAGTGAAAGCTCAGAAGAGGATTTGACAATGAAAGGAACAACGAACAAGTTAAAACATCATAATGAAAACTGAGCTGCAGTAAGCAGAATTCTTAAAAATATGAAAGATAAAAAAACAGTGCCACAATTTTGAAAAAATACAAGTCTAGCTGGTATTTTCAGAGGTGAGGCCAGGTGATTCTGTTGCAGCAGAAAAGGTTCCATCTTAACAACTTCACTTTGTATGGCAAGAGCAGGAGCAGAGGCTCAGAGACTCATTCCAATATCTGGGCCGATTTGTGCAGCAAAAGGCAATTCCTTCGTCACTCCGGTTTCAATCTGATTGAGGGCTTGTATAGGTCAATATCAGCATTTTGAATTCTGCTTGGAAAAAGATTGGAAGGTAGAGCAGCTGGTTGAAAATGGGTGGGAAAATGTCCCGTGCATTGTCCCCATTAATAAACATGCTGTTACATTTTACATAAGCCATAGTTTCCAGACAGTCCCTGAGAGAGACTCTGGAAAGGTGTACCTAATGTTTCATGCCATTTTGTTCTTTTTGTGCAACCCAGACATCATTCCCCCAATGAATACTTTCCTTTGTGATAGCTTGGTGTTTTGCCTGTGACTATCATATGGTGTCACTTAACCTGCTCTGGCTTTTCTAAAATGGAGAGCCCTTTGTCACCAATTTGCAGACAACAGATACGAAAGCTTTCATTTTTTTTCTGTTAGGAAACAGTAGTCCTTTGGAACACAAAATGCACACATGGGAACTAGAGTAACAAAGATGGATTCTGAAATGCAAATCACATTGTATTTACTAATGTTTTTAGAACAAGCCTGTCTCCTCTTGACACATGGACCTAATTCCAATAAATATTTACCAATGTCAGCCATTAGCCAAAGAATGTGACATTCCCCTTTGATGTCCCCAGTGATGATGGAGCTCTGATATCCCACACTTTCTGCAGACAAGATGTGGGCTTTAGAAATGTTATCTTAATGCCATAATGGGAACTATTAATAATATTTGGAATGAAATGTCAGAAAAGTCAAACATCCAGAGCATTGGATCTCTGCAAAGATTAATAATTTTGGCTTATGCCTTCAATTTTGATAAGGGAGAATTGAGTAGACACTTGCAATTGTAATTCAGAGGTTTATTGTCACTATGCAAGCAAAATGTCATTGTGCTCCAGTTCCTCTATATTTTGAACAAGCAGTGACAACAAGAGTACAGTCTCATGTAACACAATGGGGTTTTTTATTCCAAGTATGTGGTAACTTCATGTTTTGAATGAGGAACTATTTATGATATACGTTTGGAAATAAAGACAGCCATAATGTTATTTCAAAGATATTGGTTGACATGAAAGGTCTTCTCCCATTTTATCAAACAGGTAAGGCAGAGTTTATTGTGCTTCAGATAGAGGAAAATTTGAATATATGTTGTGACTCAATGTAGCATGCCAAGGCTCTCTGTAAGAGATAAGAACATGTAGCTGTAGACTGCTACTTTTGTAATTTATCATGTGGCCAAATTTGCATTTTGCACTTCTATCTTGGGCCTGGGCTTCACATTTAAGAACCATGGCTTTAAACCATAATAAACATGATTATTTTTCATCACTACCACATATTCCGTTGCCTACCCATTTCTTCTCTGCCTGGTGTGATTGTTATTTCTTTTGCACTTAAAACACACCGAGTTAAAATTCCAAGTACTAAATCTTTGCTTATGGACATATGTGATAGGGAATAGCCCAAGTTATCAGATTATGTATTATATTTTAGGTTCCTGTTCTGCATTTATAGCAAGGATAACTATTTTACAAATAAAGAATTGGGTTTTTACCTCTAAAGCACACAAGGTTTCCATTTTAAGTGTCAAACCTGAAGACACATTTTCTACCATTTCAAGGTCTTGAAGACTCACTTTTCAAATGTATATACTGTACTAAGAGGTCAGAATGGTACAGCCATTAACATATTATGAAATGTAGCATCCACTCATATTAAGCATGTTATCATGTGATCAGAAACTCTAATGTCCTTAGTTTCTGTTGCTACGTGTAAGGAATAAGAATCTAGATTGGTTGGAAGCAGGGCCACCACTAAGAAGGGGTAAGCGGCACATGTGTCCTGGGGCACAGCAGTGGTGTGTGTGTCAAAATGATTTCCTTCGACCAGAGAGATTTGTAGAGAGAAATGAAAAACAGGAGGGCAGCCCAGAGGTGGTTTCTCACCCGAGGAAGTGCCTGGAGAGGAAAGAAGAAAGATGGTGCCTTTGTTCACAGCAGCAGAACTGCAGTCAACTGGGGCATCAGCTGACCCTTCTTCCTCTGCCGTCTCTGCTGCCCCGTCAGTTTTTCTTTCCTAATTGATGGTGGGGTCCTCCTCCAAATGGACCCCCACTCCCCCTGAAGTAAAGGCTGAGAGCATCTTCAGAAACACACGTGCACAAGTGTGCTCGTGCACACACATGCCTCCCTTTGTGCACTTGTCCTGCCCACCCACTGCCCCCCTGCTCCTCTGAGCCAAAGCCTCATGTGGCCGCTCCACCTTTTCTACTGCAGTCTTCATCGCTGCCTTTGTGTGGTAATACTTTGTGTGTGAGAAGGGTAAGGAAATGCTGGAGACCTCAAAGCTCCTCCAGTTGGAGGTGAAGGCCGTGGGTGGAAGGCAACAAAGTCAGCCCCTTTGGGCCACTGAGATGCCCGCCATTGCATTGTTCTGGGAAGAAGGGGCCACAGCCAGTCTAGTTAAAACTGGGGGACCACACCAAGGCCACCTCCTGTTCCTCGCCCCACTGCCCTGCTGCTCTCCATCCTCTCCTGTGAAACTTTCTGCTCTGTTTCCTTGCCATTGAAAGACATACCCAATATGCACACAAGGGTTCATCCAATGACAGAAGGCACTGCTTGCTCCTTTGTTCTAGTGCTCCGTGTGGCATATTATGCACTACATGGACTATTTAAGAGCATAAGTTGGAAAGATCCAGACATTGTCATCTTAGAGAAAATCACTGATTTCAGTGGGATACTGTATAAGATACTCCTGGGTAATTTAAATCCTTCTAATTTTGCTGAGTCTGCACTAAGAATGACCTTGGTTGGATTCAACCCAGAATATTGTTTTTACTTCAAGGCATATAAGATAGAGGCTTTCTTGGTCACTGGCCAATTTTTTTGAACTCTTGAGCTCCTAAAAAAGGGCAGTCAGGTGATCCCTTTCTTGAAGCAAACTAGCCTGTCCCTGAGTGATCCTATCTGCACCTTGCTGGTCCCATGTCAGGAACGTGTGCTTTTTTGGGGCAGGCAGCATCACTCGGCTTGATCTATTTCCAATTCATGTGATTGCTGGAAATGAACCAAAAGCCTCTTCTCCTCCCTCCTCCCTCCTCCTCCTCCTTCTTCAAGAAAAGACAAAGAAAAGCAAGCAAACAAACCAACAAAATCTCTCCTTGCCCTGTCCTGCCTTCTCCTGCTTGTCTTTTAGTGTTAATATAACCCTTCTCTCTGACTCTCTCTTGCCATATTTACCCTCCTCTAGTTTGTCTTTTCCACAGAAGAAACCATGGGAAAAGCTCCCTGTTCTTGCTTGCTCTCCCACAGGTGAGGTGTCTATGTCTGTGTCTGTGTGTACAGATCTTGAACATGGCTGCCTATGTTCTACCCCAACAGCCTTTACCACCTCTTCAACCCCACCGCAGAGCTGTCTGTTGGTTCATTCTTCTGGCTGGCTTGCCTGATAGCCTACCTGCCCACCGTCTCCATCCCATGCGAGTTGGCAGCATATAAACACCTCATAGGCTTCCCTTGCCTGCCAGCATTGAGAGTTCCCAGCACTTTTCTTCACCGCACACCTGTTCTAACTGGCTGGAAAGAAAAACAGTGGAGGCAACAGTGGTGTGTTATTATTTTTAAAAAGTGATTCACTGCCTTAATGCATTTAAATTCCCCCTCCCACTTCCTCAGTCCCTTAAGTGTTTAATTTGACAACATCTTGAACTGGTGCTCATATTAAGCTACTTCACAATACCTGGAATAGACATTAGAATACTGAAGACCAAATAAGGTCAATTGAGGTTTGTGTACCATATGGATACAAAGACCACAACAAACGACATACCAGACCTCCCAGGTCCCTTTGACCTGCTTAGCCCACACTTTCCAAAACAGCTGTTTTAGGTATGTGAATAAGATGAGTTTGTTTAGGCATAATGAGTTACATCTAGTTATTCATCAAGGGTGTTTTATGGCACTTTCAAAGGCACACTGATAGGACACCTATAGGTTTTAAGGCATTTTTGTCCATCTTAAGTGGCACGGGAAGTATTATTTGATTCTTTCTTTTTTGTTCTATTCCATCCAAGATACATCCAACTTATAATGACCCTAATAGGATTATCAAGATAGGTGAGATATTTGAGGAGTGATTTCATAATTGCCATTTCTCCACTGTTTCACTGGGAGCTTGGCCATGGAAATGTACTGTGGGGACTGGCAATGCTCAAGTCCCTCCACCTATCTCACATACCTTGTAAATCCTAGTATGGTTGCTATATATCAGATGCAATGTGGCTGCTTATAACCTTTATACATATTTCTAAGGTACAATATTTATTATGCACTTCTTTTATTTATTTCTTAAATTTATATACCACCTCTTTAGTGCAATGCATTTATTCTGGCGAGCCTCTGGTGTTGGAGCACTCGCCACTTCCAGAGGTACTTGGTTCCATTGTTGTATTGCTCTAACAATGTGGTTGTGGCGGCGAGGGCTTTGCAGTGGTGGCAGCAGTGCAGCGAGGTGCGAGCATCCATGGCAGTGGTGAAGGGTAGGTGGCGGAGGGGTGATGGAAAATGAGCACTTCCAGTGCTCATTTTGCAAGACATTGCTTGTTAACTGAAACAATATTTTTCATAATAATTTGCTTGTCTTGCAAAATACTTGTAGACCAAGGCACTCATAAACAAAGGTATTGCTGCATTCAGACTAAATCTAGCTTTGTGTAAATTAAGCCCATTATTATGTGTTGAGGACTCTGGGATGACAGATCATCCCTCTTCTCTCTTTTCAAGTATTTGAAAAGTGTTGTCACATCTCCCTTCAGAAATCTGCTTTTTTTACCATACATTCAGTAACAAAGCTAAAATATATACGCCAGCTAATCTCTACCCTTTCCCCTTGTGTTTCCCATTTAAAGTGCACGGAGGTGAAATTCCTTCTAATAGAAAAAAATAAGTACAGCTTAACTACAAGAGCAATTAAAAGAAAGAAAAACAAAGGAAGACCAAATATAATCCTGCTCATTACCTATTGTAGGGCTTGTATCAGAGATTTATTATATGACTGTAATTCTCACTAATAGAGGGAAAAGGGCAGGCTGTAGTGGTGCCGCTATTAAATAATGCCAGCACTGAAACAAATATTTTATTTTATTTTATTTCATTGCATGATTTCCCTTTAGCCATTTCAAATAAACTGAAGCCGTGTCCATGTGATAATAAGGAAATGAAGACTTCGTAAATATTTTATAGCTCTCTTGAAGCAGTTTGGTCTATTGTCATCTTTATTACATTTTACACATGAGAAAAGGGGATTCTTAATTACTTGGAGCAGCATGCAAAACAGAAAGAAGAAGGCAGAGGCAGGCAATTCTTTCAGCTATTGCAGATATATGCCCTTTATAGCACTGAACAAAGGAAATAGCTGGGTTTGCAGTGGACAAATTCAGGGTTACTGTTCTTAGGGTGGGCAGGAAGGGGACGGATACTGATGCCCTTCAGAAGACTACTTTTTTTTTTTACTAGTCTCAAGAGGAAGTGGAAGAAAAAAAGTTGCCAGAAAGCAAATAGAACACATGACATAAATATATCTAAAAGTGTATCCAGTCATCGAGATAAGGATTCTCTGAAGATCGCCAATGGGCATCTTGACGCTTCCCCTTTTGTGTTCATGTTGCACAAAAACATTATGTGATACGATGTACAGCATAGTCTGCTTTGGGGCTGCACTAGTCTGAAAATAATGTAAAAAATATAGTGCCAATTAATAAAAATAAAATGAGGACAATGACGACAACAACAGCAACAACATACCATCAAGTCAGATTCTGACTAATGCTAAACCTTTCCAGGCTTTTCTAGATATAGAGCACTCAGAAATGGTTTACCATTTGCTGCATCTGGAAGCACCCTGAAAACAGCAAGTCCAGTTTTGTCCAGCACAAACCCAGCTATATGCTGTACTTTTTTAGTCTGAGCTCTTTTTCTGGGTTATAGAGAATAAAACTCCCAATCTCTGGCTGCATCCATCCAATGCCAATTAAACACAGGTTGAATAAAGATATAAACCATTGCCTTGATTGTATTCCTAAACCAGGAGGGGCCAAAGTATGCTGCCAAATGTGCTTTTTGGGGGCCCTGCCTTGTGGCTTCCCTCAATGGTTTACACAGCAAAAATAAAAAGAAATTTTAAAAATGCACCATTTAGTTTGGAAGCCTTAGGTGGAGGGGACAACTCACTGTTTAAATAAGCCACAATCTCTTCCACCTTCTAATACTTGTTGGAAAATAATTTTTCGAAAAACTGGAAGTTAATTTACTTTTTATGTTTACCTTCAATATGCGTTGTTCTATATAGCTGCTTAGATGCCCTAAGCACATCCGATCTCACCTGATTTCGGAAGCTAAGCAGGGTCGGCCCTGGTTAGTACTTGGATGGGAGACCACCAGGGAATACCAGATGCTGTAGGTGCCTGGAGTAGGAACTGGCAAACCACTCCAGTATTCCTGGCAAGAAAACTCCATGGACATGGAGTCACGAAGAGTTGGTCATGACTATAACGACACAACACACACACACATGCTTTGTTCTCTCTCTCTCTCTCTGTCTCTCTCTCTCTCGGGGGGGGGGGGCTGGACAGCCACTCAAGGATTATTAAGGGGAAACTTGGTTCCTAGACTCTCCAAAATTGCCAGTTCCTCCTGCCATGAACATCGACCTATGAATTAAACCATAGGTCAGATTTTTTTTAAAAAAATGTGCATTTCAAAGTTAATCCTGACCACACCATGATTAGAATATGGTTAGTTGAGAATGAGTAGAACAGTATAGGAGGGAACAAGGCACATGCATTTCTGAGACTATATGATGGTTTGTACTATATATCAGTGAAGCCAGTGTCTATTTTTTGGATATCCAAAACAAAAAGCAACACAAACAAAACCTGGCTGCAACAGCTCTTTCTTTCAGTATGATCACAAACAACAATGTGAGTTTCTTGGTCAGCAGCCAGGTTAAGAGGCACTGGTTTGCTTTTAAAGATGTACAGTTCTGTGATTTTGGAACATAACTTCCATGCCTGTTTGCAAAGGGAATTTTGCAAAGTGTAGCTCCCAAACATGCACAGTTTTTTTTTTAAAAAATGATTTATCACACCTAGGTTTATAATCAGACATGTCCAAATTCTGGCCCGGGGGCCAAATGTGGCCCGATTTAAAATTTTGAGTGGCCCTCAGCCTCTTCTCCCTGCCAGCTCAGCCAGTCATTCATCCCCACCGGCTCTGCTGGCTAGAGATGTCAGCTTACAGTTTTATCTTTTGCCTGCCCTCCCTGCCTCCGTCCATCCCCTCAGCCACACACCCTGCCTACTCACCCCTGGCTCCATTGCTGCAGCATCCTCCCCACCTCCTTGCGAGGGAGGGCAGCATATGCGAGCAGTGGTGCATCTTGGGTGCACTTGGGACAATTCCCGGGCTGTGCAACAGCTGCCAGACTCTTGGGCGCCTGAAACCGGAGCATTTGTGGCTGTTGTAGATGTGCACAGACCATGCCCTTTCTCCCCACTTCAGGATGAATGGTCGGCACCCACACATTTTCACCTCACCAAATCTGGCCCTCCTTGCAAAAAGTTTGGACACCCCTGGTTTATATTCTGTTTTCCATTGCTCCATCATCTCCATTTTCCTACAATATTTTTCTGCAGCAAAAATGTTGAACTGCTATTCCAAGTGTACTACAAATGCTTTCTTAACTACAATAGATCCCAGACACAACTAGCATATAGTCTGAGATCTTGCTTAGAGAAGAGCTAATTCTACATACAGCTCTCTGCCCTGAAGAAGAGCCAGCCAGCCAGCTAATGTTGAGGATTTGCCTTCCGTAATGTTGTGTCTTGTGCTTTGTAGGACTTCCACTGACTTCAGTGGAAGCTTTTAAATGCACTGTGTTTGCCGAATCAGGCCTGATGCCAGCAGTGAAGTGTTCTTTGTCTCCTCATGTACCTGTCGTCTGGTGCTGCGATCAGGCAGAACACAGCTGAAGCATAATATCAGTTGGTAGCCGTGTGTGCTGAGAAATACATGCTCTTAAAACCTCTCCGTTCTTCTAATGCTGTGGGTAACTCAGTCATGCCCACAAAACTGACATTAATGCAACATTAGAGTCTGGTGCAGACTAGCGAAAGACAGGAAATCGCAGTGCGCAGGATTGAAATTCTATCCTTGGCTCTGCCACAAAGTGCGTAGGTGTTTTGGAAGCACCTTGAGGAAAGTTCTTTTACACCCAATATACTGTAGCTGGATATTCATTTGAGTGGGGCAGTGGTGAAAATGACTAACTTGCATTATTTTTGTTATAGAGCCCAAATAGATGAACCCAGTTTTGAACTTTGTGTGATTGTGTGTTGTACGCTGCTGCAGTAAATGAGTGATGCACCATATTATTATATATGGGTCCCTTTGGGGAGAAAGGCGGCATAGAAATAAAGTTTATCATTGTTTACTGCAACCAATCCACTCTGCACCTTGCCGGGACTAGAAAGGAGTGTATTTTATGGCTAGGGAGCCAAAAAAACTCTGCTTAATAAACCTGTTCTGTCACCAGCACCTGTGTGGAGCCTGAATGAGTAATCAAGACTGAACAGAGTGCATTGTCCAGGGGGTTTATTTTTGCTTTGGGTTTTCTACATGTATGGGTAATCTATTTGTAGTGGTATTTTAACACAGAATTTCCTGTTGTTTCCCTATCAGTCTGAAATTTTTAAAAATCTAATTACGTATTTTAAAGGCATATTTGGAAATGTTTAAACTATTTCAGAAGTTCCATACTCAAATATCATAGCATTAGGGCAAATTTTGGTAACTAGCTTAATTCCAGTTTGCATTTTGTCACACTGGGGTCAGAATATGTCTCGCAGCTCCTACAAGTTCTTCTTCTTCTCCCTATCCCCCAATCTCTCTGTTCCTTAAATTTTCCCAGGCTAAAAAAAAAAAAAAAAGAACTAGTCCATTTTTACTCTGCTCATAAGAAAGTCCTAGACAGCTCAAGGGATTCAGAAGATAACACTGCAACTTAAACGTCTCCCAACGGTTTTTGCTCATTTTGCATTTTCTGTTCTAATCATGGTGTGAGTTAGTCTTTGCTCCCAACTTTTATGAATTGCTAATGAAAATTATTCAGAATTGATAAACCCAAGTTCTTAGCTTTAGCCTCTCTCATGTTAAGATGGGCATACTAGGAATCCCTTTGTGTGCCAGTTTTTAATGGGTTCATCTCCAAGTCCATTCTGTGCAGGCATTAGGATGCTAATTCTTCATTTAAAATCTGTGCAAGAATTCATATTGAAATATATACTTGTAAGCTTATTTTTCCTTTCAAGACACATAGTTTTAAATGTATTTTGATATGATCTTGTGCCAAGGACTGCACTGAAATATCTGAGGAATACAAGCACTACCAGGAAAAAATAAACAGTTCAAGACTACATGCTAAGGTCAAACCAGCATATGATTGGAAATGGAGCTTTCTTCAGTGCCAAAGGGTGTCATTTTGTCATAGCACATGCTTTCACACAGCTTTGGGTCTTTTATTCTAATCAGATTGTTTTTGCGATTGGTTTGATTAAGGGTAAACAGACATCATCATCTGGAAAGTGGCATATGTCCTCTGAAATCATGCATTAGGAGGAAATTGGAGAGAAAGGGTTCCTGTTTGGTAGTGCACATTTTTTTTCTGAATACCTACTTCGATGCAGTCTGGAAAATGTGAATCTGGACAGTTTAGAAGAGTTCTCACAGAATGAATTCCCTTTATAACTTAACTCTGAATATGGTTTTATCTCATTTTAAGGACATAGAGTCAGTTTAGTTGATTATCTAAATTATGGACCTGTAAGGTTGATTTATCATGATTTTTATGGAAAAATGTATAATTTTGTACCTACTTCAAATTTCAAGTTGTATTTACAGTATTTTAAATTGTTTGATGTTTCCAGTCTTTTACTGTAATAAAGTTACCTACCAAACTCTACAATCCCTAAATCTACTTATCCAAAAAAACCTGAGTGCTGAGCACATAACAACTTTAATAATCCTAATCTAAGAGCCACAAAGCTGAAAGGGACCCTATGGATCTTTGAATTTAGCCAAGGAATTAAATTCTTAGTAGGCAGTAGATCACTGAGCTATCTAAGAGCGACAATCCTATGTTGTTTAATTATATTCTCACTAATTTTCTTTCTATCTGACATGACAAAGCACACACAGTAAAATTGTTACAATGCAATAACAATGCAAAGATACATCCTGTGTAAATTGTAGTTACAACTAGAGATGTAAAATTTCTGGAAAACATGAAGCTACGGAAACAAACTATAAAAAAAGAAAAACCAGAAAAAGGGGGCAGGGTTTTCCCCTGTATACCCTCCACTCAAAGTTTCTGAAAATTTAACATCTCAATACAAAAGTGACAAAATCATCTTATTATGACTTACTAAAAATTCACATGTACATCAAGTTTTAGTCAAATAAAAAGAACAGGTTACACTCTATTGCATTGCTTTACTGCGCTTCGTTTTAATCACAGTAGCTATATGTTGAAGTGGTGGGAGAGAGTTAAACTGAGACCTCATTTTAATGAGAATGTACCAAGTTCACAGCTGTTTCATATCAGTATGACTCAGAACACAGTTGAATTTCTTTGGGAAAATATGTACAAAAAGTTTTGAAGGAAAATGTGTGTGGGAGAAAAAAAAGAATGTCTCTCTGTATATATATATGTATGTGCTGACATTTATCCTCTTGAGAATGTTATGTATAGCGGAAATGACAAAAGGATGGCAGAGTCCTTTGAAGAGGAAGCCTATGATGTAGAACTTATAGCTCTAGAAAATGAAGTGAAAGCTGCTCTGAAAGCACTGAGAAGAAGAAAAACTCACCAGGAGTAGATGGAATACTGATAAAACTGTTTCAGGCCACAGAGGCTGAATTTGTCAAAACCCTAACAAGAATATGTCGACAAATATGGAAGACAAAACAATGGTCCACAGACTTGAATTCCTAAGAAATGGAGAAATCAATGAGTACAGCAATTATAGGTTCATTGCTTCAATTTCTCATGCAAGCAAAGTGAGGCGAAAGGTTTTGAAGCAAAGGTAAAACCTTATATGGAACAAGAAATGCTTGGGTTTTTGCTGGTAACTGGAAAGCACCAAAAAATGAGAAGAAAATCAATCTATGCATCATAGATTACAGCAAAACCTTTGACTGTGTAGATTAAGCCTGCACAACCTGCCGCCAACTGCAGGCAAGTGTAAGCCTGTGGCACCATCAGAAGTCATCTGGCAGGTCCCTGGCAGCCTCCCGACCCCCTGCCTCTGGCAGTGTGTTCAGAGGGGGGGGGGATTCCCTACCAACAAGCGGGCAATCTCAGTTCATGTGCCTCCTCTGCTAGGTGGCAGTGGCAGTGCAGGGGGAAAAGAAACTAAACCTCCCAGCATCCAATGGGCAAAGCAAACGCTTAGCCCACTTCTCCTCTGTGCATGCCCTCCCTGCATGACCCACACATGTGTCCCATCTAACCAAGACTGGTCACCACTGGCTGGCAACACCTCTTGCTAGGATGACGCTGTAGGGCAAAGGGGACGTGATGGGCAACTGGTGTGGTGGGCCCCAGAGTGCAGAACTGGCTGGTAAGGGAGAGACCAAGATGCTCTGGTTGGGACTGGGGAGGACGGGGAAGGACTCCTGAGGGCCTGGTGCTTCAGGAAGTGGACCACTGGAACATCCGGTGTCTGGAAGTAGTCCTCAGGCTGTTCAAAGTGTACATCATTAGAAATTGTGGACTGTTTTGAAACAAATGTGCATGATTCAACATTTGATTTCCTTGGTGAAAAATTGTTTTGTGGACAAGAAGCTGTTATGAAAATAAGATATGAAGAGACAAAATTGTTTGCATTGGCAATGTGTCAGACTTGGGTGCATTTTATCCCCTTATCTATTGACTCTGTATGCATATGGAAAGCCGGACTAGAGTTAGATGAAGAATTAAAAACTGATGGAAAACATACCAATAATGTATGACATACTGATGACACCATTTTGCTGGTGGAAAGGAGCAATGACTTGAACCAACAAATAGGAAAGTGGAAGAAGACTGTGCCAAAGCAGGATTGCAGTTGAATATTAAGAAGGCAAAAATAATGGCTACAGGAGCACTATACAACATTAGCATTGACAACAGTGGAACAAAAATTGAGGTTTTGTATACCTTGGTTCAATCATCAGTCCAAATGGAAACAGCACCCAGGAAATCAGAAGAAGACAGAGATTCAGAAAGACAGCAATGAAGGAACTAGCAAAGATAATCAAATACTGTATTAAAATGTGTCACTGGAGACCAAGATTACCAACCTTCTTATATTTCTGGTCACCATTTATGGGTCGGAAAGCTGGTGGATAGTAAAGAAAACTGGCAGAAGAAAAATTGATTGATTTGAAATATGATGCTGGAGGAGAGCTTCAAAGATACTCTGAACAGTTAGAAAAAAAATCAGTTGGGTCCTAGATCAAATCAAGTCCAAATTATCTCTGGAGACCAAAATGTTTGAAATTGAGGCTGGCCTAATTTGGACATATCATGAGAAGACAGGATTCTCTGAAAAAGACAATAATGTTGGGTAAAGTGGAGCAACAATAAAGAGGATGACCAAATAGGACATGGACTGAGTCTCTAAATGAACCCAAAGACTTGAGTTTTCAAGAGCTGAGCAAGGCTACTGAGCACAGGACATTTTAGACTGACATGGATGGTGATCTCTCATTCACAAGGTCACCATGAATTGGAATTGACTTGGCGGCACATAGCAAGAGCAGCAGCAGCAGCAGCAACTTTGTACATTTAAAGTCATAGTTTAAAATGTTATTTTAAATTATTTATTGAAAAGAGAAAAGAAAATAACAGTATACAAAATAAATCCAGAGGTTAAGTGTAGACATTAATATAAGCTGACCAAGTGTTCAAATCCGGTTTCATTTAGAATTGATGCAGGTAGAATAGGTTTCCATGTATAGCAGCTAAGTGAGAAAAGGTTTTTCATTGTTGAATGATGGATGATGTGTTTCTATTTTTCCAGCCTCTAAGTCTTTTGGCAGTGAAAATGCTCAAAAGATCCAATCATGCTGCTGACCAATTACATTTACAAACATCAGAAATGTGTGTAGCTATCCACAAACAGAAATGATTTTTAAAAGTAGAACTGGTGAGATCTTTAGGCTATTAGTAAAATAACAAAAAAAAAAAAGGTGCTACTATTTCAAGGGCAAAACCATCTTCCTCGGAGCGGTACCAAAAGGTTAAAACATGGCAAAAGATTGAGTTGCCAGGAGTTATTTCTTGGATGTAAAGTCCTTGGCAAGTTGAAAACAAATGCCAGGTAGTTTCTTAGTTGAGGCCCGGAGCTGAGATGTTCTGAGGCTGCATCTGAAGTAACGTGTGGTGTTTTCATTGTCCCAGCCCTTCAAACAACAAGTCACAGCTCAGGTACACACTTTCATGCCCCATCTTCTTGTGACACTTCCAGGCTAATGGCCCCTTCTTGGCCAGGGGAGGGGCAGGGGGGGTTAGAAGACCCATGCATATCATTTGGGGCTTGGGATAAAAATGAGAAAAATCCACTAGGTGTAGCCAATTGGATCAAATAAAAAGGAAAGAAATTACCTGTGCTTGCAGTCTTGTCATGCCTCTGTTGATGGTCCATTTGCCTTCTTCTTGGTATGTATGGGGGGACTCATTCCTGGTATCTCAGTATTTCCAATTGAAGCAAAACAAGTTGAAGAGCCATGTAGCCATCACAAAAACCAAATACAAAAGTAGATCAGGTGATACCTTTAGGCTACTAGTAAAATAACAAAAAAGTTGCTAATATTTCGAAGGCAAAACCCCCTCTTCTTCTTGGCCAAGGAAGGTGGATGGTTGGTGCAGAAGACCCATGCATATCGTTGTGGCTTGGGATAATATTTTGAAAAATCCACCCAAAAAGGGTCACCGGTACCACTGGTATGCCTTGTACACAGTGACATAGTGGTAGTATGATTTTTTTATTTTGTTTTTAGTTTCTCCTTCTGAAAAGAGCATCAGAAGAATATGCATTTGTTGCCTCTTTCAGCTGTAACATAGAAATTAGTAAGACTGACATAATCTTGAAAATAGAGAATTTAATAGAAATACTTAATGAACTGGAGCTCTTATGTTCTAGATAAACAGTTACTAAATGAAATAAAATTTTCAATAAATGCAGTAGACTTCAGAAAATGCGTAGTAATTGTTACTACAAATAGGGGAGACACCTAGGTATTCATAATTTGTAAATAATGAAAAGAAGTTCTATAGGCTTACATGTGATTCTTGTGCACTCTGTATGAACTCTGTAAAATGCTTAACTTGCAATGATCTGTTTGTTGACAGTCCCTGATGGTATGTGGCTTTCATCTTTTCTGTCTGAGAGAATGGTACTTTGTTTTAGTCTTTATCTTTCTTTTCCCCAGCAATATGCCTTAGAAGAGTGAAGGGAATGCTAATGAAAATGTGAGTAAAGCTATGCAGAAAGAAAAATACATCATGTTAACAATGGGGGAAAAAATCCCACAACACAATCCTATCTATAGATTTTTACTCAGAAGTCAGTGTTATGGAGTTTAACATGGTGGGGGGTTGTCCCAAGAGAAGCACAGAAACAGGCTTATGGCCAGTGGTGACTAACATGTTTAAAAGAGACACAGGATTTTGTTATTTGACCCTGCATTTTAAATCAAAAGGTAGATAGGTAGACTGAGTGACAATAGAATAGATACATTGCCCAGTAACCCCTTTGGAGAGCTCAATGGTCATGAGGAGGAATCACCAGGAGTGGTGTTTTTTTTTGGGGGGGGGGAGCGTGATTCACATTTAGTGAAAGAAAGTTGAGTATGCCCCAAAATAAACGAAAAATAAATTTTTAATCTGGTACAATCAGCCAGTTGTGGGACTGTGGAATTCTGCAGGAAGATACTGGGCCATTGATTTATAAGACATGCCTTTAATAGTGGAATGTTTATTAGCAAGATGAATTGTGGGTTTGCTGTGTGCCTGCAAAGAAAAGGCCTTCATCGAAAAATGTCAAGAGCAAACTTTGGGGATGTCTCCGATTTTCAACATTTCCTCTTCTTCACTGTAGTCCTTTGTCTCACATTCCACACTGTTCCAAATATTTATTTATCTTTAAGGAATAGTTCTTGGGGGCATGGAGAGTTGCTGTTGTGTGAGCTATCAGAAAAGAAGAATGGTACCCAGCCAATTAGGAGCAGATATGGCTTTTAGCCATCTCAACACCACTGCTAATCCTTTTAATTGTGCTTGTCAACAATTCTCCTTTTTTGGGGTTGGGGTTAATATTTTTAAATTTTATCTAAGTTCTTTTTCTTCTTTGACCTGTACATTTAAGATTCAAAAATGAGCAACTTCTTTTCTTTTAAAGAAAATTAACTGTTTAAAACCTCTGACTGTATATTGACCATGATGAGACAAGCCTCCGGGATTCACCTATAAGATATTTGAATGTAAATTTGATTTAAACAAAAAATTCTTTTAGCCTGTGTTTGGGGGTATGTAGAGGGAATCAATGTCACATCCAATGTGATGCTGGTTGCAGCTGTGTGCATGGGAAAATCTGGGTACCACTACTGACTTCGGCTGAGAGAGCTGTAAACAGTTATGTTGTTCTGCAACCAAATCAGTGGCCAAGGTACTTCAGAGAAGATTTTCTTTTCTCTCCTTTCTCCGTTCTCCCCCCCCCCCCCATTATTTTTCCTTGACTGATCAGCTATAATAATCTGTGCTTTTTGTTTCTCATGGAATGACTTGAGTTCTTTGGGTTTCTATGTTTGTATGCTTTATTATTTCTCCATTTTCCTTCATTTTCCTTATTCATTAGTCACCCATATGATCCACAAAATCTGTAATATCCCATGATAAATCTACATTATAAATCATATTTATTTAACACCCTGATTTTATACCATACAGAAGAAGCAAAAATACTTAGTGTAGTACAAGGTATATTGCTTGTGGGTTGTTGCTTTTTTGGCAAATATGTTTCTGTTGAACCCAAGAACATAATCAGATTGAATTGTAACTGATGTTACCCCTTTGGACCTCACTGTTAGCCCAGTTCAAAGAGGCCTGATTGAGGTAAGTACTTGGTGCATGCTGGGGGCACTGATACCCAAGATGGCAACAGGATTAAAAAGTTGGTGCTACCATGGTAGTAGCATCTTTCATTCCACCTGGGTCCCTGGCTCTTCCAGGTGCAGTGATGGTGACACAATGAAGGGAGAGGGGACCTGCTCAAAGAGATGCTTCTGGGCCCTGCCAGAATCATGGAGGAGGATAGCATGATGGGCAAAAAAGGCGAGGAAGGAGAACTAAGAAGGGGGCACAGATGATGTGCGGGAGGTATTCATTTGTTCTTGAGGTGGAAGGGCTCTTAACTAAGTTTTTTTTTTGGGGGGGGGAGGAGAGAGAGATGAAGGGAGGGTCATTTCCATACTCCAAGAGATGAATTAAACTCAATGTGTAGAAACATTTTTTCTTTCTCAAATTTTATCTGGTAGAGGCAGATTTAGAGCCCCCTATTATTGCATTAATTTAATATAATTAATGCAAATGTGGCAGGGGGGTCACATGCTACTTGGCTGTTATAAAAGGGAGTTGTGACTTGAAAAAAAATTGGGAAACACTGTACTTGTTAGTTAAAGGCAAACAAAGTTGATGAGATTCTAGCTGACTGAATATGTGTAGCAGAATTGTAGATTTATGCAGTGAGTGTGAGCAAAACACTGAAAATCACTAGAACGAACTTAATTTACAAGAAGTATATTTCCATCCCATGATTTTTGCAGGAATTTTAAAAAGCTAATGAAAGCAGAATCAAGATCAGTGTCTTCATGACTACATTGTCATGTAATTCATTTGCCTTTGTAAAGATACTGGAAATAAGCAGTGATTGGAGGTAATGGGGGTTTCTCTTTGTGCATGGTGCACCCTTGGAATAGCGTAAGGCACATGAATGGACATGAATGAACGGAACTTGGGAAAGTGTCTTTAAGTAGGGAGAGGCAAGAAAAAGGTTGGCCTGTGCTGGGAACGGAATGGGGCCCAAGGAAATTAGGAAGTAGAAACTTGATGTTGGGCTACTTTGCAATGCCGTTCTTTCCAGCAGATGGGTTACAGAATGCAGAATTTCCTTGGAGCCAGGAAGTCTCCTGCCCTGATTTGTAAGGATCACACTGTTGTGGCCTTCTTATTTGTAATCTAGCAAAGTGCTTCTCCTCTCACATGTAGCCAATACATATTTTGATTGTCATTTTCCAAGTCGAGAGCCTTTTACTTTTATTTATTTTTAAATTACTTGGCTTAATAGAGGCCTTGAAAATCTAATTATGCTTTCGTTCACTAGCAAACTCTTTTTTTGACCAACAATAGCAAAAAGGTTTCCCCGTGACGTTTTTGAACATGCCTTCAATCAGAGTTTGTTAGCTGAAGTTTATTGCTTCAGTAAGCCATGCTCTGTGTTAACTTTTAAGATCAGAATAAGTATGGCTTGCTTTTGATAATTATTGTTAGATTGTTTTGAAACCAAACCATGGAGGAGTCAAAGCACTTGCAAAGTAGTTTTGCAAAGTAGTAGATATTGTCCAGATTCAAAGAAAACGGGTTGGTAACTGTTTTTGTTTAAAAATGGAAACAAAAACAAATAATAATCTGGAGTTTTCAGTTCACTACCTCTTACTTACACTCATCAAGTCTTTCTACCTGCAAATCCCTATTGTGTAATATACTTTTGTTCTTCTGTGTGCAGAGAATTAAAATCATAGCACTGTATAAATTTAAGCAAGCAAACAAATAAACATGTTGAACTAGTCCTCTGTCTGGCAAAATCCATCTTTATTATAAATTATGAAAATTAATGTTCTGACATCTGCAATTACTTTAGTAATTCTTATTTAGGAACATGCATTTAAATTAATTCTAATGGCTTCTTATAGTGACATTTCCAGTGCTTTGCTGATAAAATAACATGAGAAGCAATACAAAAGTTTGAATTAAATGAATTTTTTTTGGGGGGGGCAATCTTTCTTGCCACACTGGTGTTCTTTAGTTCATTAAATTGGACTTATACCCAACAATATTTGTGCAAACTACTACAGTGGTGATAGTTAATGCAACCCAGATTTTTTAAAAAAAGAAAAATTAGTTTTTGTAAGGCTGATGTGCAGAATCTGAATCTGATATCATGATGAGAACATACAAGAAATGACAATTTCACCATTTGAAAGTACATCAAGAACTCAGAATCTCGGTCCAGTAGGTGAAAGGGATTGTAGACACAAGACCTGGGCTAGTTATAAGAGGGGGCTGGCTAAAAAAAGGAGGGGTTACTATAAGTAAGATTGTAAATCCTTACTTATTGAAATGCCAGATTTTTCCTCTTCATCTCTAATGGCAAATTTTTCTTTTCATTTTTGGTGCAAGTTTGCAAGAACAATTTTATGCAGATTGCAAAATGGATTGTTGTGCAAAATGGTAACTGATACCTTGTTATTAGAACATTAAAGTGGTTTGTCTCTTGATACATCCGTCTATGATTTTATGCTTGTGAAGGATATGCAACAGAGCGTGGGGCTAGTATATCCTGTTGCCATTATTATTTATATAATCTACATGGGTGATGTCTGTCTAGAACTGCTATGGTATAATGTTGTTTCTCCATTTCTCTGGGGTGATAATCTGAAAAAGAAAAATCTGAAGTGGTGGGAGAAGGTACCACAAAGAGAGCCTCCAAGGAATAATTTGATATTAGTTGGAAGGAGAATAAGTAGAAGTGAGATAAAACACAATAGAGAGTGTTCATCTCTGAGTAGAGATAATCACATATACCAGTTCTTACATGGCATATTTGACCAAATGCTCTGATGCAGTAAAATCACCTTAACCAAGACCTAGATGCAAGGTGTCATAACCCATAACACATAGAAGGCTTGTCCGGATGTTAAATTGTCATAGGTATGAAACATGGATTTGCAGTGGTATTGAGTAGCTATGGAGATTATAGGAAGTTCATTTTACTGATCAGCTACTTAATAACTGAGTGGTTAATGTAACTCTCCTACCAAATCAGGAAATGTAGGCCCATAGTATATAATGGTTCTAGGCTCTGGCTTGTTAGAAAAGTGATAGACCAGAAATCTCTTCCCTTGGGGAAAAATTGGTGAAATGGCCTCCTTGTCATTAATATGTCCACAAAGAGAACACAGAATTTCAAGATATTGTTCTATGGATATATCAGGCTTGTCATAAGGCAGAGCTTCTTGGGTGTAGCTGAGCAGGGTTGGTCAGCTGGATTTTAGTACAGTAACCCCCCATTTATCATGGGGGTTAGGGACCCGACCCAACCCACGATAAAGGAAAATCCACATGATGTGGATGCTGAGTTGGGTTGGGACGGAGGGGGGGCTGTTTGGGGCCTCCTGCACCAAGCAGACTCCGACGGGCTTCCTGGGCCTGTCGAAGGCCCCAGAAGTAGTTTGGGGCAATCCAGAAGGTACTTCCAGTTTTTTGGAAGCCACTTGCGGTTCACCAGAAACCACTTCTGGGACCTCTGACAGACCCAGGAAGCCCGCCAGAGAACTGCCAAGGGCAGCACCAGGCCTGGGGTAAATGCAGAAAGCCCCAAACAGGCCCATGCAGTTTGCCCCAGGAGCCCTTGCCTTCATGTACTGCGGTCCCACAATATACCGAGATTGCAGTATATGAACTGCAATATAGTGGGGAATGACTGTATATACCTTATGGCATGCATGCACACACACATACAGAGATTGCTTGTTTGTTTCATAGTTCTTCTGCTGCCGATCCCTTGTTGAGAAGGGGAAAGGCTTATAAGATGTTTAGTGCTATAATTGCTTCTTGTCTTATTTTTTGGGATGAATTTAATAGTTGACTTGGGGATGCATTGCTTGCTGGTTGCACATGAAGCCAGTATTGCTCTGCCCATGGACTCCATGAAAAGCCTCTTAATATTGCTGTTTTTGTAAAGGAGAATTAGTAAATAGTTTGGAACAATCTAACAGTCTATTACTTTACTATTCTTTCCCTTATGCAGTGGAAATACAAGACCTGCAACCCTATTGTGTTTATAAGCGCATCCGTCCCCTTTTTCCTACCATGGCATTTCATTTACCTAGAAAATTTTATGAGAAATGTGTGGTGTATCTTCAGACTTTATAGTTCAATCTCAGTCTTCTTCTGAATCCAAATTGCTAACAAGACTTAGCTTCAGATTTAGTTGCCTCCAGGGAAGCCCTCCTTTCGTGAAAGATTTCTTGAAAACATCTGAATTGGTTTAAGATTTAGATGAATCCAAAGTACATCCCTTGAAATCACAGATTTTAGAGTGCTGAAACTGTCGGCTGCAAAGTGGGCAGCTTGGCGGTTCTAATTCCGGGTGCCATTCAGTGGAGTGAACTCCCACTGTTAACCCCGACTCTTGCCAACCTAGCAGTTTGAAAGCATGTAAATGCAAGTCGATAAATAGGTACCGCCGTAAAAAGCGGGAAGGTAAACAATATTCCGTGCACAGAAAGGCGTTCGGCCATACCAGCCACATGGCTCCGGACTTGCGCAACACTGGCTCTTTGGCTTAGAAATGGAGATGAGCACCGCCCCTAGAGGCGGACACAACTAGAATGTATGTGTGGAGAAAACCTTTACCTTTACCTTTTGACTCAAACTAGACCCCAGGGAGTAAGAGGAGTGGGGCAAAATCCTTGTCTTGACAGTCCCCAAAGCCACCCCCATGTTTGATTCCTTTTTTGATGACCCAAAAGAGAAGATAAAAAACTAGCTACCTTCACAAGGGTAGTCTTGAAGGTCAGGCCAGAAATGCAGAGACAGCAAGCAGAACATTACTGTGTAGTTGCTTTCAATACTGTTAATGCTGCAGTTTTTGAGAACACTGAAGTTGCATTCTCTGTCTTAAAAGTATGCTGGGCAATTGGGTAAGGTTTGAAACAAGAATAAAGTGAGCATCCCTGACATATAGATCTATATTTCTGTTCTTGTTTTGTTTTTCAGGTACGGAAAAATTGTATCCACAAAAGCAATTCTAGACAAAAACACTAATCAATGCAAAGGTAAGTGACGGGTGTCCTTGCTGCAAACCCCATGTCAGGTAAATTGACTGGCTTGTGCTGTAGAAGTTCAGGCTCTGGTAGTGCAATCAACATTAACAGACGATATATTGGAAAACATGTTTAATAATGCTCGTGCTTGGAGTTGTACTTCCAGTTACATTGCTCATTAATTTTTTTCATTAAGAAACAAAATGAAAATCACAAATCAGAACAGCTATCAAATTGCTTCGGCAGCAAAGTAAATTACCTTCTAACTACACAGTGTCATCTGATTTGAACAATATTATCACTGATATAAATTGATTTCCTATGTCAAAATGTGAAACTCGTGGGAAAGCTTTCCCAAGAAAAGCCTCATTTCGCTCTTTGGCTTCATTCTTAGAAGCCACCAAGGGAGCACCCATTAACTATGGCTTCTAAAATTAGGACATAGTGAAATGAAAGGGAATCCTGTTAACATTTGCAGTTTATTTTCATGTCATAGCTAAGATGTTTAAAATATGCTTTGTCTTTAAAAGGAAATTACCTTAATAGTTCCATCAGAGGTATCTATATTGCATGAATACACAACACTTGCATGTAGAAGAGTTCTAGGAAGCAATAATGACATTTGTAATAATGTGACAATCTGCTCTTTTCTAATGGGTAGAAAATATTTCATTATAACTTTGTTTTCTTCCCAGTGGAATCCACCTATTTGCTTCATAGTGTTTTTCTTTTCTTTTACACATTTGATTTCCATATTAGCCCCCCCTCTTTCTTAAAAGAGCATGGTTGATAGATACAAAAATGATTGCTACCAATCACAATAGCCTTAATTGGCAATTTTGTTATTGTTTTCATTGTTGTTGTTATGTGCTGTCAAGTCACAACTGACTTGTAGTGACCCTAACAGGCTTTCAAGGTGAGTAAGGCATTTAAGGGATGCTGTTGCCAGTTCCACCCCACTAGTGGGTTTTCATGGCTGAGCAGGGATTTGAATATAGATCTCAAGAGTCCTGGTCAGTCACTCAATCCACTCAAGAATATTGAGAAACTAGGAGCGTGGAGGAAGGTCATAATGGAGATGAAGCTGCTTGGATGGGTAGTGAAACTTTTAGCTCTCTCAAGAAAAGAAGTCTAGTTGCTATAACTCAGCTTCCAGATAACCTCACCTGGATGACTGAGGACATTTGTGGGTTTTGTTCTTCCATTTCATCTGCCCCCAAATATACTGTCTTTCATGGTTCAGGTCTGGAATATCTTCTCTCCTACACATCTTGGCTATGGTCTCAGCTTTTCCCATGCCTCGCTCCGCACTTAGTAAGGCAAGTGGAATGACAGTAGAGGGAACCTGCAATCAACCGCAGCAGGGAACTGGGAATACCATATACAAGCATTACTGTATTACTGACTAGAGAAACACAGGACATGTTTTCATATAATTAACAGCTTCTGCTACCGGCTACCACTTGCAATTATTTTTGTTTTTTTGGGAAAGTAGGTTGCAGTATAACCTCTGGGTGTACCTTCAGTATTGTCAGGAGCACAATGGATTTCAGTCCATTATCTACTGAGATTAAATCAATTACTATGGTTGTGATATAATTCAGTCCCAAATACACTTACTGGGACATCAGAACATGTTATGCATGTTCTGAAGTAAGGGGGGAGAGGGGGGTTAACCCCCAAAGTACTTTTGGAGGGAGCACATTTGAGGAGTCTTTAAATGCAGGTGTGCCCTAAAAAGGCTGTTTACTGAAGGCTTTAAGAGCATTCTCTTTTCATGTAATACAGATTGACCATCTTTGTGCTGCTTTTATACTGTCTATTGGTGTTTTCTGATTTATTAGTTGTGGGCTGCTTTGTTTGTTTATAGGTGGTGTTACTATTTAGTCTGTTATTTATGCAATGTTTCATTTTGATGCAAATAAATAAGTATGTGTCATCAAGCCAATTCTGATTTATGGTGACCCTTTTCAGCTTTTCTAGGTGGAGAATACTTAAAAGTGGGTTTCCACTTTCTTCTTGCCACATTTTTTTAGAGTTGTTGTTTTGGTACCTGGCTGGGTCAACATCTTGTATATCACACTCACAGTTCTCTTTCTGTTTTCATTGGCATCAATAGTCACTCTTTTTTCAATTAATTCTTCAAATTTGGTCAGCGGCCTTCCTAGTCCATTCTTGACCTTCCCTTTTTTTTGTCCAGTTATCTGTATTATAGTTTTGCAAGAGTGGCTCTCTTCTCCTACCATGCTTCTTATCTGTTGTCTGTTGTCTATCTTCTTTATCCAATCTTTTATTTTTATAATTCAGATCAATGTTGGTGGTCCAGCAGTAACAATCTGGTATTGTATTTATTTTTAAATGCTCCCAAATGCTTCCCTTCGTAGCATCGGAAGCTGAAGCAAGGGGATAGGAAGCTTTAAATTAATTTAAAATACAGTGGTACCTTGTATAACAGACAGCTTGTATAACAGAAAATTTGTACAACATAAAAAATTCCAGAGATAGGGGAAATTTGCTTAACATAATTGCCTATGGGGAAAATCCGTACAACATAAAATGGGATTACTCTGCTTTCAATGCATTCCTATGGGAATTTGTATAAAGGAAAATTTGCTTAACATAATTTCATTTGGAACGAATTAATTCCTTTATACAAGGTACCACTGTAATTATTTATGATGCTTCAATCTGGTTTATGCCAGTACAAAGTTACAATTTACTCTTTGATTTATTCTTCCATTCCATCCCATAAACCTTTAATGGCATTAAAACAAAGACACAAATAAAGACTAAACAGAAGACCAATATTTTAGTTTTCTTTGAACTGATTATCAAATCATTGGATGCACAGTAGGCTTGAAATGCTGTCAAGAGGTGTTGCAGCCCGGTTCTGGAAATAGAAAGAAAAACTGGGTCATTGGCATACAGTAGTATGGGTAGTGGAGATTTATTCAGGTAAGGGTCAAACTTCTCATACTAGGATAACTGAGGATGTAAGTCAGTTAGAAAAAGATTAAATAATAGCGGAGCTAGTATACAGCCCTGACTCAAACCTTTAGCTATTGGAATCCTACCTGAAAGGGTGCCACTATGACTAGTCCATACCTGGCTAGAATTAGAAGAGTTAAGTTTCTAATTAAAAAGAGCAAATGAGGTTCAATTTCTCAGAAAGCTAATTTGTTCCATAAAGGTTCTCTGTTGATTGAGTCAAAGGCACCTCACAAATCAATGAAGGGCTGCATAGAGTTTGTCCTTAAAGTGAACTGAGTATTATTTTTCAGCAAGGAAGGATAATACGAGTGCATGATATAAGGTCGAGAATCTCGGACAGAAGCCAAATTGTTCATTACCAGGAAGACACTTTTCCTGGGCCCAATCTGTTAGACATTTTAATAGATGCCTGGCATAAAGTTTCCCTATGTAGAGAGCAGATTGTGTGTGTTGTGTCATTATAGTTGTGACCGACTCTTTGTGACTCCATGTCCATGCCATTTTCTTGCCAGGAGTACTGGAGTGGCTTGCCAGTTCCTACTCCAGGCACCTACAGCATCTGGTATTCCATGGTGGTCTCCCATCCAAGTACTAACCAGGGCCGACCCTGCTTAGCTTCCAAAATCAAGCGAGATCGGATGTGCTTAGGGCATCGTTGGGGAAGAAGGATCATCTTTTTTAAAAAATTGGGACTAGAATTGAGGATAGCCAAGAGTCGGGTAAGGTCCCTGTTTGATCAATCAAGGTGAATAGATTAGCCAAGGGAGATGCCTACCAACTAGAGTCATTAATTAAAAGTTCACACAGGACCCCATCAGGTCTCCGACCTTTCCCAGGTTTCAAGGAATTTATTAATTCTAGTATTTCATTTTCCAGAACTGGGGACCAGGAAGGGAGGTCAGAGGTCAAATGAGTGGATGTAAAAAACAATTCTGAGGCAGCAAACGTTTTTGGTATAGTGTTTTATCCAGGCAGCGGGAGAAATTGGGGATGGGGATGGGGATGGGGTGTCGGTTGGAAAGGAAAGTGTGTTAAAATGGGAAACTAATTGCCAAAATATTCCGCAGTTCTCAGAAGAAATGGCTTCATGCAGTCTGGACCATTTATTCAGAGCAAAATTATGTTGCTTCTCTTCCACAAATAACTGGCAGGTCTTTCTAGTTGTGAAGTAAAGGTCCAGTAGCTCAGGAGAAGGTTGGGTCTGGACAAGATGGAATAATTGTCTCACCTTATGTTTTGCAATCCAGCATTCTGTATCAACCCAGGAGGCTGGGTCATTGTTACCTACAGAGGGATGAATGAAGCTGAGCATCTGGGTTTAATTTGGGGTGATCAAGGAATATGCTTGAATAGCAGCTTCAGAGGAATTAGTCAGTTGGATAGTTAGATACTGGTGCTTGGTTTCTGGTATTCTGGACCATTGTTCAAAGGCCAACAAGGTTCTTGGTGTTCACCTGAGACATAAGAAAAGATTTAAGGAGAGGTCCCTACTGTCAGTTTCCATGAAGGAGTTCAATACTGACACCTGCACTGGAAGATGATCACTATTAATTTGGGGGCTAATCACAAAATCAGAAATCTTTATGCGGTCGGAGGAAATTATAATATAATCAACCACTCTCGACCCAAGAGGGGGGGGAAAGGTGAAGTCACCTGATGTAGTACTCCCAAGAGAACCATTCAGAATATAAAAGTCATATCTAGAACATAGGTAAACCATTGAAGAAGCATTCTCATTAATTACTGAATACTGGACTTCCTATCACCCAGGAAAGTGGTTGGGATCATCTCCTCCATGTCCCAATTCATATATTTTGCAAGATATGGGTCACCTGCAATAAGGATGGAAATAGAACATGACACCAGTACTTTTTCAACACTGCTCTTACTTCCGTCCAGTGTTCTATGGAAGAAGAACCAAGGGGAGGGATATACACATTCAACATTAGGAAGTGAGATTCACTGTTTTTAAATACAAAGCCTTGAACATAGAGGGACTGGATAGTGAGAGAAGACACAACAAATGAGAGGGAAAGCCTCACCAGCAAACATAGGCCTGATCGGTAGCGACCCATCTTACTCGTTTTAGAAGCAAGCAGGCGATAGGAAACAAAACCAGCAAATCTGGGACTGCCACCATTGTGTCCATGGTAAAACTGCTTCTGCATACATGTTCCTCAAAACAGTTTTCTATTACCTCAAGTCAACCATGCTGGCAGTTGACTGAAAAAATTATAGGCACAATCAAACATTTTTAGTTGGTGATTTCTCTTGTTTCTGATGAGAGAAACACTTTACATCAGTTTCACAACTAACAGCCTTTTCTCTCTCCCCTTTTGATCTTATTATGCTATCTGCACACATACTTTTCCCACTGGACATCTTTCCAAATTATTTCAGCTATCATGATGTGATTCTCTAGTGAGCAATATGATAATACTGCTTCTGCAGCTTTGATTTGTGTAAGAACATCTGAGGATTTGTTGAACCAAGAGCAAAATAGTGCAGGCACATATGCAAATAATCAGTTGCCTTGTCACAAGTTAAATGAGAATTTTCTCAAGGTCATTGTATCCCACCTGTTGTTGTTGCAAAACCAAAGAAGGTTTTCTTCTGCTTTCTTCTTTCATTTACCATTTGAGGGTACATTATGCAGAAGATCACTGCATCTTCTCCTCCTCCAAAAGAAAGCTATACCTTGATAATGCCTGTCTATGGAACTTCTCCATAAGTTACCTTTTCTGATTCTCTCTTTTTAACTTGAATATGTCTTAAATGCTCTCGGCTGTACATTTTCCCTCCTTTTTGTAAGCCACCTTGGGTCTTTTTCCAAGGAGAAAGGTGATGTAAAAATAATCCAAAGAAATAAAAATAAAAAATTGTCATTGTGTGAGAATATGGGCATATACAGTATAACTTTTGTTTGTTTTCACAGATTGCATCAGCAGAATAAGCTGGACCAACTATTTATTTCTTGTTTATCCTAGGGAAGTTTAAGATACAAAATGGGGGCAAAGACTACTTCATCAATGGTTATGGTTCAAATATTTATATATGAATGTTGTCATAGAGTTGTAGGTCCTTTGCTTCTAGGATATAGAAACATATACAACAGTGTAAAATATTGAAGTGGACAAGAGATGTAAGTTGTAGCTATAAAATGTCATGCCATAAACCATACAGCAACACAAGTGAAGTTGATGCGGAGATCGGAATAACTAACATTGCTGATTAATTTTACCCTTCACTTACCTGGAAATTAACTACATGATTTATGAATGAAGTCAAAGATGGACAGGACTGCAAAAGGTAAACCTTTTCAAACTGCTGCAGTTCTGTGCATACGGAAGTAAATCCTGATGAATGTACAGTAATTCAAAATCCTTACTTAAATATCAAATTTAATCTAATATTTAATACGGCCATAAACCAACATTCACACAAATACAAGTTACAACATGCCACACACCTATAAAAAGTAGATACAAACTAATATAGCCTAGCAGAATTAGTAAACATCTCTCACTCTTATCTTAATTTAAAAAGGGATTAAGAAATAAAAATAGAAAAAAAGAGGAAGAAAGATCCCACTGACAATTAAGGGTCTGCCCTTATTTCATTAAAAACTTCCACTCCCTGATATCAATAACAGCAGCTAGGGATGTTGCCACATTATGCAAAGTGTCTAAATGTTGTCCTGATAAAAGTAAAAGGGTACAAAATGCCTCAGAGCAACCAGGGAATAATTTTAAGTGGGGTTCAATGAGACTTCTTTGGATATCAGAATAAAATTGGCAAGATAGGAGAACGTGTTGCAGTTTCTACTGCACCCGAGTTACAAGGGCATTTGCATTGCAGATATGGAATCTTCTTAAACTTCCCTTCCAATACTGTAGATGGTACTGCAGTTTTTGAAGTTGCCCCCAAGTCATGCTGGCTCTCAATTTCCATGATGCACTGTTTAATCATTTGGTTTGCTGCGTTATAACCCATTTGAATTACACAATCCTCTGAGAATCCATAAGTTCTAAGTTTGTCAGATAATGCTTTCTTCCAACCTGATAGATGGTTATCCTGTAGGATTGATGTGGTTAGGCTTTTTGGAAAGAAAGATAACTTTAACTAAAATCTAAAGATAGTTATCCAAAACCTAGCTTCAACTTTCAAGAGCCCAACCTCCAGCTGCAAGGCTGCGTTGAGGACACAACGTGGTACTTGGAGGATTGCTCTCAGAAATCTTGTCTGGACGGACCTTTTCCATGGGTGTAAAAGAGGGATAAGGTCCTAACTGTGCACCGTAAAGGAGATGATTGATTGATTTGGCTTGGTGTACCTTCAAGGCTGCACGGATATACTGCCCAGCCTTGGTGTTAAAAAAAAAATCAGGTTTGCAGAGGATGATTTCTGCCCTGCTTGGGCAACATAGCGTGCACCCTACGAAAACAATTTGCTTGGAAAACAATGTCTAGATATCTGAAGACCTTGGTTTGTTTGATCTTGTGACTGTTTATTGTCCATTTGTAGAGCTTTGGTCTTTTTGTGAGTAGCATGAACTTGGTTTTCTCGTAATTGATTTCAAGATTGTTCTTGTGACTGTACTGTGTCAGGGCACACAGTGCCCTTTTCAAATCATTTGGTGTTTGAGACAGTATGTCAATATCATTGGCATACAGCAACTCCGAGAGGTTTCTATCTGCTAGCTTCAGGGGATGGATATCTGCCTGACTAAGGGCCACGACCATTGAGTTAATATAGAAATTAAATAATAGTGGTGCCAATATACATCCTTGCTTAACTCCATTATGTGTGCATACTTTGTTAGATAAGTGACCCTCTGGTTGCATCTTATTTTCATATTGGTGTTTTCGTGGCGTTTATAGATGACCAATAAGAGGCGACGAACTATTGTAGAGGCCTCTAATTTTGCACCACAGTTTATTTTTTGAGATGGAATCAAAGGCAGATTTAAGGTCAATGAATGCTGCAAATAATGATCCTTTAGTTTTGCTAGTCTAATTTTCAACTAGATGTTCAAGAACCAGGGCTTGGTCCCTCGTAGATTTTCTAGTTCTGAAGCCAGCTTTTCCCTTAATCAAGAAGTTTCCCAATTCCAGGCAGCTTATTAGTTTCCAATAAAGGTGTCTTGGAGTCACCATTAGAAACTCTGTGGGTAGGAGTATCAGACCACAAGGATGGTCTAGCATTAGGCATATGCTACTGGCCTCCAACCCAAGCTCCTTAGAGAGAATGGCAGTTGGAGAATGTTGTAAAGGAGGCATCCAAGAAAGGAAATCTGGTTATAATGGGGAACTTCAATTACCCTCACATAGACTGGGTGAACTGTTGTTCAACACATGATAAAGACATAATGTTCCTAGATATGCTAAATGATTGTTCCCTGGAACAGATGGTTGAAGACCCAACAAGAGGTGCAAGAATCCTTGACTTGATCCTGAGTAATATAGAGGATATGGTGCAAAATGTTAATGTGACTGATCCAATAGGGAACAGTGACCACAACACAATTCCTTTTGACTTAATCATAGACTGCCAATGACTGATAAAATCTAACACAGATAACTTAAATTTTCAAAAAGGACATTTCTCAAAGATGAGGAAACTAGTAATAAAGAAGCTGAAGGGGAAAACTGAAAGAGTCCAAACACTCCAAGAGGCATGGAGGCTGTTCACAAAAATGATAACAAAGGCCCAATTGGAATGCATACCCAAAAGGAAAAAGTACCTTGCTAGGTCCAAGAGGACTCTGTTGTGGCTTACAGGAGCTGTTCGGGAAGTGATCAAAAGCAAGAAAAGCTCATTTAGAAGATGGAAGGCTTGTCCAAATGAGGACAACAGGCAGAAACATAAATTCTGACAGAACAAATGCAAGGCAACAATCAAGACTTTGAGGAGCATATAGCTAAAAACTCTCAAAGAAATAACAAGGACTTATTTAAGTACATTAGAAGTAACAACCCAACTATTTATTTTATTTATTTATTTTTATATTTTATACCTCCTGTCTTCCGAAGGAACTCTGGGCAGTTTACAACAATCATAATACAACAATCAAAATCAAAATCAAAATAAATTAATAAAATAATCTGCAAAGATGGCAGCTAATATTTCACAGAAAAAAAAAACACTAATGGTTGCTAAATGCCTCTCTAAAAAGCAAGGTCTTAAGAGGTTTTTTTGAAGGTTTGCAGGGACTGTGCTAGGCACAGCTCACATGGCAGATAGTTCTAAAGCAAGGGGCCAGCCACAGAGAGGGCCTAGTTTCGGGTTACCGATTTCCTAACCTCCCTGGGGATGGCCACCCAAAGTGAGAGCGCCTACGACATTCTGGTGGGTCGGGCCTCAGTTGACCTCTGGGAGATCCTCTCTGCCAGGTATTCAGGCCCCAAGTCATGGAGGGTTTTGTAAATCAAAACCAGTATCTTGAACCTTATTTGGGACGCAACGGGCAGCCAATGTAATTGAGCAAGAACTAGGGTGATGCAATCATATCTACCCGCACCAACCACCAGTCTGGCCACTACCTTTTGTACCCACTGTCGTCTTCAAATACGGGTCAAGGGCAACTCCACGTAGAGGATGTTGCAATAATCTATCCTCAAGATCACAAGCGACTGCATAACTGCTCTCAGGGAGGCCTCGTCCAGGTACGGGTAGATCTGGGCGAGATTCGGCAGATCTGCCAAAGATGGAAAAAGGTGGCCTTGGAGACAGCCATCACCTGGGCTTCCAGGGATAAGGATGGATCCAAGATCACACCCAGATTCCTCACTCTATCTGCCAGCTGAAGGGTAATACCCTCCAGACTGGGGAAAGGGCCACTGTACCCAGTAGAGGATGCCCCAGAGAACAGAACCTCGGTCTTCTCCTGGTGGAGTCTGTTAGCCTTGGTCCATTCCATGACCGCATCCAGGCAGGAGTCGAGGGTCTGCACTGAGGTGGTAAAGGAGAGATAGAGCTGCGCGTCATTAGCATACTGATGACAGCAAACTCTAAATCTCCTAATGACCTCAGCCAGTGGCCTAATATAGATGTTGAACAGCATGGGGGAGGTTGACAACCCCTGGGGCACCCCACAAGGGAGCATCCGTGGAGCCTACAACTCTTCCCCCAGCTTAACCTGCTGGAGATGGCCAGCAAGGAAGGACCAGAGCCAGCTAAAAGCAGTACCTCCAATCCCCACCTTAGAAAGCTGACCCAGCAAGATACCGTGGTCGGGAGCACCAACAAGGTAAAAGTATGGCTGTTAGCACAGAAGATTTGTAATATGCATTCAGAATATTTGCATTCCACTTCTGTAGGTTGGGATGGTTAGAAAAACCATGAATAACTAATATTAATAGAACAACATTAAAATTCCCACTGGTGGGAATGCTGTTATGAAATCCACAGGCCTTCTTTTTGAATCCATCTATTAAAAAATCCACCTGATCTTTCACACCTGATTATTTTTTGCTGTAAAGGAAAAGTTCTGAAGCAAGAATCCAGCTGAATGGTCAGCTTGTTAGAAGGAAAACATACATTTGTCTGTGAACATTCTTAACATACTGTGTCATATGAATGTACCATACATGGCTACACAGACTTTGTGTTTCTAACCACTTATAACTGTGCTTATATATCTCCTTATATGATTGCACTGACACTATGTTATCAATTGTTTGTTTTAATGTTGCCTTCTAATGTTGTAAGATACCCCTCAATTCCTTGTTTCTCGAACTGATGGTGTCTTAACTGTATATTGACTTGGTTGCCATGCCAATGATTTAAAGGGAACAATGCAAATGCAGGGTTGCTATATTCCAGTTCTCCAAATCCGGCTGTCCTAATTTGCATATTATGCAAAGCAGATAGTCCAGTTTGCATATTGTCCAAATCTGCAAAATATGCTAATGAACACAATTTGCAAGTTTGAAGTTTTTGCTAGTTTTTTACTTGCAACATTCACTCCTCACCTCCAAGGCCTATGTGGAATTTTCTGCTGTTCTTCAGTCAGTCTTTCATCTGTGACAACAATTTTTTTGCACAAAATTATGCATTTTATGCCTTCAATACTTTTTTTGCCTTGACAAATGAATAGGCATGGATCTTTTGTTACACGATAGGTCCAGTTCCGAAACAAATCACAGCAGCATAGCTGCTGTTCGGAACTTGGACCGACTTTCCAAAATTAAATCACCCATTGACTTAACCTTGGTTTACCTCACACGGAGCGATACTTCAACCATGAAGTAGCCTCCAACGCATCATCATTCCTTCTCTCTGGTGCTGGCCAATCAGGAGCCGGCAAGGACATGCATCATCCTGCCTCCCTTTCTGATTGGCCAGCACCAGAGAAAAGGAACAATGATACATTGGAGGCTAATTCCTGGTAGGAGTATTGCCCCACATGAAGTAAACCAAAGTAAGTCAAATGGGTGACTTCATTTCGGAGGGTGAGTCCAAGTTCCAAACAGCAAATGTGCTGCCGTGATTCGTTTAGGAACCAGGCCCATTCCAAAATAAAAGGCCCATGCCTAATGCAGAACTACATTCACTGATCATGGAGAAAACTTTTGATTTCAATTTTTTTCCACATGTGAGAATGAAAAACAATAAGTGAAGATTTATAGCCCTGACTACACACTAACAAGTAGATATTATTAAATGTGTTTCAGTCACTGTATCTGAGAAGTGTTACTTTGGAGCTCTAAATTCCGGAATTCAGTGGCCATGATGGTTGAGAGGTTTTTTGTAGCTTACCCAGGCTCAGATAACCATAAGTTCTCAGATCCTATAGAAGGTCATGAAGTTGTTTGTATACTATTTTGACAGGGTATACCTGTGTGTTTCTTGAGGCCCAATGTCACTCTAAGAATCACATACTGAGAGAGAGAATTGTGGCAAACACTTTAGGTGGCACAGTTACTAATTCTATGATATTGATTCTGAAGGAGAAACTGTTGTCTTGGGAGGTAAGAAAATACATCTCTCTTTATTTCAATTAAAACTTTTAATTTGGGCAAGTTTAAATTTAAAAAAGGAGATTTATTTTTTATTATATCCTAAGACTGCAGTTTCTCCTTCAGGATCAGATTTGTTGGAACTTGGAAGTACCACTTCTGTGGTACTTGCAGAGGGATGATTTTTTAGGGCTGAGACAAAGGGAGAAATAAAATGGTAATTTTATTGGGGCAACCATTATTAGATCAATGGAAGAGTTCAGCAACTAACCTTCTAGGAAACCCAAGATTTACTAGACTACATATCTGCTCCTTCCTCCCACCAAGAAAACTAATCCATGCATAGTTCTGTGTTACACTATTTTAAAAACTGAACATCTGCGCACTAAACGCTGACAGTCTCTTACTAATTGTGGCCTTTTGTGTCACCTTTCTGGGATGAGTCTCGCTGGTACTGTTTTATAGTGGTTCCATTTCTTCCTTGATGTACAAACATGAAAAGTGCTGCCTGGGGATTCCTGTTTGACATCCTGGCTATAGGCCTTTGGTGTTCCCCAAGGTTCAGTTCTGTGCCCCATGTTATTCACCATTTATATATATAAAAAAACCTGCAGATGACAATACTCTCTCTCCTTACCATTTGATTCCAAGGAAGCTGTTCTGTACCTTGGACTATTGTCAATAGTGACTAGACAATGGCTCACAAAATGAAATGTAACTCCAAAAGGACAGATGTGTTCCTGGTCAATCATAAAGCAAATCAGGCAATAGGGATCCAGCCTGTACTTGATGGAGTTATACTCCCCATCAAAAGACAAGGTCACCACTTTGGTGTCCTTTTGCACTCAGTTTGGGTGCATAACTCCCAAGGATGGCCAGTAATCCCTTTACACAGTTAAATGTGGTGCACCAGTTGCACCTTTTCCCGGAGATATCTGATGGCCATGGTGACACATGCCTGAGTTACATCTCATCTGGACTGCCACAATGTGTTCTATATGGGGCTGCCTTTGAAAAAAAATTCAGAAACTTCAGCTGGTTAAAAATTCTGCAGCCAGACTTCTGACAGGCACTGATTACAGGGAGTATGTAACTCATTTACTACAACAGATTCCTTGGCTGCTAGTCTGCTACCAGGCTCAATTCAAAGTACTAGTTATTGAAACCCTATATGGCTTTGAAGAAGCATATCACCACATATGAGCCTTCTCAGCTTTTAAGATGTTCTAAGGCAGGTCTGTCCAACAGGTCAACTGCGGGTGACCAGTCACCCGTGGGTCACCTTCAGTGCCTTCAGGGGTTGTCCACCAGGTCCCTGCTGGAGCCACCGGCACCTGGCCACCGCCACCCCCACCACCATTGTTGCTGCCCCCGCCGCACCTGACCCCCTGCCACCACCCCAGCCACTCCCCGCCCTCGCACCCCCGTCGTCATTGTCCATGCCCCTGCCCCTGCCGCCGTCAATGCCGCCACCTCCCCCACCTCACCATCATCGTCACTATCACCGCTGCCCCCCACTGCCACCCCTGCCCCTGGCCCCCTGCTCCCACGCCTCATTGACCTTGGCACCATTGCCATCACCGCTGCTACCCCCATCTGCTGCCGTGCCCCGTCGACCCCAGCACCGTCACCATTGCCACAGCTGCCCCCTGCCGCCCCTGCCACCATCCCTGCTCCCACCGTGCCCCATCACCCCCGTTACCATCACCACCACCACCGCCCCTGCTGCACTCACTGCCATCGTTGCTGCCACCACCACCGCTGCCCCTGACCCCGCCCCCACCACCCCGTTTTCCCCACCACCCCACCACCATCATTGCCCCTGATGCTGCAGCCCCTGCCGCCCCCAGCATCCCTGCTCCCACCGTGCCCCATCACCCCCATTACCATCACCACCACCACCGCCCCTGCCGCACTCACTGCCGTCGTTGCTGCCACTGCCACCGCTGCCCCTGCCCCTGCCCCCACTGCCCCGTTTTCCCCGCCGCCCCCGCCGTCATCACCCCTGATGCTGCAGCCCCCGCTGCCCCTCCATCACCGCCACCACTGACCCCAACCCCCCGCTACACATTTTGCACACATGTGCGCGCTTGCACCATATCAACCACAAGGGGGCTATGAGAGGTGCAGGTAGGCTGCGGGCTGTCCAAAGTTGGACATCCCTGTTCTAAGGAGTCCTTTCTCAGGGTTCCACTGCCTTCCAAACTCCCTTGGTGAGGACAGAAGAGAGAGCCTTCTCAGTAGTTGCTCCCAGGCTTTGGAATGCACTGCCTTTTGAAGTCAGGTTGGGCCCCTTCCTTTTGGTATGAAATGTATACATTGCATACTATATTGCACACCTCATTCTGCTGCTGTATGTCTGAAGTGGACGGGTCAATGAAATGTTACATTAAAATATGAAAGTTAGTCTTTATGGTGCCACATGTTTTTTTTCTGTTTTTTTTCTTTTGCCTGGAATTTCATGCACAGACTAACACGGCTACCTTCTCCAAAATTCCTTTTGTCTCTCCATCAGACAAAGACCTTGCTATTCAGGCAGTGTCTTAAGTAAGTTGGGGTTTAGGAAACTATTCTTGAAATGTACATATTGTAATATGTTTTTTTTAAAATGCTTTTAATCTTGACCAATTTTCTTCTTCTTTATGTATCATTTTGAATGCCATTAGTGTAAGATTTAATTGTTGTATACTGCTTTGGGTCCCAAATGCTTATAAAGGTGGCATGTAAATAATATAAATAGAACAGAATAAGACAAATATGACCCTGAAGTTTAAAGATATTGAAGTAACCTTTAATATTTATAATACATACATTTATTATGGAATTTCAGTAATGCCTTGCAAGATCTGTGAAAAATGTATGGCAACATTTGAAAATACTTTCTCAGTATTTTGTTGTACTTAACTGCTTGAGGAGCTTGGTTATGAAGAACAACATCCAGTAGGTTCATTCGAAATTATAAAAGTGGTGAAGAAAATGGCTAAGTCCTGCAGAAACCTATGTTGCTAATTAATTCTATTTTTTAGATATAGCAGAAATTGAAATAAACCTGGTGTGTTATTCATGTTTCTCTGAATGACATTTTTATAAGTGGGAAACTTTGAGCCAAATGTGCTCATACTCCATTTAATGACTATAAACTCAGCAAATTGGACAGGTGATCAGAGCTACCTTTAGGAGGAAAATGGGACCTAATGGAAATAAAATAATTGGCAGGATTTTGAAATTTGAAAGTGTGTGATTTATTTCCAAGGGTGCTATAACTTTTACTCCCCAAATGTCAAGCTAATATGATAAGAAAGTTGTCCTAGTTATTCTTCTCTGATTTAATATACCTCAGTTTTCAACATAATCTTGGTATCTATGGACTCTGTTTAGGGCAAATTGACTGGTAGCCAGGGCATTTGTAGCAGGGGTGTTATATGCTCCCTAAAACTTACCCCACTCAGTAGTTTGACTGCTGATTTTTGAACCAGCTGAAGTTTCTGAATAATCTTCAAAGGCCGTCCAACATAAAATGCATTACATTAATCTGAGTGGGATGTAACTAAGGCATGTGTCACTGTAACCAATTCAGATATCTCAAGGGATGGGTGTAGCTGGTGAATCAATTTTAACTTTCTTTATGTGTGTGTTGTGTCGTTACAGTTGTGACCCACTCTCCATGACCCCATGTCCATGGAGTTTTCTTGGCAGGAATACTGGAGTGGTTTGCCAGTTCCTACTCCAGGTGCCTACAGCACCTGGTATTCCCTGGTGGTCACCCATCCAAGTACTAACCAGGCCTGGCCCTGCTTAGCTTCCGAAATCAGGCAAGATCGGATGTGCTGGCTTAGGGTATTTGGGCAGCTATAATTTTGTACAGATGTGTTACTGGCCACCAATGAAACCTGGGCAATCAGGCTCAAGGATGATTCCAGAAATACATCCAAGCTATGTGTCTGTTTTTTTCAAGGGGAGTCTAACCCTATTCAGCACAGGTTGTATCCCTATTCCCCCACCTGCCTTTCTATTAACCAAGAACACATTTTTTTCTGGCTTAGGTTTCCATTCCCCGCCCCCCTCATCTAACCTTTTACTGATACCAGGCACTGGTTTGGCTTTTTTGGAATTGGATAGAAAGGAGAGATAGTGTGTGGTATCATCAGCATAATGGTGACACTGAACCCCCAAATTCCAGACAAATTCTCAGTGGTTTTGTATAGATATTAAGGAGCATGTGGAATAAAACAGAACCCTGAGGAATGTTACAGGCAAGGCCAGTATCCATGGCATTTTAACAGGAGTCCCCCAGTATCAACTTCCAAGTTCTCCCTCTCAAAAAGAATTGGAGTCACTTTAAAACAGTGTCTCCAAGTTCTATCCCGAAGAGATGTCCCAGATTGCTGATGGTCTAAAAAACTACCAAGAAGTCCAGTAGAAAAAAGATAGACATGCTCCCCTTGCCCAGTTCCAAGCATAAGTCAACTACCTAGGAGACCTAAGTTGTCTGTTCTATAGTCAGGACTGAAATGAGATTGAAATTATTCTAGATAATCTGTTTGCTCCAGGAATCCTTCAAGCTGAGATACCACCACGTGATCCCGTATCTTACCCCAAAATGGATTACAGTATATGAGACTGGTCAATGGTTGTCCAGTAAAGTTGGATCCAGGGAGGCCTTTTTCAATAACAATCTTATTGCTGCCTTCTTTAAACATGCTAGAATCCTATCTTGCTGCAAGAAGGAATTCAGTAGGAATTAAATATTTACTATAACTTATTAGAAGGGCTTGATAGTTTCCACATTTTCCCTTCTTTTCCTTCTATAGTTGTTGTAAAATACATTCAATATGCTTATTTTTTTCCTGCTGAACCTTAACTGAGTATAATATTTAAATAAAGGATATAGGAAGTAATGTTGACTTACTTTCCTTTGAAGACCTAGTGCCCGTAGGTCATCAAAGATATTTTTCTTGATTTAAAATGGGTCTTGACAAGGCACAGTGTGAGGTTTACTGTAGAAGAAGAGAGTTTCAATTGGTAAGTGCCTTACCATTCAGATGATAATTCCTTTATATAATAGATCATGTGCTTACAGCTGAAGAGGTACATCTAGTTTTATAATAGCACTACTTGTGTATTAAGACCTCTACACGGAACCATGCCTTCTCTGTGGCGGGTCCCATTTGGTGGAACCAGCTTCCCAGCAATATTAGGACTGTGGAGCCCCTCTCAGCCTTTAGGAAGCGATTAAAAACTTGGCTCTTCCAGGCTGCTTTTGGTGACTAATGGTGGTTTATCATATTCTCTTTTCCCTTCTTTTTTTGCCACCATCGTATATTCCATGTTTTTTTTTGTCTTCTTTTTAATTTATTTTAATGTCTTGATGGATTGGGTTTGTCTTACTTTGTTTTTATAGTTGAATTTTATGGATTTTCTTGCTGTGAACCGCCCAGAGTTCCTCCAGAAAGTTGGACAGTATATAAATGAATAAATATATAAATAAATGAATAAATGAATAAATGAATAAATAATTTACAGAACAAGTTGGATATTCACTTCTGGACTGAAATGGGGCCATCTTGATTTGGATGGAAAAATGAAAAACTGCTTTATCTTATCTGCCAGGTTTCACTGTATGTTCTTTCTACGCATATGCGCAGTACTTCATGTACCTTATCTAGCAACTGCAACTTGGCACACCTATCCATACACACATTACACAAGCCATGTGCCCTTTGTCTTTGGAGCATTTTTTGAGTCAGGAGAAGTGTAGTATCCTATTAACTTCACCAAGCTTTAAAACCTCCAATCAATACTTGTTACAGCAATTTACAGAGTGTTCATTTAAGCTTTGAAATGCTTACATGGCTATTGCACTCTTTACATCAAGTTGTGTTCTTACAATGCACATTTTTTCAGTTGGCACAAAAACTGTGGCAGATATCAGATTTAGGCAGGCAAATAGATAGTTCCCCTTTGGTTTTTGTACTTCAACATCTGTTATGCTTGCCTAGAGGTGTTCTATGCACTAGTAGGCATCTTGGCAATAGGCAGGGTGCTTGGCAAATGGGAAATGACTGGGAATCCCTTTGTTGAGTTAATTAACTCAGAGTACTCAGATTATGTACATTTCTACATGCCTCTGAGGGCCAACTTCCAACTACAAGGGATTACAGAAGTAATTCTATGTTTCTGACAATTGCTGCATTTTAACTATATATCCCTTTCAGAAAAGTGTCAGTTGACAACACTACACACCCTGCCACTTTTAAATCTGTTGACAAAATATTGCCTCATATGTGAGGCAAATGCAAGTTATGCCAAATAACACCTTTGATTTCACTGAAATTCTGTTCTATCTGAAGCCGTCTACAGTTCTCTCTCTGGGTTTAAGATAAAGTCTTTGGGAGAGGCAGCAGCCTCCTAATTAGTTCCCTAGGCTCTGCACATTTCCACCCACCCCGAAACATTACTTTTTGGATTCCTGCTTTCTGTACCATGTTATTCATCTTAATACCTGTCTTCGTGTATTAGAAACCTTTTTAGACATATAAAAAGCCTGGGAATGGTCAAGTACTGTGGTTATAAATATGAGTGTTCATGATTTGATACCTGCTCTCCTGCTTATTATATCTTGAGAGTTATTGTCATGTGTAAACACAGGCTTGGTGC
>JAHTLZ010003542.1:44636269-44664823 GCA_023846285.1 Phrynocephalus versicolor | reverse complement strand
AGAAAAATCCCAACCTGATGATTGTCCAAATGAGTATCAGATACCATGACTGGAACCCAAACAAAACCTGAAAACTGGGCAATATAGCCACCCCTACACCACACTTTCTGAAATAAAGGTAGATAGATGACACTTCACACTGCCAGTCAGAAGACATTGTACAGATTCTCCATTTGTAACTCCACAAGATGTTCTTTAAAAGGGCTTGGGGGGGAGTAGAGGTAGGAAATTACAAACTAAAGATAGTTTAATCACTATCTCCCTCCAGCAGAAGAGAAATAAACATTTTTTCTTTCTCTCCCATTTTTCCTTACGTTAAGCAGGGAAAATGTGATTAAAAAAAAAAACAATACATACCTTAAATCCCTCTCCCACACATCCCTTCCCCAAAAAGATTTCCACAAGGTTTCTTTTTAAAGCTTGGGCTCCTGAAAACAAGTGAGAGATCACTGGCCAAAAGGACATGTTCCTCAAATGAACTGAAAACTAAAGGAAATTACTCCTTGGTTTAAAATCTCTTTCTTTCCTCTGTGAATGGCATATGTGCACTTGAAACTAACCATTCCAGCTGGCTTTTGGCCAGACTTATGAGAACTAAGATTAGGAAGCCTGTATGGTAAAACAGCCATTGAACAAATTGCTTCCAGTTTAGAGTTTCACATTTCCTGATATGTGACTAAGACCTTCGACCCTTCTTCTCCTGCCCTCCCTTTCACGTGGATATCTGACCTCATTATAGATCAGGGGTCCTCAACGTTTTCAAACAGCGGGCCCATCCACCACTACCCAGACACCACTGGGGGCCGGATCACAGTCTAAAAGCAGCTGCGGAGGCTGGCTTGCTCACAAAACAGGGAGTAGGTGGGGGGGTTGCAGTTGGTGACCAGGGGCCGGATTCAGGACCTTGGGGGGCCGCATCTGGCCCTGGGGCCTTAGGTTGAGGACCCCTGTTATAGATGGTGCTTTATATCCTCTCCTGATCTCCACTGGGATCTCAGGGCTTCTGTAATGCATTTGGTAATGTTTAGTCGCGATGGAAGATAAAATAGAGGAAGACATTACAGATGGGATCAGGAATAAGTATTGTTCATACAACAAACTCAGCTTACAGTTTTTAAAAAAATGTTTTCTGTACCACACAAAGAAAGGAATTTTGTTTCCCCTACCAGACTCACAAAATAACTGTTTTCCTACTGGATATTTCCCACTTTGAAGAACATTATTGTGTAATTTTATCTCCCCCCTTTCCCTCCCTTCCCTCCCTCCCCCTCCCCCTTTTTTCATTTTAGAACTGCATTAAATTGCCCCAGGGGGCGGGGGGAGAAGTATGGATTATAGATTTTACAGTCTATGGTTTGAGGTTCAATTTAGGTACTTGAAAAGAGCTGAATGTTATGGCCTTTGGGGCTGTAGAAACTCAGAGACCATACAGGGTTGCTTTCTTGAAATCAGTTTCATGCCCGATGTCTTGATTCAACATATAAGTGGAAAGCAAATGCTGGCGTATGTAAACCACTGGCCTCCCAGAATGTAATAAGATGTGAGATGCAGGTGATGGGTTTAAACTTGGGCCAGAATTTATTTAACACACAAACTGATAACCAGATTAAACTGCAAGAGGGGCCTGCAAGAGATGAAACCCAAAGGGCTCCCAGGACCTCAACAACTATCTTACACGGGCAAGTCCACTGCCCCACTGCTGTGCAGTCCTGAAGACATTGGCTGCTTCCTTACCACCATCGCCTGCTGGGTCCAGGCCTTAAAGCAGTCGACGCTGGCACAATATGCTCCACAGATGAAGCACATATCTCAGAATTGACACTTGTGGGTTACAGCCTCCCTAACCACTGAATTCCCAGCAGAGCAGTCGGGGTTGAACTATCTGTCCCACTAAAGCTTGGGGACGTTCTGAGGCATAGGCATGGCCACTATCAAACCTATCCCTGAGTGCAGGGTGTGTTGGCATTATGATCCTCGCCAACATTCGGGATGTGGTTCATCCCACCTCACGTGGGATCATTGTACAAGAGCCATCATACAATTTTCATCATACAAGAGCCAAGTGTGCCCCAGGAAATCTACATTAGCCGTGTTAATCGTGTCCTGATAGTGCACCAAGGACAGGGCCCTCCAAGATTGTGCCTTTACAATGACACCCATGTAGAACTTATGGCCTGGCAGCCTATTTGCCCAAGAGTTCTCTGGCTTCCTTTGTAAAGCAGTTAAAATAATGGCTATAACTACAAACACTGAATGCTATAATGTGGGAAACACACACACTATGATATTAAGATCACAAATTTAAACGCATGTCAAATAAAGCAGTTAAACATACACAGATCCATATTAAAACTGGTTTCTCAGCTGTCCAATTTATTTTTAAAAAGCCTGCCAAAACATCATCATCATCATCATCATCATCAACAACAACAACAACAACAACAACAACAACAACAACAACAACAAAAAAAAAAACCCAGTTGTCTGCTGGAGATTCCACTGGAGAGATATTATTTTCCCATTCTTACCAACCATACCTATTAGAGTGGCAAGAACAAGGTAGGGTATTCTCTAAAAATCTTGACAGCCAGTGAAGCTTGTGTTCTTCGGCTGCTGGGGAACATGAGTGGGTGGGTGTTATTCTGCCTCTGATCTGTTTGTGGGCTTCCACTGGCAACCAGCTGGCTAAGGTGGGAGGAAAAAGCAGGTCACAACAGGCTTCTGGTCTGATCCCACAGAGTTCTTTGTATGTCCACAAAATTAAGATGTACATCACTAAAAGTAGGGAGGGTGCCTTAAAGGTGGTCTTGTACTGGAGGGACACTTGAATTATTCTTTAGTTGGTCATAATTACCATTTAGTAGGGGTGGGGTAAAGAATTATATGAGCAAGTGCAAGTCAAGAGAAGTGTCAGACTCATCATAAAATAACTGTTTCATTCTGTGCCCTGAGAAACCAGTAAACCAGTTGCCATGTAGTGTTGTTTCTTGGAGTACTGTGCTTGTTTATATGCTATTTCTACAACGTATTATACCTCCAGCTTAGTTTTAAATGTCTCTGGTGAAGGTGTTTTACTCATTTCATTTGGGAACCTATTTCCTGGTGTAATAAATCTCATTAGTAGGAGTATTTTCTTTATAGCCCTTCTAAACTTTGCCTTTTATAATTTAATCTCAGTGCAGTTCCTTATTGCTACCTTGTGTCCCCAAGCACCACTCTAATTAATTCTTTTTTTTTCTTCCCCTTCCTTGGTTCTTTATTTCCGATATAATGAATTTAAATCTTCTCCTTGATATTTGCTTAGCCAAACATGCAAATGCTTTTATGAATTGGTTTCCTCTCAATCTTTTTGTTCTGCAGGACTGTCACATCTTTTAGCTGCCCAAATTATCCCATTATTTCCCCTTCAGAAGCTTTTTAAAAACACACACAAACTGAAAATGATAGTTCTGGAGGAGGTTTGTGGTGAGTGAAGAGGAGTCTTTGAACACCTGGGCTGAATGTTGTGCCTGAAAATGTGCTGCTTATTCTCATATTTCTAATTTTGCAATGCACTTGCTAACTAGGAGGTGCAATGATAGTGTGGAAGTGTTGACTACGGAAAGTGCTCAACATCTGGATGATGTCAGATTTGACCTTAACTATTTTATAGATTAGCTGCCTAGATGCCCTAAGCACATCCGATCTCTCCTGATTTTGGAAGCTAAGCAGGGTCGGCCCTGATTAGTACGTGGATGGGAGACCACCAGAGAATACAAGGTGCTGTAGGCGCCTGGAGTAGGAACTGGCAAACCATTCCAATGTCCATGGACATGAACTCACAAAGAGTTGGTCAAAACTATAACAACACAACACAGAAACACATTTTATAGATTCAGCCTAACCTTGTTATCACTTTATCTCCGAAATGCTTTAAATTTGTTAGAGAACTCTATACTGCCTAATGAAGCCTTCTCCACTAACTAGAGTAACTGATCCTTCTGTTTCATCACAGAAGAAACCCCTTTGTCATGGAGTCTTTCTTGATTTTTCCTCCCTTACTCAGGACTAAATGTAGCAGATATGAGGAAATTATGATCCCATGCCATATGCAACCCTTCAAGGTTGTTTTTCCAGGCCCCTCAATACCTCTGCTCCCCCAACTTCCTTTTTTCTTGATTATTGTTACTTCTGAACACTTCTAGAAAACAAAATTCACTGTTACGAAGCCATCCCCCCGCCATCCCCCAGTAACATCAAAGTGTGACACCCAATATTCCAGAGTCCATTTAATTGTTATTAACTATTCTGGTTTTTCACTTGATTTAATCTGCTGGAGGCACTGTGCAGGATCCACAAACAGAGGCATGGAGATGGGATCCCCCTTGGTTGATCACCTTAAGCAATCCAGTTGATGTGTGCTGTTCTTTCTTGATAGGAGTGACAATTCAAGGCCCAGCCCAGCAACCTGACACCCATGGTCGTCTGTCCATGGAGTTTTCTTAGCAGGGATACTAGAGTGGTTTGCCAGTTCCTACTCTACTGGATTGCCTCTAGCAAGGAAGCAAATCTTGCAACATATGGTCCTAACCCAGATTATGGCAATTCTCAGTCTAGAGCATAGAGATTTTTCTTTGTTGCCAATCAGTGATCAAGAATTCAATAATGAAGTGTCAGATTCTACGTATGACAACCACTTCCATGATTTTCAAGGTACTCAGAAGTGGTTCACCATTCCCTTCTTCTAGGGGCTGGTGCAGCTTGCCAAAGGCTACTGAGGTTGGCTCTTTCCTAGGAGGTACATTGGAAAACCATCCCAGTATCTAACTTTGCATTGAGATGCCAGCTTGCTGAAATATCCAGATGGTATTTTAAATCTTGAAAGATGCTGCAGTTGTCATGAAAATCCACCTGGATAGTAGCCCTGCAGCTTATGTTCTAATTTGTAGACTAGAAAGTTTGTCCATGCCTAAATCTTTACACTGGAACAAATCTAATCGCCCAGAGTGGCCCCATTGCCAGATTGGCAGTATGTAAATCCAAACAAACAAACAAACAAATCTGTACGATTCATATATTTGGCCCCACCTATTTTGCTTTGACCCAACACAAAACCTGACTAGGCTTACCCACAGCTGGAATATAGTCACACATTTTCGATACCCTGTCTGTAATCCCTCCCGTGTGAAACTCAGGAAAATAAACTGTGTGGGATGTTACTACTGTGGCCATTTCCCTTGGAGGTATCAGAGATTGAAGCTAGGACTTGCTGTGTTTAGACATCATTCTCACACTTCAGCATGCCCCATGCTGCTAGCCTATATTAAGCCATCTCACCTATGTGCCCTTACTGCTATTAACGTGTTGTAAAAACAATTTCCCCAGGTAATTCCCAGATCAGGATTTGTGAAATTAGTAAAAATTGTTGTTGTTTAGAACCAGATGTTGAAACTGTTAACTTGCAAACCGGTCACATATATTTTATCTGGAAGCTACATGTAATATGTTAGTTCAGTTTGTTTGCTGAACTAAGAAGCTTACTCCAAAAGCATTAAGAAATGTTCTGTTGCATTGCCTATTATTGCAGAAGACTATTTTATATTGTAGTACTGCTCAGTATAGTTGGACAGGATTTTTTCCCCTATCTATTTATCATGCAGGAAATTATTTCTAGAAAGATAAGTGAAGCCCAAGGAAGAACTCAATTGGGAAACATGTATGTGAGCAAGTATGCAATAATAAAGACAAATAAACCAGTTTAGACACTCCCTGATTATTACGTTTTTTTCCTCTGACCAAGATGAAACAATCATATAGTTGCTCTCTGAAAACAAAATCCAAAATGTGAATCTAATACTGGGAATCTCATTTCCCCGAGACATTTCTTGTGAATTACAGAAGGCCAATGCATGGGGCTGCAATTCTGCTTTTTGTGTCAGAACCCTTTGCCACTTATGCCTGCTGTTTATTCATGTTTAATGTAAATAATTTCTTTGGTTTGTTTCTGACTTTTACACAAGTATATTAACTGTATTTGCCTGGAAAGCATTTTAGTTTTAAGAAATAGATTTGTTTGAATATTTAAACACACTCGGATGATTCCCTGAATGCTCTAAAATCCATTTGCCCCAAAACATGGTTAGGTACTCTGCATGTAGGAGAAGGAAACTTATTGTTGATAGTGGCTGACAGCAGCTGCCTGGGGTTTTACAAGGAGTGTTTCCATGTCACCTGGGGGTGTCAAGAATTGAAACTAAGACCTTCTGTGTGAAGATTTGTGCTCTTCTGCTAAGCTAAGACTTCTCCTCTAAAAGAAAATTAAGATTAAGATACACACACATATATGTATGGATTGGATTTTCAACATTTTGTTTTAAATGTTGAATTCAGTTGTTGAATTCTGCAAAAAGGGGTGTTCTGATAGAGCACATGGAAGACAGCTGTACAGTTTTATACAAAATTGTTATTAAGACCTGGACTCTGGAAGTTCTTCTTCCCACTAGAAATGCACAGACATCTGGGTCAAATCTGCTAATCTGCCCTATCCTGTAACATGCCGACAGTGAACATGGAAACACCAAGTTGTTCCCAAGTGAGAATAATTACCAGCATTTCAAAAGGCAGGCACTGAAGAGATTGTTTGTGCCCTGGAACCATCTCTTCTCTTCTGCATCTGTCCGAGACTGTATGTATATTCACTTCTGAGACAATTTAGCTAAGAAAGTTGACACATCAAGAATGTCTATCTTTGTAAATTGAATTAAATGCCAGTAATGCAGAACTTTCTTAGTGCTGAGAAATATTTGCCTTGCCTTGTTCTCGGTTTGAGGGAGGAGTACTTCTGGTCCCTCAGATGATTTGGACAGTAACTCTTACTTGCCAATGGCCATCTGGCATAGGGCTTGTGGGAGTCAGAAGCCAAAACATTTGGATGATCAAAACTGAAGGTGAAGTTTGAGAGAAACAAGTCAATAACGACCAGAAGCAACCTTGGGCACCTTTCAAGTGGAAAGATAGAGTTGAAAATTGTATTGATTAATAAATCTTGCAATTGATTTCTGAAAAACAAACATTTTAAGCAAGGAAACATAACTGTTCGCTAGGGTTCAAGAATGTGATCATTAAATTATTGCTTAGCAAATTAAGTTATCAAATTCAGTATTATAATTTGTAAGCCTCATTTCACTTGGTTGCTCCTGTTTGGTTTTCTTATGGGCTATGAAAACAGATTTTTCTACAAATGTCGACTATAACTCATAATTATGTACACATAGAACATGCACTGGTGTTTCTGAGGAATTTGATATTTTGATATATTATATATTGTTAGTTGTCATAATGTCCAAATATATATATTTTTTCTTGGGTATCTATTGCTACCGAGGCAAACTACCTGCAGTTGCTTAAATCAAAGTCATCTTTACTCTAGTGTACTAATTTCTCATTGCTTTGATGCAATAACCACATTCTCTAGTTTCTGTAGCTTTCTTGAAAAGTAGAGTATCCTTTACCCAGAATGATAGCTTTTTCGAAAGTCTTACATAGACTTTAGGTTAGAAGCTGTTATGTGGAATTTGCGCTACTGATCCATGTTACTGCTTTGTAAAAGAAAACAGAAGGCAGCCAAACCCCAAAATTAGGAAAAGATTACATCTGTTGTCTATATCTATCACTTGACTAGTGTGTGTGGCTAGATGGGGACTTGATGTGTTTTGTGGATGGGATGAGTTTTGTTTCATTTTTTTTATGCTGCACAATAAATGTTTTGACATATTTGGGCTGAAAAGTCATTTCTGCTTCCAACATTTTTAGCCAATGAAACATAGAGAGCATTGAAAGACTGGGACTAGAAAGGGGGTTTGGCAGTTAATGAGGAAAAGCTCTACATAACAGTCACATGAAGAAGACTATTGAGTGCTCCATAGATTCTTTTGTCCAGTGGAAGAAACTGGCTTTACGAAAACAGTTGCTTTCTGTATTTCTGTGGTTTCATGGGTGTTCTGAGTACTTAGATTCTGATTAATATTTAAGTATACCATGTCTACAGATTTCTGGACCTGACCTTGCAAACTAAACTGGGCATGAACATTTTTGAAAATGCTGAGCCTGAAATGAAGGCTAGTGAGGGGAGGTAAAAACAAATAAAAACTACATTTTGAAAAATCAGTCTAGAGGTTAGCATTTTTTTCCTTTTGTCCACGTTTACCTTGTTCCTCTTTCTTCCGTCTAGTTTTACCACGATTACTGTGACTTTTTAAAATCAAAACTCACAATTTAAAAAAGCAAGTGCCTTCTTTGCTATTGCTGGCTGTTCTCCAGGAACAGAATTTGACTAGTCTTGAGACCAAAATAGACCCGTGAAAAAAAAAAGCACTCCAAAACTTGAAACTTTTGTCCCTACATACTTCCTGTTGACCAAGGAATGGCTTTTTCTCCAGGCTCTTTATAAGGTTGTTCACACAGCACAGAATTCAGGACTCCAGAACACAGCAGAAACTTTTATCAGATTAAAATAACACAACATTCTTAGGACATTCTCTCTCTCTCTCTCTCTCTCTCTCTCCTTCTCTCTCTCTCTCTCAAACATACACACACATACACACACAATCACATTCCTTTCTTCCACTGTCTTTCCCCCCAAAATACCATCCTGTTCTTTGTATAAATAAAATTGATACTTGAACATTTATCACGCAGTTTGAACAATCATCCAGATTGCTGTTATTTAGATCTTCTTGGAGTTTAGAATCTGAAAGAAAAAAAACTGTACTCTTTCATCATTATAGAGACATTGCTGTATGTAGTAGTAGTAGTAGTAGTAGTAGTAGTAGTAGTAGTAGTAGTAGTTTGATTGGCTTGTTTTTGTTATCTTGGAACAGCAATGTAAGACTTCCTGTGAGGACAGACGTTTGCTGTCTCAGCACCTCATCAATTAGCTGCAATTAGTAACCATAACTTACACAGACACCAATAGGATTCTAGACAAAGTGTAATAAATGGAAAAGAAAAAAAAGAAAAAAAAACACATTAAAGCTACAGTAATTCTTTGATTTCCCCTAGCTAGTTGAAACATTTTGTGGTAATAAATTGCCCACACTTACTTTTGCCCCATTATTTCTTTCCATCCATGGAGCCACTTCCGTGTAGCTACTGGCACATAATGTATTTATTTTATGTATTTATTTAAAGTATTTTTACCCCGTCTTTCTCCTTAAAAGGGACTCAAGGTGACTTACATCATGAAAAGATAATATTTACAGCTAAAAACAGCGAGTATACAAATGCTAGAAAGGATTAAATACCACATTACAACATGGTAAGCAGAAACAGCTCCAAAAACTCATCCAGAGTAGTAATACGTAACAGTTTTTAACAACTCCACTCAGGTATCCAGTCACTGAGGGAAAGCTTGCCTGAAGAGAAAGGTTTTCACCTTCTTTCAGGAGGACAGCAAAGATGGGGTCAGCCTGGCCTCCTGTGGGAGGGAATACCAAAGTCTGGGAGCAATGCCAGAAAAGGCCCTCACCTATGTCCCCATAAAATGCAGCTGTGATGATAACAGGCCCAAGAGAAAGGCCTCTCCTGATGTTCTGAGCAGGCTCATAAAGGGAGATGTGTTCCTTGAGATAGCTTGGATCCAAGATGCATAGGGCTTAGAACCCGCTTTTCGAATTGTGCCCAGAAACAGATTGGCAGCCAGTGGAGCTGCTGTAACAGGGTGTATGAGTGAGTATGTGATTTCTCTGATCAGCCCAATTAGCAATGTAGTTGCCGCACTGTGGACCTTGTGAAGTTTTTGGATGCTTATCAGGTAGGGTGCATTACAGTTAACTGGGATCTAACTAAGGCAAGTGTCACCATAGCCAGATCAGACCTCTCCACGAAAGTTTGCAGCAGGCACACTAGTTTTAATTGTGGGAAGGCTCTCCTGGCCACCCCTGAAACCTGGGCATCCAGGTTCATAGATGAATCCAGAAGCACCCTCAAACTTCACCCTTTTGGAGGAAGTGTAACCCATTCAGCACAAGTGGTGTCCCTATTCCTTGACTGTAATTGAATGGCCCAGCTCACAGCCCAATACTGTATTATTTAGACATAGTTGACAAATACTAATTTTTGCATTATCTCTTCCAGAATTCCCATTGGCGATGCTAGCTCGTAGATTATGAAATATATAATATAAATTTGTTACTTTTTCATGTATTGGGTCTGCTTAGGAGGCAGAGTCTTGGCTTAAGTCTTTAGAGGTTGAACTCATAATGTACATACCGTAGATTACCTTAGTCTCTCCAGGTCTTTGGGTTGACAAGCAGTTTCACCTCCCCCACAAAAAAAGGAAATTGCAAGTGAATGATGTGGACTATAAGATATAATTAGGAGGACTGTTAAGGTTTATACAAAATGGATTTAGAATTGTCATATTGCAAGGGATGATGCAATTGGAGATGATGCAAGACAGAGCAGTTTGGACATGCTCAGTTATCAAATTGCTGAGCAATGGTTGCATCAGCCACATGTATAAAAGTGAGAGAGTTTGTCCTGTATTGTGTGGGATGAGGTTGGAAGGAGCAGCATGTTACTTTGTCGGTTTGGATCCCGAGAGTTTGGACTACAGGACTGTCTATGAGGTATATGCCTGCCAATTTTGTTTTTGTGCTGGACTTGTATATTTTGTAAATACAGTTTATTTGGTGATGGGAATCACCGGCTGTGTTTGCGTCTTTATTTTTAGCACTGCTATCAGGCTGTTAAAGCCCACACTCTTTTACACAGTTCTCACAGTCTTCCGCTGAACCACTCTGCGACAAGGACATGGGGAAAGTATGCAACGAAATTAAAAAAACACACACATGGGAGAATCTTACATTAATTTAGGGTACAAATAAAAGGAAGTGAAACACTGTTTCAGTGCTAGAGATGGAGTGACCAGATTCGCTAATTAGATAAGCACACGGTGGATATTTTCCAAGTTTAACAATTACAGGAGCGATTAAGACTTTGCCATTGAAATAAGCTACAGAGGACATGCAATTGTGGACTGTTTCAGTAACAAAATAGTTCAGATATTTAAAATCTCACATGTAATGAATAAACCCAATATTTTAATTATAGTCACACCCTCAAAGCTAATGTTGTGCTTTGAATTTGGAGATGCATGGCAAAGCAGACTTTTCCAGCTGTGTACAATTCTGTTGAAATGGCTTTTTTTGTAAATAATGAGAGATAAAAGCAGAAAAGGGTTAAATACCATATTTTTTGCTCTATAAGACACATCTGACCATAAGACGCACCTAGTTTTTAGAGGGGAAAAACAAGAAAAGAATATTTAGCCTAAGGTTTCATGGCCAGGGAAACCTGGCTGCAAAGGGGGAGGCTTGCAAACAAGGTGATTGGATCTGTGGAATCCAAGCTGCAAACGAGGTTATTCGAATTGTGGAATGCAAACTGCAAGAAAGGGAGACTTGCAAATGAGGTGATTGGAACTGTGGAATGTAAGCTGCAAAAGGGAAGGCTTGCAAAGGAAGTGATTGGAACTGGGGAATCCACACTGCAAAAGGGGAGGCTTGCAAACAAGGTGATTGGGACTGAAGATTCCAAGCTTCAGAAGGGGAGGGCGGAGGCTCCATGGAGGAGACCTCTGCAAATGACATGGTTTTTAATAGGAGAATCTTGGCTGCAGAAGGGGAGAGATGGAGAAAGGCTCCCTTTGCAAATGAGGTGATTGGAACTACAGAATCCCGGCTGCAGCAGGGGATGGGAGAGGTGACATATCTCTAAAGGAAAATCTGTTATATATATGTAAACGGGGACTACTGTATTTACTCTATAAGATTCACAGACATTTCCCCTTACTTTTGAGGGTGGGAAAAGTGTGTCTTATAGAGCAAAAAAACATGGTTGAGTTAAATTTTCAAGAGGTACATTCTGCCAGAAAAAAAGACATTGGAGTGTATTTTCAGATGTATTTTTTCAATTGTGCACATTTTAGCTGTTCACATTTTCAAATGAAAACAGATATTTGCATGCAATTTAGTCCATCCAAACACGTAAGCCTCAAAAAGAGCTATTTTTCTAATCTCAACAAGCTTACAAAAGCACCATGTTTGCTGATATTGTCATAAGCACTTGATACTCTTTCTAATCCTTAGGAAATGACCACTTCCAGAGCATACCCAGGCCAAGGGCACTGGAAGAAATAAGCATGGGGACATTTGATGTCAGTGGGTCAAAGAGTTGTACAGTATATGGTAACAGATTGTACCATCACTGCATAGAGGAAAGATTTTGCCAGGTGGTGTTTCCATTCTCACCACAGTAGTACCCTGCCTTGTTATCTCTAACTCTGAAGTTTCTGGGGGGGGGGGACGACTTTATGTATTGATTTGTGTAACTAGTTAATTCCTTGGTTACAGGCTTTTGGTTATGCGACAATATTACCTTCCAAATGCCAATAATAGCAAAAGAAAGCCAGAATAATTGCAGGCATGTTGAACTTTCAGGAAATACAACTAAGCCTGCCTAAGTATGACATAGCGTTAGTTTAGAATTTAAAAATTATTTATGATTAGGGCACAGGTGCAATATTTTAAAATACATAGATGGTCTTAGATAATAGTGATTAACTTAGATAAACGTTTTCTTTCTTTTTTAATTTTTTTATTTTAATTAATATAAAACGATAATAAGCAATAATAAACACTACAAAGTGCCCCCACCAAGCCAAGACACAACGAATTAGGAAGAATGCTTATCCTTTGAGATTTCTTATCCCTCAAAAGCAAGCAGAAAACCACTGACAAAAACAAGAAGCTTGCAAAGGAAACATGAATGCCATTATGCTTCTGATACTGCTACCAGAAACATGTGAGAAGGTCCATGATTTGAAATGGATTTGGTGGAAAAGTTACTTTTTTGGACTATAACTTTCAGAATCCACCAATACTGGTGGGTTATCATGGGGACTACAGTCAAAACAAATTTCCACTCTCTGAGCAGGTACCATGCTTCCCTCCTACCAATTTGGGAAATATAGGTCAGGCCTCTCTGGTTCAACAGTAGAAGAAATAATCCTAGGAATTCACTCAGTCTGAAGTGAAGTGAGTCATCTCACTAAATCAGGTTGCAAGTAATTTGCCTGCAAGTAGTACTTCCACAGCACCTACAGCTGTCTCCACCACTGAATATAATGAGTCCATTGTTGCACATTGTACTCTGAGGGCTCATCTACAGCTACTCATGGGTTTCCTGGAACCAGCTGCCATCACTAAGTTGTTGGCATTGAAAACAATGTGGCTATAGTGGGTCCACCTAGGCATCTGGCATTTCCCTGAGGAGGTGTGGGAATGAATATGAAGCATTTTCCTGCCAGTATCTTCATTGATTTTTTGGGACCTATTGCATATAAACTGTACAAAAGATGACAGCCCTAGGCAGAAGCTGCTCCTGGGGTTAATACATGCTGTCAGTTGATTGCTCGATCAGCTTGTTTCCAGTGCCAAATGTAAGTACGTGTGTAGAAAGCATTACCCATGATAGCTGATCAGGGCCAGCTGTTTGGCTCAGTCAGGCTATTGTGTAACAAATGTAGTTTCTCTCTTAATGCAGCACAAACAACAAGACAATCAGAAAGGGGACTTGGCAATAAACAGTGTTCATTTGTTCTCTTCTTTGGGTGGGTAAAGGAACTTGATCAGATGAAGTACCTGCTCTTGTCTAGCTGTCTAGCAATGCAGAAACCTTTCTGTTGTGCTTGATTAAAAATTTACACAAATTCCCCAATTGCTTCATATTTGGGATGGAAAGAAGTTCTTAGGAAAAGGTAATGCGATAAAACACTGCACTATTGTTATTATGCAGCAGAGCAAATCAAATTTCTAAAGGGTAAATTACAGTCAGATTCAACACTCCCACCCCAACTCATGTTTAAGGACCTCCAGTTGCAATCATGGTGTTAGTTACTTTCAAGCTGGAGCTCAGTTGTAGCAGACAATCTGCTGTTACTCCTTGCCCAATTTAGGGAAATGTGGGTAAAGGTTTTTTTTTTTTAAAGAGCAACCATAAACATCCCCAGATTTAAAACAGATAAAATGAATTGAAAAGATCAGTCTCACGTATCTCAAAAGAGAATGGTAATTTGGAAGGAATCCAGGCTGCAGGAGCTGAAACACTGATTTGAACAAAGTCATTTCAAATAGGCAAAAAAGTCATTTTGTTATAAACTGAGCAAATGTGAAATAGGCTGACCAGCAAGGATCCAAAGTGGATATTGCAGCTTCATGAGCTGAGAAGGGAGATTGGATGGGAATACAAGATGGCCAAAACAGTCAAAAGACACATTTTCTCTGTTCTGCTGAAATCTTGTATACCAGCAGCTGTTGCATCCTTTATTGTTTCTTGTTCATTTTCCTGTTCCACCCTTTACTTTTTCCAGCAATATATATGTTGCACTTTTGCTTCACCATTTTTGGTCCAAAATCCTCCTTCAAAATATTTTGGCAGAGAGGAATGACAGCCACATCCCGGCTGTCCTGGTTTCTGTCCGTTCCTAGCAAATAAAGTACAGATCATATGTCCATCTTCTGGGATCCCCTATCACAGGGTAATTCTACATGAGGTGAATTTATGTTGGAATTTCTATGTAATGCATTATATGGGCACTTCTGTTTCTAAATCCTACAGATTTACTTGCTTTTCTGGGGGTGGGGGTGGGAATTCTAGTTTATGAATGTTGGGTATTTTATTTCTGTTGCCACAATTTAGAATGCCAGGAAATCTCCCAATATTGTTGCACAATATTGTACTCACATTGCCAGTAGTAAAAAGGGTGCTAAGCTTTCCATAGTAAAGATCAGCCTGAATGTTGATACAGTCACCCCCACCATTTCGCGGTTCAGGTACTGCGGTCCCACTATATTGCGGGATCACAGTACCTTGGGGGGGCGGCGGGGAGTGATCTGATTGCTCCCCGACGCCCCAACGCCCCTCTGATCGCCCCTGCCCCCATCCACCCCGCTTCTGCATATCGCGGATTTTCATGTATCATGGGTCAGGTGGGTCCCTAACCCCCACGATAGGTGGGGGGTTACTGTAACATGAAAAGCAGCATCAAGATGGTCTACAAGATACCCTCTTGTGCTCACTATGTTTCACAGTTGTAAAACAAACAAACAAACAAACAAACAGCCCTGAGAATTATTTAGTGTTTGGGTGAAAAGTGGTAAACTGATTAAAAACAGAATCAACTTCTCGGATTTTTCCTTATTTGATGTCACTTTGTGAATGAAAGTGATAATAAGGACACATACAAAAGAATTTGGAAATATGCAGCTTGCCTAGTTTCATACTAAATTTGAGAAGGAAGATATTGTCAAGCACTCTTGCAGCTTCTATAACTGATTTCCTATTCAAATAATCTACAGTTTAGTTATTATAGCTCAATGTGAATATCTAACAGAGTACCTTTCATTAATAATTCTTTTAGAACATCAGTAGAAACAGCCAGATGGTTTGTGTGAAAGTAACAAGGCATGATGCTGGGTTGTACAAATTTCATGAGTCTAATTAACAGCCTACCAATTACCTTAAAAAGTATTTTAACAAGGTGAATAGTATCAAATAAGAAGTCGAGAGAAAAGATTACTACTGTTTGTGGAGTTAATGCAGTCATTGCGAGAATAAGTATATGTAGACCATGTATTGCAATGGCTGCAGGGTCAAAATTGGGAAGAATGAAGAAAGGTTTAAAAAAAGAGCAAGAAGGATGAGTCTGAGGTTTAGAGCTGTGTTTGAAGTTAAGGAACACAGTCACTTTAGTTTCTTTGAGTACCTGTTGGGAGATTATTTGCACAGTTTATACATACGTAAGTCCCAGATATTTGATAACAAGAATTTCTAACATTTCACCCACAAAGGCATAATGAGACTCAAGGGAGTTAAAATGAAGCTGCACAAATACACTCCAAGCGTGACTTTATTGCTCCCAGGGTTGTGAGGTGAGGGGTGGTACTTCTTAACAATATTGTTTTATTTCTGTTGGTGTATTTTCAGTGGTATACTTGTGTCCTAGAGTCATTGTGCTAGAAATATCCATATACAAGGCTCATGTTTCAAAGGACTGCTGCTGATCTGCAGCGATGTGGTCAGCACCATGCGGTAGTGATAACAATGCTGTCATGTTGCATCTCCTGTGTGCGCAATTAGTCCAGCAAACGAAAAATGCCTAATTAGTATTTAAGGGTATGTTTTTGTTTAATTAAAGTGTTTTCACAAGCTTTGAATGACTACCTATTTTTTAAAAAAAATAACTAAAATGTTTTGATTCCCCAGTGTGCTCCCTGGGGAAAGAGCCAGACTGTGTGGCCTTGGGCAAGCTTTACACTCTTGGGATGTCCTCCAAAAGAAGGAAATGTTAAACCGCTTCTGGGCATTTTCGACCTAGAAAGCCCTGGAAAGGGTCGCCATAACTCTGAATCGATTTCTTATCAGATAAATAATATTGTTACAAACAGAAGCACAGTTGTTTCCTTAGGCCTGCATTTGTAGTAGACATATAAATAAACAGCTCACAGGGATCCTGCCATTCAATAGGTGTGATCCGCTCTCACATGTCCAAAATGTATTTGCTGGTTGCTCCTTGTCCTTGCAGTTGTGTTGGTGTAAATGTGAAAGGGCGTTTAGAGTTAACAAGTGCTTGGTACAACAATGTACTAGTGCTAGTGGGATCAGCATCTGGCTCCTATCTAGTTATGGTACGATTCTGTCTTCAAATTGTCTGGGTGGTGACAAATTAATTACAATTAAGTAAGTCTTGATTACTCATCAAGCTCTGAATGCTATTCCAGGGCTTTCAGCGCCAAAGCTGACATGCTCACTGACATTACTTGTCATCATACAGGCTCAATGAATAATTATATCTGGAATGGTACATTAATTAAGGAGGAATGGTTGGGGATAGGGTTGTCAAATAAAATGCAGCAAAGAGAGAGTGGAAGTAAGTAGCACAATCAAGTTCAAATATTATGGCAGAATTGGTAAGTTTTTAAAAGGGGGGATTTTCATGAAATCATAAAATCACATAATTTAGTTTCTTTAATTAACACAATTTGGTTACCTCAGGCAGAATAGACCTCTTGGATTAACTGTTTAATGGTGAGTTGATATACAGTATATGTAAAGTCAGTTGATGTGGTGGCTGAAATTAAGTAGCAAGCTGTAACTAGAGTAGACCTATTGAATTAGTGGAATTTATGGAGTTAACTCACCAGATTCCCCCCCCCCCCCGATTCAACAAGCCTACTCTAGCTGCAATATACTATTGGATAGCAACTAGTAGGTCTAGTCTATTTGGGACTAGGGATGGAAACAAACCAGCAAAATGGTGGCTTGGCTTGGTTAATGGTTCATCAAAGTCCATGAACCATGAACTTCCTTTTTTTTCCTGGAATGAGCCATGTATCAACTCAATTCCTCTTCTGTCTTTTCTTTTCTTTTATTTTATAAGCTCAGCTGAGGCACTACACCCCTGTAGTGAAAACACTGTTTTCCTCACAGACACTCTTAAAAAAAACCTGTCTCTTCTCTCTCTATCTTTTCTCCAATAAGTATAGGTCCCTATCTATCCCTATCTGATTCTCTCAGACACTATCAGATTCCCTATCTGACCAAATCAGTGCTGTGCAGATGCTTAAATCCCCTCAGGCTCCTCCCCAGACTCACTCATTGGTCTACAGCCCACCAATCAGTACAGATACTTCTTATGGATTATTCATCACTACAGTGGTAAACACCACAAGGACATGTGAATTGTCAGCCAGCACATTAGTTTGGGGAGTGGACCCCTGATCTTAAGTGCCCCTCCTCTGCAGCAACAACAAAAACAGCAATTGCAGGAATAGACAGATATTTGAAGTAAACATCAAACATTGCTGTGGATTCACTTTCTAAGCTCATATACATTTTAAATACAGAAAATATGAACGTTGACCACTTTTATATGTGCTGTATGTGAGTTAACAAAAACTTATGAAAATGGATGACATTGTCTCCTTCTTCTAGTCACGGGATAAATGATAAATGAAGTTTAAATTATGTAGGGAGACTTAATGACTTTTCCATTCATAATGTGCCTTAGTACTACTTGATCATTATGAATAACTTGGAAGATTTACAGAAAGGAATTGTTACAAAGAGTATCTGACCTGGTGTGTTTAGGACCACACACACTTTTCCCCTTCTTGTTTTCATTTCTCTCCCCACCCCCCTTTTCCTGCTTCGACTTTTGTTTAAGATCTCTCTTTTTAAAATCCAAACTTGGAATCTTTGACTATTCTCCACTGGTGCCAGGGCTCACTGGCTTAACATAAGGGTATGTATATACATGTTGCTACAGACAACACACAGCCCAAGTGTGGGCTCAGTGGACTCTACCAATCAGGTATTTTTCCAATCTTATGTTGTGACTTCATAGTCAAATATCACAAGATTTTCTCCACTTATACGACAGTTGAATTTGGAGTATTTTTTAAATTACCTTATTGCTGGATCCTCATCATTATTATTCCCTGCATTTATGTCCCATAAAAGGATCAGTAATGGTGGGACGAGTGAATAAAAGAATTGGCAGAGGCAGGACCAGAAGAAAGAAGGAATGAAGTGAGGGTGTGGTTTGGAACGTGGATCACATTGCATCCACTATGAACGGTGAACTTTCAAATCAATTCACAGCCCCTGTGTTAGCCCTGACTATGATTCTAAATAAAATACAGGATGCAAATCACTTAGTAGAGGTGGGGTGGCTGGAAACCATTCGTTTTCAGGGCCTGTTGTAATTTGTTTTAGAAATCAAGTCCAGTGGTGGGGCAGTATGTTTGGAGACCAGCAGCTTTGAAATGACTGGTATAAACTTTGTTGAGATCAGTAACCCTGGCTTATTGATGGCAAATTTAGTAGGTTTTATGCTTCTGTTGATGAATTCTGTAGGAAGTAGAGATGGGCACAACCAGAATTTTTTTTTCTGAGTTGTCGTTTTTCGGGACAGGTCCGTTTCGGGTCGTTTCTGTTTTTCGCGAAATTTTTCAAAAATTTGTCGTTTCATTGTGTCGTTTGTCATTTGTCATTACCGCCGCGATTTAGCATGACTTGACTTCCAGTTCCCAGAGCAATGGGTTAGGGGGTAAGGGCTAGGCTTAGGGTAACGGTTAAGGTTAGGGAGGGTTAGTGGGCTGTACCTCTGGGTGCCTCTGGCCCACTAAGAACATAGCGTATGGGTTAGGGTTAGGGTTAGGATTAGGATTAGGATTAGGGTTGGTGGGCTTTTAATGCCCTCTCTGGCACATCCAGAAGTCTCAGCAAAACCTGGCCATGTGATTGGTGGAATGGCTCCAAAAATTTGCATGGTCCCATCTCATGGCCAGCCCATCATTGCGCGTGCGCAGGTGTAAAAAAATAAAATAAAATAAAATAAAATCAATGGAGACGTTTTGTTGCAAGAAAAACCCACTGCTGCTACTATAAAAAAATCGGGCACTTAAAATACCTAATTTTCACATGTTTCTGTGGTGCTTTGGTGGGTTTTTGGACCACGATTTCAAAAAAAATATTGCGGTCGCCATTTTGGATCCCCCCCACCGCAAGGCAAATGGAGACGCCGAGGATGCCCCCTCCCAGCCTGGTACCAGCAAGTCTCAGCAAAACCTGGCCATGCAATTGGTGGAATGGCTCCAAAAATGTGCATGTTCCCATCCCATGGCCAGCCCATCATTGCGCATGTGCAGGTGTAAAAAAATTAAAATAAAATAAAATAAAATAAAATAAAATCAATGGAGACATTTTATTGCAAGAAAAACCCACTGCTGCTACTGTAAAAAATCAAGCATTTAAAATAGCTAATTTTCGCATTTTTCTGTGTTGCTTTGGTGGGTTTTTGGACCATGATTTCAAAAAAAATATTGCGGTCACTATTTTGGATCCCCCTGCACCGCATGGCAAATGGAGACACCGAGGATGCCCCCCCCCAGCCTGGTACCAGCAGCCCAGGACAGGAGGGGGGAAGGCTGGAGTGGGGACCCCCCCCCCAGAAACCACCCCTCTGGTAGGTGCCCTCAGCAGGCATATTTTCGCCTGCTTTTTTGGCTGGGAATCGGTTTTTTTTTAATTTTAAAACTTTTTTCTGTGCCGCTTGGCATTGCGCGATCGCTGCGATGCCAGGAACGACAACGACAAATCAGACCCAATTTTTCTTTTGTCGGTTTGAGTTTGAGTTCTGGGGGAGTAATTGTTGTTACCGTTTCCATTGCGTAACGGAAACGAGTAACGGAAACGGAAACGAGAATTTCGCCAAGTCGTGCCCATGTCTAGTAGGAAGTGTCTTTACAGAAAGTCATTGAGAAAGCTTGCATTGTTGTGTTGTTCCACCCTTCCTCTGTACTATTGCTTGTTGTTTGTTGGTTTTTATTTGGTGTGCCAAGGTTTTCTGCTATGATTCTTGGTGATATGCAACATATGATATTATGACTACTCCTAATTTTCTGTCATAGCTTGGTACCATAGCTCTGCAAGTGATATAAGAGGCTCTTACACCTGTCAGAAAGGCTTACTTAGCTCATACATTAAGAGACAGCAAAGCCTGCTTGCTAAAATGAGCTGCAAATTCAAAGCTGCATATTGGGCTTGGTGATTTATTTGTTCACGCCACAGGTCAATTAATTTATTTCACAGTGATGTAATATTTAATTCTTTTTAAAGAACAAATGGATGCGGCATAGCTGTTCGTCTCAGCCAAATAGAGTAATTTGTCTCTCCAGCTTGTAGCGGGTACAATGTGAAACATGAATATCTTTGTCCGGTAAATAACAGGGTCTCTATGCTGAGATGTTTGAAATGGGACGTTTTGTTTTTTAAAATGAGCAAGTCTGTCTTAGTTACTCATGGGGTGGATGGAACTACCAGCCCAAAAGGAAGCCTGAGCATACATCTCTTGCTGATGTATCATGAATAAAAGGGAAATATAAAAACTTCTTGTTATATACACACCCATTCTGCAGCACTGGCGCCTTCTTTATCATATTCCACTTCTAGGTTGCAATCATTCAAACACTTGGTGGTGTGAAAGAAACAGCAGATAATTCAATTAGGAATTGCTTTCAGATTCAGAAAAAAAATCAGAATTTACTGAATACAGTAATGCCATAATTGGAGAGTTCCAAATCTATCACAATCTGAATGTAATAGTTCAGAATATTTGCAATAATAATTCATGTTATTCAGAATCCTATTTACTCTTACTGATGAGAGAGGAAATAGCTAGATTTTGGCTTTCTGGAGGATGAAGTGAAAGTGCAACCTATTTCTGCAGGCAGTACTTTCCTGAGAAATGAAACTCAACGAATTCCAGGCAAAAATAAAAGAAACAAAACAGAACAAAACAAAACAAAAGACAGATACCTCTTCCAAAACTTCAGCTGAAACTCAAATATACTCTGACACCAAGGATTGTCATTGAAAGCATTTGTATTGTGCTGTAGCAGAATTAGATACTGTTCTTCTTTGGGTAGATTCTACGGGAAGTATGAAATGTGGATGTGATAGAAAAAGTGAGAACTTGGAGAAGATCGCAGAAATGCTGCCTGAACCCACTTCAGCAACTTCTACATGAGGAGAGGTAGAAGAAAATGACAAATAATATGAGCAACCCCCGGAACAAAAGCTGTCAGCAATGATGCTATGAAAGTGAAGCAGGCAGCAGTACAGAGAATGTATGTCTCTTTGCCAATGTTTTCATGGTGGGCTAGATGTGAGTGAACTTCATACATTTTTGTGCAATCAAGACACAGCAAGGGGCAAAAAAAGGATGGTGAAGAAGGCATTTTTTATCTTTTTGCATTTTAGAATTCAAAATTCTAAATCTGAAGGGCTATAATTCTTAAACCCACAATTCAAATCTGAATTTTAGTGCTTGTGTACATCCCTACATTCTTTCAGGACTTTCACATTGGTCTGGGTATACACATCAGTTCAACTAAAAATTATGAAGTCTATATTCCATCCAGACTGGCTGGGACTCTTAACTCTGTAGTAAACCACCCAGGGTATTGGCTTTTCACTCAATGGGTGGTACAAACATTAAATAGATGAATATCTGCTTTAAACAAAGAACTAAGCATTGCATATTATTGCATACATTGATCACGCTGGGATAGTCATGTTGACCTTGCAGCTCTAATTCTACTAGACACCCACACAATCACTCCCACATATCCCTAGTTTTTTTAATTATTATTTTAAAAGGCAATAGATCTAATTGAGTTTATTCTTCTGTGTTGTCCCATTAATATTTGTGTGGGCCATGTGAAGGGGAAGGAGATGGCTTGAACACTGAGATGCCTTCATGTAAGGAAATAAAGTTATGAAGGAATACGTAATGTATCTGTTGAATACTGGAGGCTATGAATGCAAAACAGTCTGGTCACTTGCAAACTTTATTCCTGGAGACGCTGCCGCTAACGGCCCAGCCCCCTGCTTAAAAAGGCGCATAAATTACCCGGCGTACACCTCATTGGCTGTTGCCGCATTCCCACAATCACTCGTGGTTGGCTGGGTCGCGTCAAACACGCGACTCCATTGTGGCTCCGCCCACGCCTCAATATCACTCGCTAAAACACAACAGTATCTTTTCCCCCTCTCTTCCTCTCCCATTCTGTCATCACTTGTGAGCTCTGGAAAATGTCTGAGGGATATCTATGGTAGAGGTTTGCAGCCCCTAAGAGAACTGGGGTGAGAGGAAAGCCGACCCAGTTTAACTAATCTTCCTGTTTGTGTTAAATTCCTGCAATTCCGTTTTGAAGAGGACATTTCTGAATCACCGCTTGGGAGGTTGCTTTTTAAAATGAATCCTGATTGTTTTTTGTTGCTGTGCAAAGTAGCTTGTTGCAATTAACTTGTTATTAAAATACCAGTGTTTTACATTGCTTCCTGCTAATGGGCAGACCTTGGATGTACTGTAATAAGTCACAAGCAATTTGTTCCTTGGAGGAGTTAATGAAGATATAATGCAGTCACATTTTAAAATAATGCCACAACCAGGTCAGGCCTGGCTAGCACTTGGATGGGTGACCACCAGGGAATACCAGGTGCTGTAGGTGCCTGGAGTAGGAACTGACAAACCACTCCAGTATTCCTGCCAAGAAAAACTCCATGGATGTGGGGTCATGAAGAGTTGGTTGTGGCTGTAACGACACAACAACAGATTGCAAGTTGTTGCAGATTGTGGTGAATAACGCTTTCTAACTGTAATAAAATTACTTCTAAAAAGCTCCCCAAGAAATTTCTAGAGGGATTTTTATAATAGCAATAATGTAGTACTTTTCCAAGTTCAGTGTTGTTCTCCTTCCAGTCCTAATTCCCTCTCAGAAGTAGGAATGTGAAAAATTAATGATGAATTTCTTGCTCTTAACAGGCTGTCTCAATGAACAGGTCTCTCAATAGTGCATTAAACTCTCTTAGGTTTTCTCAGGTTCAGCATGAGAGTGGGTGAGCATACTTATTTCTGAGATTTCTGCTATTTGCACAGAATGCCTTTGTGTGAAAACAATGGAGACTTTCCTCTTTCTGGACAAAGCCTGTACAGTACACCCACAGTGCAAATGGTTGACTGCAAATAGGATGTTAGCAACCAATCTGATGATCCAAAGTTTTAATAGTCCTTGGAATGAGACAGCAGGCAATGCAGTTTAGCTATGCAATTTTATTCTCTGTCCCCCAAAGTAATTGAGTTAGTAGTTAGTTTCTAATATTAACAATCTTGCTAACTATCTTATCCTAAAGTGCCTTGTTACAGGCAATAGTCATGCTTGTTATGTGCTAATTCTATGCTTGGTCATTTTTTTTAGCATTTTGATGTTCCTTTTGAGCCAAAAGATTGTACAGTGGTATCTCGATTTATGAATTTAATCTGTTCCAAATGCATGCTCTTAAGTCAAACTACTCTTAAGTTGGAGCACCTATCTAAAAATTTCAAAAAGATAAGTTAAAAAATCCAAAGAAATGAAATAGAAATGTAAGTTGAGCAGACAACATCTAAAATTTGTAAGGCGGCAGTTTAAACACCAACAGTTTTCCGCACTTAAGTTGAATTGCTCTTAAGTCAGGGTACCACTGTATTGCAAAAATGAGCAGTGTGAAAGATAATGTGTTCTTTTTTACATACTAATCCATGGGATGCACATTAGATTAGTTCCTCTGTATTCCCCAAGGATCCTTAATTGTGGATTTGCTCAAAATGGAAATAGAACTTTGAGACTGTGAATTATGCTCCAACATTCAATTACTAGGTAATACAATTGAACTGAAGCAGCCTGACATTTTACATTAGGGAAATTGAAAATAAATTTGGAAAGCACTCCAGGTAATGAATAGTTTGCTTGACTTTCTGTGACACAAGGTCAAGTCCTGGGAAGTCTATTTGTTTGGTACCAGTGAGATAAAAATGCAGTAATATATAGTGTTGTCTTTATTAAGTTTGTCAAAAGTGAATTCACCTAGCCACTGTGAGATACAGGAAGCTGGACTAGATGGGCCTTTGGCCTTGATCCAACATATCTTCTTATGTTCTTATGTTCTTGACTCTACGTCAGGCATGCCCAAACTTCGGCCCTCCTGATGGACCACAACTCCCAGAATTCCAAGTCTGTATTTCCAATGGCAAAGGACTTTGGGAGTTGTGGTCCAAAACATCTGGAGGGCTGAACTTTGGACATGCCTGCTCTACGTGATAGTGTTAGCCCAACCATTGTTGTAATACCAGATGATCCACTTTCATAAGTTTGTTTCTTCACTGTGTGACAGATTTTAACTTAGTCATAGAAGGCCCCATGTTCAATCCAAGGAAAAAGACTGTAAGCAGAAATGCTATAATAAGCCTTGCTTCAGTCCACAGAGAGCTTGTGGAATGTAAATCCTCTCTTGTTTCATCCTTTCGCAAAGAATTGCAACATTCTTCTCCCCAGTAAGACATTTTCTGGCATTCTTGATGGAAATCTGACATTGGTAAGAAAAGTGCTTTGTGGAAAATTATTGCTCATTTTGCACAACTTTGCTATTTTTTTTCAAAAAAAGTTTACAGTGTGCAAAATTTTACAATTTTACAGTTGTGCAAACTGAAAAGACACCCAACAGCTCAAGACATGGCTATCTAAGGGACTACTAGTCTCATAATGAGCCTGTCCAGCTGTTTTAAAAATATCAACAGCTTCAGAGGGCTTCATAACAAGCACACAGGAGAGGACCTTCTCTCTTGTAGCTCCCAGATGGGGCAACATATTTCCTTCCAAGCTGTATTAACATGTATTCATTTTAATGGTTTGTGTGTATTTTAGGATTGATAAGATTTCTTTAGTCAAATGTGGTTTTACCAGTTTAAGAAGTTTGTGATGGGCTTTTTAGTGGAAGCAGGGTGATAAATGTATTAGGAATCATAGTTGTCATCATCATAATCATAACTATAATTCAGGGATTACTCCTGCATTATTTAAGAAACTGAACTGAAACCTTAATCAAGTAGGCCTTATAACCTGTTGAGTGACTTTAAGTAAGTTATGCTTGTCATCCTGACTTAGAGAGTTGATGGATGGTAAAGTGGGGTTGGGAGGGGACATGGACATGGTCTTGATCTTATTGGAGGAAAGGCGGTATAAAATTGTTAATGATAGTAATGCATGAAAGCTGTGCATGCCACCTGGTGCTTACCAAATGAAATGATCCAGTAAATAAATAAACAGGAGCCTTACCAATCATAGGGCAGTTTTGTGTTTCTCATTAGAAAAATGGCAAAACTAGTCCAGATCTATTTCAGACACGGAGTTTTTGGGAAAGAGATGAGCTCCTCTTCATCTCTGAGTCACTCAGATTAGAGTTCTTAAAACATCCCCATCCAAGAAGATACCGGATGGAAGGATTTCAGAAGGGGAAATATCAAAACACTGCTTTGGATTTGATTGAGATAGAAAGGGGGACATTGTGCAAGACTTTTGCTTGTTCTTTACCCTACTCCACTACAAGTCTCAAATCCAATCCTGGTCATCAGTTCAAATGAACTATATATATTCCTGTTTGTTGCTTGCTTAATGTTGATGGATTTTTTTTGCCAGCTCAACCACAAAAGGTGCTAAAATGTATGTTTGGTTCCAGCAGGGTGTCTGACATGTTTGTACAGATAAGGGGATTATGAGATATGAAGTAGCAGCAAAATCTTCTTTCCTGAGAAAGTGTTTTATTTGTTCCGCTTGGTACTTCCAATAACCCAAAACTATTTCAGTATCTTATTTATTCTTCTAGATTTCAGGTGAACTGTACAAAGCTCTTAAATGATTGCATTTGAAAACTTAAGGAGATGGATATAGTTAAGGAAAAGTATTATACTACCCCATAGGTAATGTAAGTAAGAACATGGTCCTTCATTTGGCATTGTTGCATAATTCCTTAGCTATTTCCTGAGACAAACAGATTTTATTCTTGAGCAACATTTCTTTCAGTAAAGCACAATTAAGTTGTGCCTCCTCATGCTTTCTTGTTGGTCTCTTCGCATTTTCTTCTGTTTTCAGTACTGAATGTTGTAACAAGGGTGCTACCAGATGAAAAAGACACAAAGGAAGTTTTCTTTACCTTTGACATACAATTTCGTTTGTAAATTGGCTACTTGAATTCAGGAACATTTATTTTTATAGTGATTCTTGATTGGATATTTATTTCACCCTGTCATCATGCCACTTGGGTTAACTGATAGCTGTTTTTAATCTTCCAAATTGCTAAGTTTCTTGGGTGCCAGAGGGTCTTAAACAAACAAAAAAAAACAACAACAATGATATTAGTGCCAATTAATGGTCCTGTTCTTTTGGTCACATAAATTGCTTCAACAGCTAAGGTGACAGAACAATGCATTTTCATTGCATATTACTAAGTCAACTCTGTCTATGCTTATAAAGCTCGGATTTCTCTGATAACTAAGAGGTTTTAGCCTTTCTAAGCCCTGGATACCTGAAATCATAAAGCATTTAAAAGGAGAGTAGTAGGAATGTTTTAGCCCTGTCCTTCCAACCCCCTGTCACCCACTATGTGTGGAGAGCATACCTGTCAAGTTTTCCTTGCCATTGCCCAGGGTGGGAAGAGGGAGGTATAATGCACAAACACCCCCCCAAACACCTGCCTGATGACCCACACCCACGCACACCCATCCCCCCACACAAATGCATGCATGCCCCCCACACTGTGCACTTTGCCCCTCCCACCTCACTGCCACAACATTTCCAGGAAAATAAATGACCCAGGAAGAGGGTGGGGAAAGGGGTGGAAAAATGGGATTTCCTGGCCATTGTGGGAAGCTTGACAGGTATGGTGGAGAGGAAAGACCCTGAAAGGTATTTGTAAAGATTCAACACAGTAATCTGAATCTCAATTTCAAGGATTCCAGTTCATATGGAGAGTCCACACAGAGAGTATTTTTCAGATTCACTGCCTTTCCCTTGTAGGAGGACAATCAAATTGGTGATAGAAGATGATAGCACTTGCCTGGCCCCCTGTGTGTGCTTCCTTGCTGAACATGTTTTGAATAACCAACTTGTCCTTCTGTGGGTGGGGGTCTGGGCAATTAAGTTGGAGATTTGAAAAATAAAGATGTAGATGTGGATAGCTGGCAACTAGAAAAGCTTGAAGTTTATCCACTAGACAAGGGGCACGACCAGAAAAAATGACATTTCGAGTTTTCGTTTGTTGAACGGGTCCATTTCGGCTCATTTCTGTTTGTCGCGATTTTTTTCAAAAAATTGTTGTTTCGTCGTTTCGTTTGTCATTTGTCATTTCCACCGCGATTTAGCACGATTTGACATCCCAATGTAATATATTTTTAAAATAAATCCACACTTCCTCCCAGTCAAACCTCCCCCTTTACCCAATATCAGGGAAAAAATCCTCACAAACTGCCAGAGGGGGGAAAAAAAGAATAAACTGCTATTCCCTTCAGCAGACAAAGCTGCAGAGAATCAAAGAAATTATTTTCTAAATTCAATTCCCTCCCTGCCTGCCTAACTTAAATCTAAAGCCTCCAGCCTCCCTCCAATAAGCCAGCAGCAGCCAGCCACACAGCCCTCCACCCTCCACATCCAAGACCCGACTGCGACTTCTGGAAGGTGCCTCGGCTTTTTATGCCCTCTGGCACATCCAGAAGTGTCAGTCAAAACCTGGCCATGCCATTGGTGGAATGGTTCAAAAAAATTGCATGGTCCCATCCCATGCCCAGCCCAAATGGGTAGGTCTAAAAAAATAAAAATAAGAAATGTGACTTTTATTGCTATAAAAAACCCACTGCTGCTACTATTAAAAATCAGGCATTTGAAATAAATAAATTTCACATGTTTCTGTGGTGATTTGGTGTGTTTTTTGACCACGATTTCTAAAGAAAAATTGTGGTCGCCATTTTGGATCCACCCCACCGCATGGCATGCGAGACAGACGACGAGGATGACCCCCCCCCAGCCTGGTGCAAGCAGCCCAGTACAGGAGGGGGAAGGCCGGGGGACCCCCCCCCCC
>JAHTLZ010003542.1:44616454-44626895 GCA_023846285.1 Phrynocephalus versicolor | reverse complement strand
CGGCCTGCTCCTCGCCCGCGCCGCCGCCCAGGGTCCCCCGGGGAGGCGGGGATGGGGGCGCCTCGGGCGCCCGAAAGGAGGGGGAGGAGTCCGGCGCGCCCCTCTCCCACCAGAAGAGCTCCTCTCTGCCGGGCACCGCCTGCCTGGAGCAGCTGCTGCAGGAGTCGCCCAGCCAGGTCAGGCCATCCATGCCTGGGGAGGAGGGGAGGGGAGGGGGAGGGAGAACACGGGGCGCCCCTTCCCCCACCAGACGCACACGCACACGCCCACTCAGCCCCGTTGGCAAAGAAAACAGGGAAGGGGGAAGGAGGGGGGGCAAAAAAAAATTCCGTTGTACGGATTTTTCGTTGTGCAAGTATTACGTTGTACGAGGTATGACTGTACCTTAGTGACATCCCAGACAGAGTACTACAACACACTGTTTTTATAGGACTGTCTTTGAACATTCTTTGGAAACTTTAGTTGGTCCAGACATGCTGTTAACAGGGAGGAGTTACAGGACATATAACAACCTTCCTAAAGCATTTTCACTAGTTACCAGTCTGTTTCTAAACACACTTCAAACTGCTGGTCATGATCTCTAAATGTTTATACAACTTGGGTAGAGTCTCATCAGAGACTATGACCTTGAGATTTGCCAGTGGCCCCTCTCAAGGTCACACTCAGAGGCCCATTTGGTGGTGACTTATACAGAACACTTCCAAACCATGGAAATTTTTGGCAGTGATGCTAGGTTTGCATCTTCCTTTCTGTTCTTTCAGGCATTTGGCAATTATTTGCCTCAAACAACTGGATTTTAGCTGGTGTTTACCAAAAAGTTTACCTAAACTTTACTATTTTTAGTAATTTTAGAGTGGTTTACATTTAATTGTGTTTTAATAATATGTGTGTGTTTTCTGTGCTGTTAAGTTGGAACTGGCTTATAGTGATTTTAATAGGATTTTCAAGGTAAGAGAGATATTTAAGAAGTGGTTTTACCATTTCCAATCCCCCAGTGAGTTTAAATAGTCAATTGGAGCTTTGAACCTTCTTCTCCAGAGTCCTAGTCCATCATTCTATCCACTATACCACACTGGGGATTTTAATGATACAATGAGTTTAATGCTTTTTTTTTTGCAACTTCAGTGTACTTTAATTCTGTTGTTTTTTAAGTTTATTGTAAACAGCCTTGGGGCCCAGTTTTGGGAGAAAGGGGGCATTTTAAAGGAATGGATGAATGAGAAATCAGATACTTTGCCATTCTGTAAGGGCACCCAAAACCTGCCAGCTGAGTCAGCTATCTTACTCTGATGATGAGTCACCCATTGCTAATTGCACTGTTACATCTTGGTGGTAGATTTATATTTTTGTTTATGTGAAAAATTCATCGGCTATAGATAATGGGAAGGTTTCCACTATCCAAATGAGCCAGAGGAAAACAAAAACATACTAGCTAGATTAATCTTAATTTTTCTCCTCTTCCATAAAATACAGTATAGTGAAATAGGAGGATACCATTTTGTTTTTTTGTTCGCATACTTCACCCTCTGTTGTTACCGCAGAGAATGTGAAACTGAGACTGCAGTCCTTTGAAAATGTACATGGATTGAAGTTGGCCTCATTGAACTCAGTGGGAATTACTTTATAGTAAACATGCTTTACATTACATTGTATGACTCATAGATCTTGTTAGTTAACATGGCTACAATTACTGCCTTCTGTGGTGAACATATTAGCTCTGTTTCTTAGTTTGTGTTTGGGGGATTCCAGCCTTAGTAGTTCACAGTTTCTTCTTTATAGAATGTTTTGAGGACTGCTATGCCTCAAAAGTTTATTTCTTTGTAGCATGCTGTGAGAAGGCCAAAAAAAAAGAGGGGTGAGGAGATACTACTGAGAAAAAAATATGTTACTTATAACATTACAAATATTGCTAATTGAATTTTCTTGTTTGTTTCTTTTTTGTAGCAGCATTTATAGAGAAATCAGTTGCAGTTGCTACTAATCTGGATTTCTTAGGCAATAATACAGGACTGCCCTTCCCAAAAACAGTCCAAAGTGAAAAGAAAAATTAAACTAAATAGCTGTTTTCAGCTAAGGAGTAGATTTGTTAGGTCTTTGGAATATGCCAGGACTTCATCTCTGAATGGCAGAAGTAAGCATTCATTTATCTATTTTAGGGTATTTCTTAGGAATCTTCCTCTTACATTGCTCCAGGAAGCCATTGTTTTATTTACCCTGCATTTCAAATGTGTATCATACATTTTATTTTAATTTTTCCTTGTGGAATTTATGCAATAATGGCTTTTGTTATTTCCATCTTGCAAAGGGGAAATTAGAGATGGCCAGAGAAGGTCATGCCGCCCCAGGTCAAGCCACTGTCTTCTTTATGAATTGGATGAATAGGAATGAGTTGACTGAGATTCATAGTCCTACTTTCCTATCTTTATCCTTCCTTCAGAGTTGAGCAGAAAAGAAGGGAGGGTAAGTTTGCTTCTGGAAAACAAAACAACCTCAGCTTTCAGTGACAAGAATGGTGGTTCCGCTCACGAGCCCCTTTGTGGGCGGAGCTTCTTTGGCTCCCCGAGTGAAAGGGGCACAAAGTCCTGCGCCATCTGTGTAGTCTGCATGGGTGGGGAGCAAGCCTATTTCAGGCCGGTGAGTGCTTACAGCCCTTTGTCTGCGCATTCCAAGGCTCCCCTCCCTCCTGCCCTGTACTGTGGATGGTGAAGCTTGCTGGTTACTTCAGGGCCGGATGGGAATTTTTGGCTGTGACTCAAATTGGCCCAGAGTGACAGTGTGTTTTTGCCCATCCCACCATCTGCATGGCACGGCTGGGTATGTTTATAAACAAAATTCCCTTTAACAGTCACAGTTGGTGGTTAGCGCAAATGGTCTGTTGATTCTAGTATGTCCCTCCGTTATGGCGCATCATTAAGGTGCTCAGTAGACCTCATCTATACAGTTAATAAACTAGAATTAGCAATAGGTATTGCTAAATAGGACCCCCCCCTCTGTGTCAGGTAGATGAAGCCTGCCAATGGTTATGAGATTCTGGAGGGTAAGAAGGCTCGAATACCTGCTATGCATTTTACACAAGGCATTATTCGTCATGCCGGTTGAATCTCTTAAACTGGAGGGGCTGACAAGTTATAACACCTAATGGAGCTATCACTTGCGCTACGGCACAGGCCCTCTTTAATCTACAGTTATCTTAGTATAGTTAATTAATATTGTTAATAAATTGTGTCCCTTATTAGCTCCAAAAACTTTGTCTGTCTCTTTATTTAGCTGGGGGGGGGGGGGCAATGATAAAGGTGCAAGCCTTAAGGTGCATACTCTACTGGGCATGAACTGTACCATTCCAGATTATGAGAATCAACCTTCATATTAGCAGGGTTCTGAGGTTTATTGGTAGTTTTTGAAGAGGTAGCTCTGTTAGTCTGTGCTAACATATTGGCAAAAACAAAATTAAAATGAAAAATAAAGTCTAAAACATTGTGGAACCTTAAAGACTAATTGCTATATTTTAATGTAAGCCTTCTTGGACAAGTCCATTTCTTGAGACTGCACTTGTCCACAAATGTTTACATTAAAATATAGTAGCTAGTCTTTAAGGTGCTACAATATTTTTTGTCTTTATTTTGTTTTTGCATGATTTATAGAGACTATGATAAAATATGGACACTGTTCACCACATGAACAATCTTACCCATCTGACGTGACACATTAAAGGAGAAAATGAAACCGAGTGTTGCAAGCATAAACCTCAATGGCTTTTCCCATTATCTCTGGATATATGGAAACACGAGGTTTAAGAAAGACCATGATGGCAGCCTGCATTACAATTGCTAGGAAGTCTAGAAGAAATCCTTAACATGCCATTATTTGAAACCAACTCCATAAGTGGGAACAGAATGACTATATTGTGCCTCTTGCATTCAAACTGCACAGTTTAGTGAGATACTGTGGTGAACACTAGCAAACGCCACTGAGAGCTCAAGGAGAATCAGCAGGGTCATATTAACCCATCTGTCTCCAACAACAATCATCCTTCAAGGCAGTCAAGACCATTTCAAATCAAATCCAGGCCTAAAACCAGAATGAAATGGGTCAAGATAACCTTCCTTATCCAAAAGATGCTGAAGCTATCATCATCATCTCCTTGATGGGATATTAGGGGAGTTTTAGTATACATTTACTAACTGTATTTTAAAACTATATTTATATTTCTTGAAGCTTCATTGGCTTCATTGTATCTTGAATAAATATCCTTAGTCACATCTAGGTTTCTGATGTCACTGTGTCAATAGGGGCAAAAATATTTCCTAATTCAGAAACTACTGGCAATTCTGGGTTTTACATCAACTTTCTAGCTGCCTAATTCTTACCTACCTCACAAAATATAAATATGTAGTATAATCTTGCTCATGCCTTCACACACGGGTCTTGAAAGGGGCTGTCTCTAGCTACGCATGTCTATTCAGAAGTGAGTCTCAGTGGGGTAATGGGGTTGAGTCCCAGATAAATATGCACAGGGCTAGAGCATTCCACAGAGGTAATGACAATATTTGCAGGAAGGGTATAAGTACATCCAATCTCGCCTGATTTTGGAAGCTAAGCAGGGTCGTCCCTGTTTAGTAGTTGGATGGGAGACCACCAGGGAATACCAGGTGCTGTAGGCACCTGGAGTAGGAACTGGCAAGCCACTCCAGTATTCCTGCCAAGAAAACTCCATGGACATGGGGTCACGAAGAGTGGGTCACGACTGTAACGACACAACACATACACATACACACACACACACACACACACACACATCTTGCATCCAAGTTTTTGTAACCACCCCCTACTGCCACCATAGTCCACCTTTAGGATAGTTCAGTGGATTAGGTATCTGACTGTGGAGCCAGAGATTGGTCCCACTGTGCCTTTTTGAAAGGTGCTGGACTTGATGATCCTTTTTGTCCCTTCCTGCCCTGCAGTTCAAAGGTTATTATTTTAAAACATCAAATGATCAATATATGGACTGGGATTCAAGATTTCTTAAAACTATTGCCTGTCATGTTTATACTTTTTCTAAGGTACTTGCATATATCTGTTACAATCTCCCCTCCTTCCTCTTGCCTCTCCATTTGACTCATGTAGGAAGCTTTGTGATAATCTTTTTTTTTTTTAAGCAATAGCATATTTGTGGCTGTCTTCTGGATTAATGCATATTGACCTAGTAAATGGAGATGTCTGCCCCAAAGCTGTTAAACTATCAATATTATAGTAGCAATATTATTGTAGCTTTCAAGCAAGTTGGTGTCAGATGTATGGATTGCAGCAGAGAGGTGAAGATGAAGCCATGGCCTTTTCCCAAGAAACACCCTATGTGTATTCCAAAAATACTCACAAAATAGGTATTAAGGGCATTAGAGACCCAAACTATGTTTGAATATAGTAGCTAGCGCTTGCACTATTTCAAAAGAAAAGTCCTTTGAAAATCAGTAAAGAAGTGGGAAAGTTATATAGCTAATGAAAAAGGTTTCCCAGAGGAATCCTAATTACAGGCTGAATTTGGTAAAGTTACTTTTATCAAAATTTCCTAGTATCCTATAGCATCATGGACTGTGTATATATTGGGGGTTCGAGTCGCCAAGTGAAAATGAATCTTTCCAAGTTCTGGTTGTATCCACAAATAAACATATATGGAGACCTTGCACATTTTTTCCTTTTTTAGGTTCCAAATCCCAAGCATCTGTCCGTTTGGCTGGCTAATTCTGAGGGTTGTGATCCAAAACAAACAAATAAGCAAACTGCAACATTTTTCAAGCTCTGCCTAAAACATGCTGTCCACAGAAAATGATTTATTAGGACAGCGCTTATATCCTGGTAGGGGAGTATGTACATGTATGATGAACAGTCTCTATCCATTTCAGGCAAAATTCAAAAAAAAAAAAACACAAACAAAATAAATGACACAAACACGTGGCACCTTAAAGACTAACTTAGAATCAGGAAGCAGATGGGGTGAGGTGGGGATGGCTTCCTGCAATTCCATAAAGCTGTTCCCACTCAGAACAGAAAATACTAGCCTGTGGGTGGACCAATGGTCTGATCTGGTGGTATAAGGCAGTTTTGCACACTTGACCCTAATGCTACTGAAGCACTTTTCAGTTTCTTGAAGGCTCTGTTGCTGTGCTATCAGTAATTTCAAAGAGAGAGAGAGAGAGGAGAGGGACAGAGTGAATATGTTTGCAGTACTGACATTGTATGGAAAACTGGCAAATAGTTGTTGCGAGTTTTTTCAGGCTGTTTGGCTATGATCTGGAAGTTTTTCTTCCTGACATTTCACCGAACTCTGTGGCTGGCATCTTCAGAGGGCCAGGAACTCAGGGAATTAGGAGTTCTCACTACACTCTCTTAGTTCCCTGAGCATCCTGCCCTCTATGAAATCAGCCACAGAGTCTGGCGAAACGTCAGGAAGAAAAACTTCCAGAACACGCCCAAAGAGCCCGAAAAACTCACAACAACTATCAGATCCCAGCCGTGAAAGCCTTCCAAAATACAAAAACTGGCAAACATTTGATAGAAGGGGACCCTCTTTGAAAGTATTAATTTTTTGTTTTTGTTTCCCCCTCTAAGGTTATGGTTTTGTAGATTTTGACAGTCCAGCAGCTGCACAGAAAGCAGTAGCATCTCTTAAAGCAAATGGAGTGCAAGCCCAGATGGCAAAGGTAAGATCAACAACTGAATATTCTTTCCTTCATTTTATTGTGATTCTTCTCTCTGTTGGGAGTATTCTAAGGAACGATTATTTGCTAAGGCATGCTTTTTATTTTGAATTTGAATGGATTTGTTGAATTATTTGTTTCCACTGTTGTATTTGATTCTTGTGTTGGTCGTGTTTATGAGGACTGGGGCCTAAATGCAGGGTGTGGGAGATGTGGTGTCCATGTCATCTGTAAAAATCTTCCCTCTTTTTCGCAGATTTCTTCATATGTAAGACAACAAAGTTGTTTCAAGTGTAGAATTAAGGTTTGCCTAGTGTAGAATTAAGATTTGTGGTGATGAGTAAAGGAGGAGTTATATGAAGGTGCAGAAGGTTCCCTGAAGACTAATACCTTGGCCCTGAATATGGTGGTGGGGACGTGATTGTGGACATGTTGGAAAAAGAAAAGAGTTGTGAATGTTGCTTATATGGTTGGGCCATGTGGACTGTGTAAGTATTGTAAACTTCAAGAAAGCTGTCATTGTTCTGCTGTTTGGTGGAAGTTCTGAGGAAAAATTGTAGTTAGAGGGAGGTTGCTTGAGGCAGTATCCTTGCCAACTGGATAAAGTTTGATGCCCTTTAGTCATCAGCTACTGAATACAGTCTTAAGACCCATTAGGATAGGAAGGGGTGTGAATAAATGCACTTGTCAGACAGCTGTGTGACATTGGATAAATTTTATGGAGTCAAATATCTTAGAATATGTTTGGTGAAATATAATTTGATATAGAGCAGATATTGACTCTGTATTAACTCCATTCCTGCAGGAATATTACTATTATGTACACCTATACAGCATGCTACATTTTGATAAACACTGAAAGCCACTTTCTGGGAGGTCCCAGTTTACATTAGCATGATTACAGAAGAGAAAAAGGCAAAGAATCTACCCCCAGCCCTTTGAGATCTTGTTCATTATTCATATTCATGCATTTAATATGTTTAATTTTTTCCTGTGTTTTCTAAACAAATGTATAAACATCAACCAAGCAAAATTGCTTACTCAGGATTGTCCTTGCCTTGTTTTAAACAGTTTGCTGCATATAAATGGATTTGTCTGTTTAAAACTGAAATGTATTGTGGATTCAGATACTGAAATAGTTGCAAATGGGACAAAATGATTTTTTAATATGGCTGAAGAATGTCTAAAGGACTAAAACAAGTTTAGACCATTTTCTAAAAATTAAGTTTTATTAATTCATCTTCATTAAAAGATCTAGTGCTGAAGAAGTGGGTTAATTGCCGTGGCTGTCAACTTGTGGATCCCCCAGATGTTCCTGGATTGCAACTCTCAGAAATCCTGGCCAGCTCAGCTACTGATGAAGACTTCTGGGAGTTGCAGTCCAGGAACATCTGGGGACCCACAGGTTGAGAACCACTGAGTTAATGGAAGCATGTGGAGATTTTCTCAAAGATATATTTCAGAATATGTGGACTTTCTGATAACCAAACTGGGGGGGGGGTTGCAATCTAGACTACATAATACAGTGGTACCTTGTATAAAGGAATTAATTCGTTCCAAATGAAATTATGTTAAGCAAATTTTCCTTTATACAAATTCCATAGGAATGCATTAAAAACAGAGTGATCCCATTTTTATGTTGTACGAATTCTCCCCATAGGCAATTATGTTAAGCAAATTTTTCCTATCTCCGGAATTTTTTCTGTTGTACAAATTTTATGTTATACAAGCTGTTTGTTATACAAGGGTCCACTGTATTTATGAAGTTCATTAGATTGGGATTGGGTAAGCTGTTTGACAAGCCAATTTGCCCTAGTTCTCCAAGACATTAAGACAAAATCTGAATGTGCCCTTTCTCGCTTTGCAACAACCACTGTATATAACATGAACAATTACATTATATAATGAGATAAATTCCTATCTGGTAGGAAATGGTGATACTACTTCTGAGAAATAGTCAAGAAATGGCAATAACCCTCGAGCTGTCATCAAGAGAATTCCAGTTTAAGTAACCTGGAAAGGTGGCAATCACTGGTTATTTCTATGCTTCTTGAAGCCTGACAGTTGTTAATCTAGGCAACTAGGTGCCATCCATATGATTTGGATTGTAACTCCCCTTATTGCCAAGTGGCAGAGTCAAGGTGCCCTCTAAAGACCTGCAGACACTGCTTCCTTCCATGCAGGGCTCTTCTTCCCCTGTGCATGATAGCAAATCATTTTCAGCTTCTTTGGTTCCGGTCACAATGGACCCTGCACAAGGTGAAGGTTTGCTTGCACATGCACTGGAGCAAAGTCACATGTGATAGGGGCACAGCCCCACCCAGTAGGGCTAAAGATTAGAAGGAACTTTGGGCAAGCCAATTGTCACGAAGTCAGGGAATTGAAGTCCAAATGCAGTATATGGAGTGTGCCAGGATACATATAACTATGTTCTTATTGACTTGCCTTGTTGGTCAAACTTTCCTAAAAGAGTATTTCTTGTTTCTTAAAAGCTTTTTTTCACCACAAAAGTTTTGAAACTTTTTCAAAGACTGTTGATGGAAATGAATTTGCTGAATGGCTATGCCAGCCAGGATCAGACTCCCAATGCAGAAGCATGAAATATTGATGCAATTTAGAATTCCGGTAGTTTCTTCGCCCGAGAATCTCATGTTACATATTCCCAATATTAATTAAGCCTCAAAAGGTCACTATCAACTAGGCTGCAGCAAGCACTATCTACATTTTAATAATGGGATCAAAAACAGAGAATGAAGGAAGATTGAAGTGGTTCCCCTGAGAAAAGATGATGTGGCTTCGAGTTATTGAACAGCTGTGCTGATCAAAGTGTGTAGCAGAACCTGTATTCTTCAATATTTCAATACCCATTTCTTTGCTTTGCTTTACTTGCTTACCTCACCCAGGTGGCAAAGCCATCATTACATATGATCTAGAATATGTAGAATATGGGGGGTTGAAGTTGGGGTGTTTGGGCCTAAAGCCAGCTGTTAACCCAAAGGAGTGGAGACCCACTGAATCATCTACTGAATGGTAAATCAGCACTTCCATAAATCATATGGACTCAGTAATTTGGCTCTAATTGGCCTTTGGGAATTTCTTCCCATTAAAATTAGATTGATTAGGCAAAGTAGCTTGAATCACTCTGCCTCAGGCAATAGATGCTTTATAAATGCAGTGAAAAATGTGCTCTGTGGCACATTTTGGAACGTTCTAGTTTGACAAGGCTTGCCCTTTTGGTTGCTAGCACTCAAAATTGCTTGATAAATTCGTGGATTTGTTTCCTCTCATTATTATCTGTCACTTTCCCCCTGTTATCTGTACATGAGTTGGCAAAACTGTAACCTCTATAGCCTTTGTCCCTTGAAAATAGGTAAATCCCAAATTAAATTACTCACACACTGTAGCTGTTAAATTATTTGTTAGAGGACAAACACCTTCTTGTTGATCTAAGTTGTTTTTCTTTAATGTTACAATTTGGAAATTAGCCTTTGAAGGATGTTAGGTGCTTTATTTAATTACACTGTGCAAAACAGAAATTAAAGAACAAACGTTCAGTACTGTCACAATAAATTACAGTGGGTTGGATCCAGACTTTACCCATAAATAAACCTCATCAAAATGAATGGAACTGAGGTTAGTTGCAACTAATTTCAGTCTTCCTTATGTCAGTAGGTGTATTCTTATGAATGGTAGTTCAGCTGTGTGTGTGTGTGTGTGTGTGTGTGTGTGTGTGTGTGTGTGTGTGT
>JAHTLZ010003542.1:44605927-44616444 GCA_023846285.1 Phrynocephalus versicolor | reverse complement strand
GTGTGTGTGTGTGTGTGTGTGTGTGTGTGTGTGTGTGTGTGTGTGTGCGTGTAAAAATGGAATATTTGTTAGTTTTAATGTTGCCACTTAATGCTGTAAGATGCCCTTCAATTCCACTTTCTTAAACTTGAATATGTTGTAACTTAAATGTATTGGGCTGTATCTTGTCCTTCTCTACTGTAAGCCACCTTGGGTCCTTTTCCAAGGAGAAAGGTGGGGTAAAAATACTCAAAAATAAAAATAAATATTTTTTCCATAAAATGAATGCCATACCTTCCCCCTAAGGCATAACACTACAGGTTGCTTACTAAAAGAACAATAAATCAATAAAACAGTTACATCAGAGATGAAAGTTAGCTTGATTGGGTAAAGTAGATTAATTAACATTGCCTCAGGCAATACTAAGAGAACTAGCATTGCCTGGGACCTGGAAAGGAATAATGAAAGCAAGTCAGTTTCTATTCTAGATTTCCATTTTGCTTTATCTCAGATTTATTTTCTTTCTTTGGAGGAAATGGCCCTGGAGTCATAGGTTGTCAAACCATTTCTGAACTTTTTAATTTTTCCCCTCCAAATTTTATTGAAGAGGCCACAGAGGTGCTTGTTTGGAATTTAGGACGGTGCTTAATTGACGCCAACCACTCCATACAAGCAGTTAATTCCTCACAAGTTTTTAAATATTTTAAAATTGTTTTTAGTTCTGGTTTTGATTTTTAATATAAGTTTAATTGTTTTATATATATATATAGCTTTTTTAAACTGTTGTTTTATTATTTTAGATGTTGTGAACCAACTTAAGTCCCCTATGAGGAGAAAGGCAACTTATAAGTAATATAAATATTATAAATAAATAATTCTAGGGAAAAACATATTATTGCCTTCCCTGGGGATTTGCTGCCATATCTGCCTTTCATATGACCATGTAGATTTAAGGAGCTTTTACCTAAATGCACATAAAATAACCCACAGTTAATAAAAGGTCAGGGAGTGTTAGAATCATAATTCTGAACTGAACACATATTGGCTCCACTAGCTGTCACAAGGTAGAGAACTTGGCTTGCTTCTTTTTAAATTGCTGCCTGCATCGTAAGAAGATACAAGAACCCAGTATCTTGACCCCTTGTTTGCTAGTGATGGAGATATGATTTCATAAAAGTAAACTGTATTTATGTTAGCAGGAAAAATTATTACATGTCACTTAGGCTTGCTAAATATGTTAAGTTAGTTTTTGTAAGAAAGAATATTCCCCCATGACAATGGATGTTCTTTAACATTATTTTACTCAGCAAGTATTTTATCAAATAATTATGTCATAGGATTTAGTATGTTTATATAGCTGATCTTCTGTATTGCTTAATCATTCTTTTTAACTGGTTCTCCCTCTTTTTTTTGGGGGGGGGAGTTCTGGTGTTTATGCCAAAAACACGACTGGCGGTTGCATAATAAACTGAACTAAACTCGAGTGGATCAAACCAAACTGCACTGAACAAGAATAATGCCAGGAAGTATTTTTTATCAGTATGCTCCCTTTCAAAAATATCATATTTCTTTTCCTTTTAAGAAAAAAAAAATATCCTGAGAATACGATGCATTGGGCAGGCCTGTTTTAAGTTATTTAATGTCTGTAACTGGAAGACCTCACAAAGTAACACAGTAAATGTTGATTCATTAATAAATAATACAAGTTTGTATCCTTGTTCTTAATCATTAAGTTTGGTATAATTTTGTTAAAATATTGTAAAATATTAAGTATACAGCTAAATTTAACATCCCACCAACTTTGGTCAAGAGGGAGAAAGAGAAAATGTTGAAATATCACTCTGATCATATCATAATGATGATTCTGGAGGGTCCAGTGCAGACATGATATATATGCAGCAAGTATATCTGGAAATTCTGAAAACTGTGCTTGCAGGATTTTGATGTCTTTCAGATATATACCTGACCAGGTGCTGGGAGAAGCATCTGGTTTGTACAGAAAAAAATATTACTTCTCTTGCTCTTGTGAGCCAAATGAGGTGATGAAGGGTTCCCCCTGTGATTTTATGAGACAAGAGGATTAAATCAAATCAGAGAAAGTTTATGCAAATTATTGCCTGATTTTTGAGCAAGCATGGATAGATGCAAACTACAGGTGTGTACTGTATTGAATGCATCACAAAAATGACTTTCATTGAAGCAGCTGCTTCGCCCCTCCCCCTCTGATCATTGCCATCAATAATTAACGCAACCTATCACACAGTACATTTAGCCTTTGCTGCTGAAGGGGAGCAAAGAAGAAAAAAGTGAAAATGCCTTCTGATAAGATAACATCATACTTTAATTAGGACACTCTATCCCAATGGTATGGCATCAAGGTAAACCTCACAGCAATTCTAAACAGTAGAATTTGGAGAAGCCAGTGGACTTGTTTTAATTGAGTAGCCTCTTTTTGGTACAGTTTAAATAATCTTTCCACACACAGAGAGAGAAAGAGGGATCAGAATTTTTATTATACATCTTCTTTTCCTCCTCTTCCTCTTCCTCTTCCTCCTTCTGATGCACAATATCAACTGAAAAGGAGAACAGTTCAAATGCCTGTCTCACTGATGCCGGTCAGGTAATCTGAAAGGTACTCAGAAGTGCTCTTCCGTGATCTTTGCCATTATAATAAATCCCAAATTGATAAGAAGAAAGAATTTTGTATGTGTTGTTAATATCCCTGTTAGTTAGCAAGGATTTCGGGTAGTAACTAGTGATGGGCAATTTCAGTTCCGAGTGGGCATAGACCAAGGTAAGAGATTGGCTGATTGTGTGTCGGGGGCTTCTGAACACCATCTGGGCTCACACGGGTCATTTCAGAACTGTTAGATTCAGAAACAAATTGTCCATTCCTAGTAGTAACCCTGTTAGCTGTATCTGGAGAGCTGCATGTCCTTCACAACAAGCATGTCAATTGCATATTTGGCATGCCCACAGTGCATGTTTCCTATCTTTTCTCGCCCATGAACCTGAAGGTCACTAAGGACAAACTGTATTGGTTGGAGAGCTGGAAGACATGCTTGGCTATAGGTAACTTTATTAGGAATTTCTTGTCAAGGAAGGGCTCAGTCATGCATGAGACAAGAACTCAAGTTACACCGATTTTCATACTTCTGTTGTACTGATACATTTTTTCAGTGGACACATAGTATATATATATATATCAGTGATGAATATTTATAACTGCATTGTTTCATTTCATTCTATTTGAAACTTTATAGCAGGCGTCACTGATTTTAATTTGTTATCAGTTCATCTTCTATACTGTTTCTTGGGTCAATCAGCACCCCCTAGTCTCCCCCCTTTTTTTTTGGAAATAACAAAAGTGATATATTGACAAAGCAATAGTTTTAGGCCTTCTTTTCTATCCCACTTTTCCTTTTATACCGTACTTACTTGTTCCCTTTTCTTTAGTCCCCTGCATATATTTGATTTTTCTTTTCTCTTTTGCACAGTATCGGGAGGAGGAAGCAGGTTTGTGAGGAGAGAGGGGAATCATTAATGCAACACTCCTTTCTATACAATTCAAAGCAGGAAATGTCTTTCATTCACAGGGGTGTGGGTGGTGGCTGTGTCTTTTGAGTTATCTCCTATTGAGCAATGTATTCATGGTCACTGACGATTTGTACAAGTAGGGGCCACAGAAACCCACCCCCTTTGCAAAGGATATAAGTCGCCACAGCAATGTTCACACAGACTGAAACATTAAGGAATGAAGTGATTCATCACTGGTACAATTTAAAACTACTCTCCCCTCAAGGGGGAAATAATGCCATTGCCAGGGCCAATGAATTGATATTAGCTGTGTTGTGTGAATGCATATTTCTGAAATGATCAGTATAACTGGGGTTCTTTTGGCAGGTGTGAATGAGCCCAAACTCTTTTAGTTATCTGGTTCTATTATGTATCCTAATATAGAAGAAGCATGCTAATTAATAGTTTCTCTATTCAGGCATCATAGGATACTGGCTTAAGATGTGAACAGCTTTTCCTTCATGTGTGTGTGTGTGTGTGTGTGTGTGTGTGTGTGTGTGTGTGTTGTGTCGTTACAGTCGTGACCGACTCTTCGTGACTCCATGTCCATGGAGTTTTCTTGGCAGGAATACTGGAGTGGCTTGCCAGTTCCTTCATAGAGGTCACTGAATCATTTGAGCAGCCCAGCCAAATTTGGGTTCAATGAATGACAGGTCATTTCTGTTTGTTGTAAGTCATCTTGGTTTTTCCTTTAATAAACTTGGCCAAACCAAACATGAGATCCCACATGTTTTTGAGTTTCCTGTGATCTCTTTTATAGAACATTTTACAAAGCAGACCAATATTTTACTGTTTGTGGACTTTAGCTTCTGTTAAGTTAATATGATGGAAGCAAGTGAAAATAGGGATTGTCAGAGCAATTTGACAAGGAGGACCTTGGATAGTAAAATCCCTTTAGAAAGTATATGCTTCAGATCTGAATTTTATTCCCCAAAACCACACTGCAGCATGACCATTCAAGAGCTTTTTATTTCTTGGGAAAACTCGGTCTCAAATTCACAGGTAATAATCAGATTTGGGGGTGTTCGCCAAATTGCACAAAGTGAGAGAAAGCCAACATAGAAAGATAAATGGCCAGAGCTTTATTTAACTGTAACATTCTGGAACACTTACAAGCCAGTTTTGTGTGTTCACTGCATATATGTATTTCATAGAATCATAGAGTTGGAAGAGACCTCAAGGGCCATCTAGTCCAACCCCCTGCCATGCAGGAACCCCCATCACTGGACTCCCAACAGATGGCCATCCAGCCTTTGATTAAAAACCTCCAAAGAAGCAGACTCCACCACCCTCCGTGGCAGCATATTCCACTGCTGGACAGCTCTAACCATCATGAAGTTCTTCCTAATGTTCAAATGGAATCTTTTTTCCTGTAGTTTGAGATTGAGACCATTGCCCCACGTCCTACTCTCTGAAGCCATGGAAAATAAACCAGTCCCTTCTTCAATGCAACATCCTTTCAAATATTTAAACATAGCCATCATATCCCCTCTGTCTTCTTTTTGTATGGCTAAACATTCCCAGCTCCCTAAGTCGCTCCTCCTAAGACATTTTTTCCAGACCTCCAATCATCTTGAAAAACCCTTCAGAGAACCCAATTTCTTTTTTAGTGTTGTAGCACCCCTGTGATAGTCTACACAGGACTCTCTGTTCAGAGTTGCAGATATCCTGATTTGGATGATTCAGTAAGCTACTTCACGTTATTGGAAAGTGCTAGACCAAACAGAGTTGCTTGAGATTAAATATTCCATTTGGATTGCATCTCCACTTGACTCTATTTAGTCCCCCTTAGCCTGGACCAAATGACTGAGTATAAACAAACCCAAAGATTACTTTTGGATTGGAATGTTGAGGTTTCCAATAGGGTGTCATAGCAGCTATACAAAAGAAGTTGGATGGACTGTTGCACCTCAGAGTGTCATCAGATTCTATCACCATTCATAACATGGGGTTAACATGAACAGAGGTATAGAGCTGAAGGAGACTGTGAGAGTCAAAACATCCCAGGCAAGAATAATGTTTTTAAAGAAACAGAATACTATATTATATGGAAATGGTTTTTGCTTTAATGATGGTCAGAGGTTGCTTGTGCGCCAAGGCAATGGATAATGCCTTGGAAAAATTCACAGGGAAGGTATAGCTGTGCCTGGCCAATCACCAACTACATTAATACCTTGGTTTACTAGCATAATCTGTTTCAGAAACATGCTTGAAAACCAAAGCATTTGTATATCAAAGCAAATTTCTCCATTAGAAATAATGGAAACTCAGATGATTTATTCTGGGGAAAAGTTTCTGTTATTTCCTATGTGGAAATAAGAGGCCAGCCAGCTCCTAGGATGATGGGCAGCTCATGGCCAGACCCTTCTGGCATCTTGCTGCAGCAGCAAGGAGCCAGCTGGTGAGTGAAGGGCAGCCCAGCATTGCCTCCCTAGGTGAAACTTTACACTTGTTTGCCTGCCTTTTGCCATTGAAGGTCGGATGTTCCTCTTCCTTTGACATTTGGCACCAAAACTGCTGTGGGTTGCACCAGTCCCACTGCTGGCAGGGACAAAAGTGAGTCCTAGTGCCCCCTCCATGCCTGGAGGGAGGAGGCAGGAGATTGAAAGAGGCCCGACCGGCCAGTCAGTTGCTGCATGGTTTAGAATGACAGGCGGCCTGAAAGTGCCCTCGTTATATGGTTATGCAAGAGCCTGATGGTAGGGTGGCAATACATGCAAGAATGCAGGAATCAGGGCCAAATACCCACATTCTTGCAGGCTTTTGAAGTTGCACTCATGTTAGTCTGTGCAACCATTTCAACAAGAAACTGTTGACATTGTTGAAATCCTTTAGGATGTTTATAATCTGATAATTAGAGATGGGCACGACTTAGCGGTATTCCCGTTTCCGTTTCCGTTACTCGTTTCCGTTACTCTACGGAAACGGAAACGGGAATTACTCCGCCAGACTTCGAGCTTGAACCGACGAACGAACAATTTGGTCTGATTTTTCGTGCTCGTTACTTGCATCGCGCGATTGCGCGCGATGCCAAGCGACACAGAAAAAAAGTTTTTAAAAGTTAAAAAGCCCGGTTCCCGGCCAAAAAGCAGGCGGAAATATGCCTGCCGTGCCTCAGGGCACCTACCAGAGGGGTGTTTTCTGGAGGTCCCCGCCCGGCCTCCCCCCCTCCTCCGTCCTGCTGGGATGCTCTGGTGTGGTGGTGGAACTCGCCCGCCGCAAAAAGCCCAGTCTCGCCGCCGGCTGCCAAAGCACAAGCAAGCGGCACGGGCGGCACAGGAAAAAACTTTTTAAAACTCTCCCCCGGGTCTCCCCCCCAACCATTCCCGGGCCAAAAAGCAGGGGGAAAATGCCTGTTTGACTAAGGGCACTCACTAGGGCACCTACCGGAGGGGGGTTTTCTGGTCTGGAGGGGGGGTGTCCCAGCTTCCCCCCCCTCCGTCCTGGGCTGCTCTGGTCTGGTGGTGGGACTCGCCGCAGGCTCGCAAAAAGCCCACTCTGCCGAGACGCCGACGGCCGCCGCAAACGCAAGCGGCACAGACGGCGCAGGAAAAAACTTTTAAACTCTCCCCGGCCCCCACCCATTCCCGGGCCAAAAAGCAGGCAGAAAATGCCTGTTTGACTAAGGGCACTCACTAGGGCACCTACCGGAGGGGGGGTTTCTGGTCTGGAGGGGGGGTCCCGCCTCCCCCCGTCCTGGGCAGCCGGACTCGAGTCGCCTCGTCGCCATGCCATGCGGTGCGGGCGGGGGATCGAAAATGGGGCGGCGAATGCAATATTGTTTTTGAAATCGTGGTCCAAAAACACACAAGCACAACAGAAACACGCGGAAATGTATGAACTGCCAGATTTTTCACAGTAGCAGTGGGTTTTTTCTTGCAACAAAATGTCTCTCCTCTCCTCCTCTGTCCTCCATTGATTTTATTTTATTTTATTTTATTTTCACCTGTGCAGTGTGCAATGATGGGCTGGCCCAGTGGCCTGGCCAGCCATGTGGGAGGGGACGACCATGCAAATTTTTGGAGCCATCTCACCAATCGCATGGCCACTTGGCCACTGAGACTTCTGGGATGTGCCAAAAAGCCCCCTAAAACTTGCCCTAGCCCCCTAACCCGCTAACCCTAATCCTTGACTCCTTACCCATACGTCACAGACTGTCTTCTTAGTGGGTCAGAGAGGCACCCAGAGGTGCAACCCACTAGCCCACCGTAACCTTACCCGTCATTAGCCTAACCCTAGCCCTTGGGCTAAAGCCACCTTAGCCCATAGCCAGATCTACTTGCATTGCACTACACGCAAGTACGATTCCCTTCTTTGTGGGACATGGCAGGTGCGACCCAGTCATCCTGGATGGAGGGTCATACCAGGGGACTGGTCTCACTGCCTGCAAATGGTATGCATAACCATATGGTTGTGCATGCCATTTTGCAGCAGCAGCAGGTGAGGAGGGGAGACCCCCATGTTGAGGGGTCTCTTGGAGCCTGCTGCTGCTGTCCCTTCCTTTATAGCGGGCCGGCGGAGGCACCCACCCCACAGAGGTGCCTCCAGGAGCCCGCTACCCCCCCAAAAAAACCAGTATAACGAAAACGAAAAAACGAAAAAACGAACCGACTAATTTTTGCGAAGTTTCGCGAAAAACGGAAACGAAACGAATCGGACTCTAGCCGAAAACGAAACCGAAAACGAAGTTTTTTTTCTGAGTCGTGCCCATCTCTACTGATAATAAGCTGCCTTGTTAATTTGCAAAGTGACAGCTATTTTAGATGGCTATAATAATGAAATAAAAATGATGGGGGACATCTATATTCATGTATAACATCTTACTCAATCTTCGTGCTTGAATCTGCATGCTATGCAACTAGGTCCCGTGGCATAATTTTTAAAGAACTAAAATATTATTAGAAATAATTCTGTTGGGTCAATGAAAGGTCTATTGACTTTTTTTTAACATAACCAAATTTTGCTTGTTGCAAATAATGTTACTTGGAATTTCTTTTCTTAATAGCTACAATATTAAAATATTCATGTATATGTGTGATTAGAGAGAATGCACACAAATGGCAGCATAGCATAATTGTAGTTTTTAGTTACAGTGAAGTAGCCTTACTAAACCAAATATATATTTTACTGAAATATTTCAAACTTGGCTGTAACTTTGAGCAAATGCAGCATGCAAATTAGATCAAACTCTAATTTTATTTATGATAATACAGAGATATATTTCTGTATGAGCAACTGCCCATGCTGCATTTTCAGGACAGTATTAGGAAATTTCCTATTGTACTCACACTTTTGACCCTGTCTAGGAAGGGTATCAGTGACAATTCAATAACTTCGAGGCACATGCAAAATCAGTCACTGGCTTAGTAGACTATTACAACCAACAACTAATTCAGAGTCACCAGATAGTGGCTAATGCCATTATAATAGCTTACATTATTTATGATATGCAGAATAAGTTCCATCTGTATTAGTATACTGTGCCAATAATTCTATTATACAGTATATTATATATTGCCTCAGAATATGTGACTGCAGAGTAATCTCCATATTATTGCTTGGAGATTTTCTTTCCATGCATTTCTTATGGCTTATTTTTTCTTGGACCTGTCAGGGCCTAATCGGAGCATTTCCTGATCTTTTTTATTTTTCCTTTTAAACTGGAAACCTGTTTCTTTAGCTAAAGGAGAGATCAAGATAAACAGTTGAAAATCCGAGCAGCGAAGCTGATAAGTTCCAAAATGAGAAGACTAACACATATCTGCACATGCCTACCTTGTCTTTGCAAGTGCATGGTTCAGATTAAACAATTTAATCTTTTGGAGGACAGCCTGTTTGTTTTCTTGCTTCTTTTTAAGAAGTAGCATTTGCAAGGTTGTTTTCATAATTAGTATGCAAATCACTGAAGAGATCTGGTGCATACTCAGAGTGGAATAGAGTTCTTGCACATGTCCCGTTGTGTCTAGAAAGCATATTGTATCATTAAAAACTACCGTATAACCACTGTATCTGTAGGGGATTGGTTCCTCACCGCCCTGCAGATAATGAAATCCACGGACAGGAGCAAACACTTATCCGAGGGTGCCAGGGGTGAAATCAGTGGGAAAGCCCACCAGCACCCCAGGCTAGATACAGTGTGACTTACGTGCTTGTTTTTGGCCTGCCTTACCTGAGTGATATGCATAAATGTTGGTGGGTGTGGTTTTGCCTTTCCCATACTGGTTACCCATGAGACACTATGGACAGACTTGGTGGCTGTGCAATGTTAAATAGCTAACATGGCAGTAGTGCAGAATGTAAATCAGTTTTGGTGAGTTTCCAGTTGGCACTGGGAATACTATTGAGCCCAGCATTGTGACAGTTTGGATCTGGAGTTTTGGTTGCTATGATGAAAGGTTCCCTTTTAGTTGGACCTGGCTGCTCGCAGTGCTAATTCAAAAAGATTGGATGGTTAGTGGCTGGGGATGGACTCTCTGTTATTACTGTTCCGGTACAAGCTGTTTATGGGCAGTTCAGACCTGGGGCTTGGGACCCACCCATTAGGGAATGTGTTAAGAGGTACCCTTGGAATCTACCCCAGGGCTATGGACTATGATCAGGCTCCTCTGCAGGTTGGGGTAAAAGTTATAATTTAATACAACTAGCCCTAGCTAATTAAACCCAACACCCATTAGTGGGAGGGCAAAGCATGCACACACAATTCTCATCATCTAGAAGATGGTGAAATTTTTATTTGTCTGTTTTGGAAAGGATTCACACAGTTGCAAGCTGGATTTTTGTGCACTTCTATAAATGCATTCTATAAATGTATTTTTTCTTCATGGGCTATTGAAAGGCAAGAAGGTTGAATGGGTTTTTACATCTCTCTGAGCTGACTTTCTTTTGTGATGGCTCTGTGTGTGTGTGTGTGTGCCTACACACACACACACACACACACACACACACACACACACACACACACA
>JAHTLZ010003542.1:44541166-44605917 GCA_023846285.1 Phrynocephalus versicolor | reverse complement strand
ACACACACACACACACACACACACACACACACACACACACACACACAAACCACAGGTGAGACATTGTACACTCATTGTAGAAAGTGCTGTGAAAATGAGATCTCACTAGGGCTTCAGGATTCTTAACTTGCTTACTGCTATCAACCTTGTCTCGATCTTAAATGAGGTGTGAAATTTCTTCACTTCCCTAAAATGAATCCAGTTATTCCATTCCATTGTTCCAGATAGTACAGTGTGTGCCAATGTGTTTTGTGTGCACATGTATTCATCCATTTGCAATAGGGCTCTGTGTTAAATGAGTACAGATTCTTGAAATATTTACAGTGTATATTTCTATGTGTAAGCCTGATTCTACACTCATAAATATCTATCCTTTACCCATACCGTGCTCCCTATCTCTCTTAACCATAGTGGCTCCAGATATCACAAGAATATATGAAGAATCACACATTTGTTTGCTTTTGTATTTGTTTGTTTGTTTTGAAAATAAGGAACGGGAAGCCTCTGTTGTGTTTATCAAGAAGGTTATAGTATTTCAAAATCAAATTGCAACAACATCCCTAAGTAAATTAAAAAGAATGAAAAGGAATTGGACAGTACAGTTTAATAGATAAAACCATCTCCAGAAAGATTCCCCAAATAATACTGAGGATGACTCAGCAGGTACATGCTTAATTTTGGGGAGTGTTTGTGCACGGGCACACGCATGCACGCACGGACACACACACATATACACACACACACACCAAAAAAAGAATGATGAAATTGTGACAAACCAAGGAAGCTGCTATTTGGCTGCTTAGATAGGCACAGATGGATCATATATGTGTATATATAAATCCAAAATACTGTATATAGAAATATTTTTGAGGTGTTATTTTCTTCTTGGCATTCTCTCTTTTTCTCCCTAGTGACAATCTGCCTACATCTTTTGACTGTATATTCAGAGTATTTATACAAACATTTGAAACACAATGTCGACAAAAGACAACACATCTGTCTGTATTCTGTCCTAACATCTACTCTTGTTCAGAAAGACTACCAATTATATATTTGGACAATAACTTGTAATCCACCCTTTAGCTTCAGAGTGATTTTAACCCCAGTTAAAATGTCAAGTGTCTTGTGATGTAAATAAATGAGACAAAGATAAATCATTTAAGAATTTTTTCCACCTTTAAGGAGATCTATGAACGGTACAACTCAGTTGAACCACAAACTGAAATCTTTTGGGTGGAGGGGGAAAAATAAAAAACTGAAATAATATGGTGGCATATATGTGCACATCCTCTTATAACTGGGGATGGAGCTGTGCTCAGCAGTAAAAAAACACACATTCAAACTCATGTTAAGTAGGTGGCGCCTCTAAGGAATCCCAAGTAAAGATCAGCCATGCTAGTAGGTCTTTCCTGACATTTTCTTAGTCACATCCAACAGCAGAGGCCATGGTCCGCAGAGAACTTTTAAAGCATCAGAGGGATCTCCTTGTTAAAAGGCATCAGTCAGGAGAAGGGTACAGAAGAATGTCCAAGGTATTAGATATACCATGGAACACAGTGAAGACAGTCATCATCAAGTGGAGAAAACATGGCTCAAGAGTGACGTTACCAGATACCGGAGGTCCCTGCAAAATTGATGAAAAGAATAGAAGAAAATTGGTCAGGGAGTCTGCCAAGAGGCCTACAGCAAGATTAAAGGAGCTGCAGGAGTATCTGGCAAGTACTGGATGTGTGGTACGTGTGACAATCTCCTGTATTCTTCATATGTCTGGGCTATGGGGAAGAGTGGCAAGATGGAAGCCTTTTCTTACGAAGCAAAACATCCAAGCCTGGCTAAATTTTGCAAAAACACATCTGAAGTCTCCCAAAAGCAAGTGGGAAATGTGTTATGGTCTGGTGAAACCAAGGTTGAACTTTTTGGCCATAATTCCAAAAGATATGCTTGGCACAAAAACAGCACTGCACATCACCCAAAGAACACCATACTACAGAAGGGCATGGAATGGAAAAATTCCATTTTGTTTCATCTTGTTTTTCATTTGGGGAGGGGGGGTTCATTTCATATGAAATAGTTTTTTTTAAAAAAACCTTTTTTTGTTTTTGTTTAGTGTAGTGTGTGGTGCTTGTGCAACTTTTTTTGCCTCCCCAAGTGCCGATCAGCTGGTGCGTGGGACTTAGGGGGGGGCAAAAAAAGTTTTAAAATCCCACATTTTCCCTCACTGATTGGGTGGGGGAAAGTGTGGGATATTTTTTTTAAAAAAAATTCCACCCAAAGCCCCACACACCAGGTGCTTGGGACAGCAAAAAAGTTTTAAAAGCCTGCTGTTTCCCCTACCTGATTGGGTGCAGAAAACTGTGGGCTATTTAAACTGTGGGGTGTTTTTTTGTTTGTTTTTTTTTCCTCCCCAAGCGCCGATCAGCTGGCACAAGGAACTTCGGGTGGCAAAAAAAAAAGTTTTAAAATCCTGCGCTTTCCCCCAACTACCAAACTGACCATTTTCAGAGGCCTCCTGCCAAGCTGTCATTGGCTGTCCCCCTTTAAAAATGGCCCACTTGGCACCAGGAGATCCCTCGGTGCCGACTGGGCCATTTGTAATGGGGCCCAGCTGATGACAGCTCAGCAGGAGACCTCTCAACATGGTCGGGTCGGCAGGTCAGAGGTCTCGTGCTGCCCACCCGTCCATTTTCAGAGGGCTCCTGGAGAGCTATCATCAGCTGGGTCCCCTGGTGCTGACTGGGCCATATTTAAAGGGGTCCAGCTGCATGCCTCTGAACATGGTCGGGATGCCAGCATGTGAGCTGTAAGCATTGTGACTACAGAGGAATTGCCTACCTATCATGAAGCTATCAGGAAATAAAAAATGTTAAATTTTGTCCAGTCACCAGTCAAAACTGAAATTACAGCTGAGAGGTCAGGAGACATGGAAGGGCAATTATCAACTAGGCAAATAAGTGATTTGTGTTATCAAATTGAACCTGAACTCTCTCTAGAAGCCTCTTCATTTTCTTAGCGTTTGTCCAGCTTGGTGGTGGAGTCCACTATCGAAGCTAAGATGACTAAACTGAGACCATTATACTTTGCATATACTGTATATTCAAAGATAATGATAGAAAATGCAGAAGGTAGTAGTAAAAGATAACAAGAACGAGAAAGACCAAACATCAGATGGAGAAACTTAGTTTATAAGTTTATATAGTTGCCTTTAATGGGAAGCAACTTGATGAGACTTCACAAAAACAGTGCATCCTTGTTCTCTTATGTGTCCAGATGTCTCCTTAATGTCCTTCCACATAAATCTCAAGAAGTCATCAAATACACATTTTATTACAGAAAGTCCAGTGATATTTACTCTTGGCTGAAATCCTATTGTATAACTTGCACCTGCAGAAGGATGAATATGTCACTGGCTGGGGGAGGTTTCTGCAAATTAAGGATTCTTTCTTTCCCAAGCTTTCTCTGAGCTATGCCACAGTTCAAAAATTGGGCTGAATGAAAAAAATGGCCTGATGAGCTATTACGGGAGAGGAAAATTGTTAGAAAGGGAGGGATGAAGTGTCTTATGCACAATAATTATCCTCTGCAAAATGTCACCCACCCAGATAGAGTAAGTTTGGGAGCAAATGGCTGCAAGTTAGAAAATTTCTACAGATTTTATCTGTTGCATGCAGAATTACATGACTCATGAACAATAGATAATGTTTATAAAGAGTTACATTTACAAGTTTGCAAACACTTTAGCTTCGAAATACATAAAACCAGACAAAAACATAGTATTAAAAATACTCAAGGATGCAATTAACAGAAATGGTTTCATTTTTTAAGAAGGTCTTCAGGATTTTTTAAACAGAAATAGAGCCATGTGAAGTTTACGTTTCAGAAATGCAAAGCCACCAGCGAGAATGTCCTTGTTTTAACTAATCACAGGACAAACATCTGAGATGGATATGGTAACAGAAAATACTCAGTCTCTGTTATATTTATGTTACAAGTAGTTTATTTCACAATAGATCCAGCTGTACTTTCTTTATGACACAAACTATTTGAGGATATATAAATAGAATTTTTTAAATATTATGTAATTTTAAACATTTATGATACTAACATAATGAAGTGACTGATGAGATACAATAAGGAATTTTCTTTCTTCATGACCATTGTCAAAGACCCCCCAAGTCAAATTTTCAGAGCTGCCTTAGGGAAACAGATGGAAGGTGTCAATCAACCAAGTTCAACATTCAGCATGGCTACAGAATTAAAAGGGAACAAAACATATAATCGAATCAAGCAGGGATAGAATGTGTCCCCATCAACTCATATCACTTCTGGAAGAGGATGTTTCCATACAGACCAAGGTGGAAAGACCCAGGACATATTGTGGTATAGTAAATGGGAGTACTACAGTGAAGACTCTTCTCACTACATAAGAAGAGCCATGCTGGATCAGGCCAAAGGCCCATCTAGTCCAGCTTCCTGTATCTCACAGCGGCCACACCAGGTGCGTTTGGGAGTGCATGAGACTAGATATCTGTCTCCCGACACCACTCCCCTGCATCTGGCCCCCGAAGCAACCCGGTTCAAACCCTGGAGACTCCACATCTCCATCATGGTTTGTAACCTGTGATGGACTTTTCCTCCAGGAATCTGTCCAATCCCCCTTTGAAGGCATCCAGGCCAGATGCCATCACCACATCATGTGGCAGGGAGTTCCATAGACTTACAACGCGCTGGGTGAAAAAATATTTTCTTTTGTCTGTTCTTACTCTCCCAGCCCTCAATTTGAGTGTATGTCCCCTAGTTCTGGTGTTTTGGGAGAGAGAGAAGAGCTTCCCTCTATCCACTTTACTCATACCCTGCATTATTTTGTACGTCTCAATCATATCCCCCCTCAAGCGCCTTTTTTCCAGACTAAAGAGGCCCAAATGTTTTAGCCTTTCTTCATAAGGGAGGTGCTCCAGCCCGGTAATCATTTTAGTCGCTCTCTTCTGCACCTTTTCCAGTTCCACTATGTCTTTCTTGAGATGCGGTGACCAGAATTGTACACAATACTCCAGGTGGGGCCTCACTATTGTTTTGTATAATGGCATTATAATGTTGGCTGTTTTATTTTCAATCCCCTTTTTGATAATCCCTAGCATGGAATTGGCCTTCTTCACCGCTGCCACACATTGGGTAGACACCTTCATGGAGCTGTCCACCAACACACCAAGATCTCTTTCCTGATCTGTCACGGATAACTCAGAGCCCATGAGGTGATAGATGAAGTTTGGGTTTTTTGCCCCAATATGCATTACTTTACATTTGGTTACATTAAAACGCATTTGGGCTCAGTTTGCTGATTCATGGTAGACTCAGCCTTCTATCCTTCCAAGGTTGGTTGAGTGCCTCTCTCACGGGTGGGGGATGATATATAGATTGCATACTTAAACTGTCAAGATAGCGATACCAAGCAAAAAATATGGAACCATTACTTTTAAGCCTTTATGTCTAAAATTTCTAAGCACTCATTCTGTTTACAGTTTAAGGAGCATTTGCACTTTAACAAGGCAAAGTTAGCAGTTAGCCATTCCTTGAATTGCAGAATGTTACATAAGTGGTTGGCCCAGTTTAGGTAATTGTTGGAGATTTCCTAAACCAGAATGTAGACCAGATGGCAATGAATGTTAAGCCTGGGCTCTCCTTAATTGTCTCCTTCTGCTGTGTGCTACCTACAGTGCAAAAAATTTTGGTTTGTGTTATTATAGAGTCCCACACTTCAGAACTCCAGTTAAATATAATGTAAGCTGGAATCTTCTTGCAAAAGTGGCATGATGGGATGACAGTGGAAAGAAGAAAAAGGAGCTAGGCCACTGAGTCACCAACCCAGAGGCATCTGCCTGGTATCTGTTGAGTACCAATATGGATAGATATTAACCAGGTGTTCCTGTTGTGCTATTCCCTGAGTTCTGCCCCTTGCCAAGAATCTTCCTTTTCCCCAAAGAGGCTGTGAGCTTCCACCTTGTTCAGATTGCTCTGACTACATCCTATTGAATGTAGTAAGGCTCAAGTTAATAACAACTTGCATCTTCCATTGATTTCTATGGGAAGTATGCCATCCCCTCACTTAACTTACAGTATCTGGGTCATGAGCTTCTGTGTTAAACAGTTGCTTGGGAAAATTTATATTTTTAAATTCCATGTATGATTTTCTATTTTTCCCCTAAGTTAAGAGAACTCTGGAGCTGATTGTCACAGTTTTCCTGGGTATTGAATTCTTATTTAAGCCTGCATAACCTTTTCATGTGTCTGTGTTTAAGTCACAGCTTCATTTGCTATTAAGAGATTTGTTTTATAGTTGCGTATTGTTTACTTAAAGGCCTTCATGTGACCAACTTGTAGGGAGGAAACAAAAATTCCTTTGATCCTCCAGGAAAATGTTTTTCTCTAAGTAGGCTTCTCATGGTGAGCTTTTGGAAATCTGGACAGCTCATTGTCCCATCTGTTTCTGCAACTGTCTGTGATCACCATCCAGCAAGTGTTCTTTAATCTACAGAGAATAGAAGTTTCCAAAGTTGAAAATGTGCTTCCCAGGTGCCGCGGAGGTCACAAAGCTGCACCACTGACAGAAACTCAGCAAAAGGCATCCACAGGAAATGAATGTCCATGGAAACATTTGGATAGAAAGGCCAGGCCTCTGTCCTCTTGATTTTTTCCTAGGGTGCAATGAAAGTTTAGAATCAAAAGCTATGCAGCATATGAGAGGTCATGCTGATCAAGCATCCTGTGTTCTGACCAAATTAGTACCCCCCCGCCCGCGGGGGGAGAGAATTAGAATTAGTAATGACTTTTCCTCTCTCTTCTCTCTCTCTCTCTCTCTCTCTCTCTCTCTCTCTCTCTCTCTAACATTAGAGAATTAGAGAACAAATGCTTAAACATTCTGGCAAACCATCCAGCCAGTTCTTGTATGTGGCTTTCCAATCAAAGGTACCCTTTATTAGTGGGAAAAAAAAATCCAACAGCTAGTTTTATTTTTAATGTGCATAATTGCTTGTGGCCAAACAGTACTAGTCATTTTTCCATAGGGAAAGCTATTTTGGTTATTATACCTCTCTCTCTCTCTCTCTCTCTCTCGTATATAGTTTTCACCCATCCCTAAATAAAACATGCATTATCTGCTATATTATGGAAACATATTTTGAAAATCTGTTTAACCAACATTTACGATTATAATAGGAAAGAGTCTGCAATATTGGTAACAGAGGAGCAACATGTTTGCAAGGTTATACTTCCCCTGTGTTAACTTTGAATACAATATATCATTTTAAAACAAAAACAAATAACATAAAAACACTCATTTTTTAATCTTTGGGTTGTATTCTTGCCCAGTAACCTCTCCAACAAAGATCAGTGTTCAATAATGTGAATATTCCAGTAAAGCATTTGAGATTCAAATTGTACTGGCTTATAGGATAGCTAGGAAAAATAAAATAGAAGATAGGTTTAGAGACAAGTTCTAGTGAGACTATAAAAATTGGTTTGCACAGAGATCTAATAAGAGTTTCCTGTGCAACAGTGAAAATTGCTGTAATGCCTTGCATTATCTAAAGAGTGATGCTTTAGAAAGTTGTTCAACCTCTTGATTTTCTGGGGTGGGGGGGGGGGTCAGGCCCAAGAGATTGCAAAGGGGTTTGATGCTGAGAACGGTTAGCCATACATAGAATACTGCAGCTTATTAGTTATACCCTTTTATCTGGCAGTTAAGAACCCAGTGAAAAAGGAAAGTTACTGAACCAGTATGTTGATGCTTTAATTCTGTCAGTTATCCATGTGATTTGGTCATTTGGGGAAAGATGGGAAAACTGATGTTGCTAGATAACATGATACAAACCCATAGTCTGAGGCCTTATTTTGCCTCTTGGTGGATAAAGAGTTCAAGTCTGGAAAACCTGCTGTTTTGGACTTCAGCTCCATTGGTTCCCCCAGTCATCAGAGCCATTTCAGTTCAGTATATATCTATGTAAGTAGCATTTGGCCTGTGTAGCCTCTTATAACCAGGCAGGGAGTAAGGCTCAAGAGCTTAAGCACTGTAAAACAACACTTTCAGGAACAGCTTCTGTAGTGTCCTGCTACAGTCGATTTGAAAGTGGCCAAGAAATTTATGGCTGTTTGTAAATGCCATTGGACTGCAGTTCTCAAGTGCCCTGACCATTGGCTGAGCTTTCCAGGGCTGTAGTCCAAAGATATCAGGGATATCAATTTTGGAAATGGAGACAGAGTTCTGTTTCCAAGCTCTGTCTTAAACCAGAGGGTTCTTTTCGTGAATTCTGTCTGGATGCCTGGAGAAAAGCAAGGAGCTCTCAATTGACCTCTGCCTTATAGGGCCCTTACCTATCCATTGTCAGATGAGATGAATACTACTCCCATGAGGACTACGAAAGACAGCGCCCCCAACAACCTGGCAAATGGATCAGGTCTCCTGCCTCTGCCTTAGTCAGGATCAGTGCACTGAAGCAAAAGTACCAACTCCACTAGAGTGTATTTTGAGCAGAAGGGAACAGAAGACCAGGCAAGGAGAGTATGTCTCACACAGGCCGTTACTTCACAAGCCGCTCGCTTTGCGGCAAGCCGTCATTTCTGTGCGAACCGATCGCTTCAGTCCGCACGCTCCTCCTTTTTGGCTGCGACGTCACCCCGACCACGCCCCCTTTACCGTGCTCCAACCGGGGTGAGTGATTCCCCTGCCAAGGGCCGGGAATCTTTTCGCTTCGCATCTCGCTTCGCTCCCAACGTCACGTGTGGTCTCGGTTTTTGGCTTTTATTTCAAGTTTTTTTAAAAAATATTCAAACAGGGATATCGATGCATCGCTATATCGTTTCATCGCTTTGCACTGTTACTTCCTCGCTCGAGTAGCGGCGGCGGCGGCGGCGGGAGCAGGAGGAGCCGCTGCCGCCTCGCCCGGCCAGAGCAGGCCACCCGGGGCAGGCAGCGTGCAAGCGGCGGAGGGCGGGCGGCTGCGCCCTGCGGGGCTCCCCCCGAGTAGCGGCGGCGGCGGCGGGGGGGGGGCTGCCAATGATGCCAGGAAACAATGGACAAAACAATATAAATTAGGAGCAGAAAACACAGGATCGTACAGTAACCACTCGTGAATGACAGCCAAGCATTGATGCATCGATACGCCAAGTAAATTTTTTTTTTAAATAAAAGGAGAGTGGAACCGGATGTTGCAAATCAGCTTTCTAATGCGAAGGGAGCACGTGAGGTAGGAATCGATTCGGTCCCAAAAATGCCCCGCGTGAGTACAGAGAAACGGGGGTGGGAGCGAAGGGAGACCACGTGACCACCACGTGACCGCCTCCGAATTCAAATCGAAGGCAAGGTCGATTCGAAGCGAGGCACCTCGTGAAGTAACAGCCACAGTTGCACCATTCTCATTTGCTGCAGTTGTTCCCCGCATGTGCAGACATGGTGCTTGACAATCAGAGGGCATTTTGTGCTGGAAATATTTGAAATGTAATTATTTATTCCAATTTTTGTAAGCAGTTTTCCACAGCAGGGTCTACATGCTATAAAAAAATATGCAGCTACCTCAATTCAGCCACTTCCCACAGCAGGACACAAAGGATTGTAATCTATTATTTTAGATCCCTTTGATTATAGGAAGGAGGGGGGATCCTTTGAAAAATATAGCATATGGCACACATAAAAGAAAGGTAGTCTATTTGCCTCTTCATATCTTACAGGATCTAACAAACTGCTGACATATGCTTATTGAACCAACAAAAGGAAAGAAGAAAAGAAATGTAACTTTTCCTACTTTAAGGAAGACTTTATTGCCTACCGCAGTATCAGTATTGATTTGCTACATGGGTACCAATGAGATATTAGTAGGGCTCATAATGTGACATCATAGCAATGAGATCTAACTTATTTTGTTTCAAGTTATTTCAAGGCAGTTCACTTTGTTGTTGCAGCTGTTATACTGCATTGTTAAAGTTGCAACCTCTGAACCTTCTTAGTTTTTCTGATCCTGAATTATGTGTTCTATCAGTTGTCAGCCAGCAAGAAAGTTATGTTGGTTATTGTCTACTTTTAATAGGCTAATCAATTTAATCACATATTATGACTCAGCAAAAATATGATTAATTAATTGTTTGCGATAACATTCGAAATTGCCAAAATTTCTGCATATAACCCTAACCCTGAACTCACCACTTCTATTACTAGGTTTTTTTTAAAAAAAAGAATGCACAGTGGCTTTCCCCCATCAATTTCAGAAATACAGTATATTATGTACAAAAATTATATCACAGTGTAAAAAATGGTGTATCTGATCAATCACTGAGAGAATCCATATTTTAAAAACCTCCACTGGTATTGATTTGAAGAGTAAACTGTCACACTCACCTGATATACTGGTCAGTGTGTCCACTTCAGTGTGGTGGATTTTGATTCACAAAAGTACACACTGAAATACAATTCTTAGTCTTTAGAATTTTACAGCATTTGTGTGTTTTTCTTCTTCTTTCCTTTCCTTTTGTCAGTGTACAGATTCAGCTGTATATAGATCGTATTCCCCAAAGTAAAACCATGTTATATTTCTCCTGCTTCTTTTAGATACAATTTTGAGGGAAATGTATGTTCAGCGTTGTGTAAGGAAGGTGGATAAATGTCTCCTAGATTTCTTGGTGCCTGTTCCTAGTAGGGATGGCTACTAAATTCCTCATTTTGTTTATGCTGTTTTCAAATCTAATCTGTTGACACATTTTGACAGGGAACTTAAAAGCCTTGTGATATCCTTTAGGAAGGGCCAAAAACAAAACATTAAAAATACTTCAAGGTATCTGCTTTAAAAAATATATCTAGCTTCCTTTTGCTCTCTCTCTCTCTCTCTCTCTCTCGCTCTCTCTCTCTCTCTCACACACACACACACACACACAAAGAGAGGAAACAAGGACAGAAGAACAGATTGGTTTTAAGAAAAATGTGCACAACTTCAGATTGTTAAATACTTCAGATTGTTAAATAAAAATGCAGCCAGTCTAGTTGATGTATTTTTCCAATTGCATGAATTGTAGACTTTTGCACAAAATTTGTATTGTGCAAAACATTGGTCTTGCCAGGAAATCATCCCATTCTTTGCTAGTGTGGGGGATGACATTATAAGTTCCTTACCACTGCATACACAGCTAAGATATAGGCAAGGATTTACTTTCCTCATTCCAGGTAACATTAATACTAGATCCAACATATTATGTTCTGCAATCTACACTGGGATTCACAGTATAACACCATACAGAAGGTATCCATCTGCCTCTGAGTTTAAAGCCGGTGTTCAATTTCATGCGGAAGCTATAGGCTTCATTGAGTTGTGCAGGTAAGATGCATTGTTTAAATACTCACCAATTCAATGCAGTTGCATTTTTCCAGATAGAAGCAGATGAATATTTGTAGAATTAAGAAGGATAGTGCTACAATTGTATACAAGTGAGAAAAACATAATTTTTGGCAACCCAGATACAGTACAGTATAAGAACTAGAACATATCCATTTTATTGACAGGGATACCTGTTTTGATCCGTACCTTAGAACATTCTTTGAGCTTCCAGCTAATGAAAGCTTATACCATACAAGTTTTCCCTATTTGTTTTATCTTTACTAATATAATCTTCAAGTGTTTATTGAATTTTATTCTGCCTTACACCTCAAAATAAATTAGATGCTCCTTATTTATAATGTGTATATGCTGCATACAATGTATAAAGTACCTCATTAGAGGGTTGGATGGAGTGGTAATAAACTGCAATATTTCTTGAATGTCATTGAAATTTGTTATACAGTTGTTCAAAGTATACTCTTTCAGTAAGAAATCATGTTACATATCTACCAGTATGTAAATAGGGAATGCTTTTTAATATAGTTAAAAACATGTGTCTAGTCAGTGTGAAACTATCACTACCTACTACTGTATATGCTTGCATTATCATTTGTTTGCTCCTGTAAGGGCAAGATATATAAGACTGATCTGATATATCTTAACTCTTGTATGAGCATTTTATTTAATCTCATGCCAAGGCATCTATCTCCATTGTAGACCAGAATGACCTTTCAGAAAACTAACAGAGAACCTCTGTAACACTGGCTCCTGCAAAGAGCTCTGTGTCAGTGTCACAGACCTAAATTTAGAAAGGGTAAATCTATCGCGTATGTTCTCATGGGCATTTCCCAGGCCCCAACCCTTCTAGCACACAAGGAATGCTGTTTTAATCCTCTCTTACCAAGATCTTCCTTTAAAAGAAAACTGTGCAGCCTTTGACTGTGCTGCCTCTTACTGTACGGTTGCTTAGTGTGGAAGAACACTTTGAAAAACTGTGTGTCCACCATTGGAGTACTGTGTGTGTATACATTTAACTCTGACTTCTGATTAAACATATACAAAAATGTTTTCTAATAATTGCAGCTCTCTGTATGTATACTTTTTTAAAAAAGAATAATGGTATGAGTCTGCTCAGAAATGTGCATTCTGAGCTCAGTGTAACTTACATCCTGCTACAATGAGTAAATCTCATCAAACACAAGAAAATTAAATTCTGAAGAAACAGGTGCAGGGTTTTGCCCTATTTTTTACTGAGAAGGAGCAAAACCTATATTGCTTCTATATCCATTAGACTCACTGAAATGAATGGGCTTAAAGTTAAGCATGGCTAGAGTCAAGAATCATGTCTAATAAAATAAATAAAGAAATAATAAAGAAATATGTACAGATGAGGTAGGGTTTCTTCTTTCTGAAATGTGGATGGGAAGATGCTGTTTAGAACAATAACAACAGTTGAATTAAATTCCTTCATTATTTCTGAGAACTCTTTTTAGGGGAATGATGGTTAGAGAACTGATGTGGTTATGGGGATCAGCCAGTGCATTTTATAGTCACATATTTATATTTTAAATCTGGATTATAACTTTCCCTTTGTTCTAAGGAATTAGATTGATTTCATAGCAGATATAGTCTGCTAAGACAGTCTTGGTCACACTGCAAGATGACCTCCTCTGGGGGGCCGACAGGGGTTGCTCTACCCTGTTGGTCCTTCTGGATTTGTCAGTGGCCTTTGATACTGTCGACCACTGTATCCTGCTGGAGCGGCTCTCCGGGGTGGGGATCAGGGGCACTGTGCTCAGTTGGCTCCGATCCTTCCTGGGGGGACCGTCCCCAGTGTGTGCAGCTTGGGGGGGGGATTGTTGGCTCCTTGGATGCTCCCATGTGGAGTTCCACAGGGGTCGGCTCTCTCCCCCATGTTGTTCAACATCTATATGAGGCCGTTGGCTGAGGTCATCTGGAGATTTGGAGTCTGCTGTCGCCAGTACGCTGATGACATAGAGCTCTATCTCTCCTTTTCCACCTCTGCAGTTGAGGCTGTACAGACCCTCAACTTGTGCCTGGATGCAGTCATGGAATGGACCAGGACCAACAGACTCAGGCTCAACCCGGAGAAGACTGGGGTCATGTTCTTTGGGGCTCCTTCTTCCGGATGTGGAGGCCCTCTCCCCAGTCTGGAGGGTGTTTCCCTCCAGCTGGCGGACAGTATCAGGAATCTCGGTGTGGTCCTCGACTCGGCTCTCTCCATGGAGGCACAGGTGGCTGCCATTTCCAGGACCACCTTTTTCCATCTTTGGCAGATTGCCCAGATTCGTCCGTATCTGGATGAGGACTCCCTGAGAACTGTAGTGAAAGCGTTCATGATCTCATGAATAGACTATTGGAACACTCTCTACATGGGGTTGCCCTTGACTCTTATTTGGCGACTTCAGCAGGTGCAAAATGCTGCAGCCAGACGTGCGTCAATATGACCACATCACCCCAGTGCTGGCCCGTTTGCATTGGCTACCTGTTGCGTCCCGAATAAGGTTCAAGGTCTTGGTTTTAATCTATAAAACCCTCCATGGCTTGGGACCAGAATACCTGGCAGAGCAAATCTCCCAAAGATCAACTGAGGCCCAACCTACTAGAATGTCGCGGGCGCTCTCACTCCAGGTGGCCATGCCCAGAGAGGCTTGGAAAACTGACTCATAACCGAGCCTTCTCTGTGGCTGGCCCTGCTCTTTGGAACCATCTCCCAAGTGAGTTGCTCCTTGCACAGTCCCTGCCTGCCTTTAAAAAAGCCTTAAAGTCCTGGGTTTTTTGTGAGGCATTTGGTGACAGTTAATTTTTTCCCCCTTCTCTTGCCCCGCCATCATGCCAACTATTATTATGATTTTTTCTTTTTTTCTTTTTTCTTGTAAGTTTACAATGATGGTTTATTATGATTTTTTTTAGCTTATTATTGTCATTGTTTTCATTGTTTGTATTCTTGCTGTAAACCGCCCGGAGTTCCTCTGGAAGATGGGTGGTATACAAATATTAAAATAAATAAATAAATAAATAAATAAATAAATAAATAAATAAATAAATAAATAAATAAATAAAGACATATTTTGCTTTGGGCATAACATGTACTTTCCCCCAAACTTGAGTTCCAGTTGTTGAAATATCTCTGTTCTCAAAAACCCTGGCCAATGTGGCAAATGGCCAAGGATTCAGAAAGGTGCAATTCAGTAACTTCAGGAAGAACAGTATTAGGAACAGCTGATAAACTCTAACAATGCTGAAATGATCCATGGTGTAGGCTGCATGGATGCAAGATGGATGGCACCAGATGACAGGAACTGCATATATCATTATCAATGTTTATTTCTTAAAGTGTTGCAGTGTCTCAGTTTTAGGCACATGGTTCTTGTGCCTGCAGAAAAGGAAGAAAGTTTGAGAGATATTAAAAGACTAGGCTATAATGGCCACTATAAATCTTGTACAAGTGTTGCTTATATGTGTTAGTTGTCAGTTTTTAAAATCCTATCAAACTGCTGTGTGAAAGTTGTAACTTTTGGAGATGAATACCCTGACATTAAGAAATTTCCATATCTGTTGCATACTGAGTCATGTGAATGGGTATGTGACAGACAATGCTTATGGAGATTTCTTAACATTTCACAGTTTCTCTCCAAGTCTGTGAAGATTCTCAGTCATCCAGGTGAGGTTATCTGGAAGCTGAATCATGGAATCTTGACTTCTTTTCTTGAGAGATTGAAATGTTTGGCTACCCATCCAAGCAGCTTTATCAGTCTGAGGAAAGTTAGTGGTGAGGCCTCCAATTTATAGTTCACCTTGATTTTACATCACCCTATTCTGAATAGGCTCATAAGTTGGACAATGGCCTGTATAGGCTCATAGGTGGACAATGGCATCACCTATGCAACCCTTCCTAACGTCCATTAAATATGGGTAATTAGCTGTGGCCTTGCTGGTGGATGTGTGAAGTGCTTCTGATTTGTTTGGGGAATGATGGAAGGGCAGCTTCATACGTAGCAGACAGATTGTGCCTGAGCCCCCCACCTCTCTTGAGAGAGGGTTTTTCAATACTCACATGAATGGCTTCCCTGACCCCTCTCTTGGACCACCTATTTTCTCTGACTAATATGTGCACACCATCATCTTTGACTGAGTGCCCTTTGTCTTTCAAATGGAGTTACACTGCTGATTCTGATCCTCCTGAGTTGTTGCCTCTCCTGTGTTGGGACATCCTTCTCTTTAATGGCTGTTTGGCATCTCCAACATAGAGGTCTGCTACACTCTTCTTTGCATTGGACCACATATAGTATATTGCTTCTTGTGTACTTTGTTGTTGGGTCCTTTGAGCGGATGAGTCTCTGCCTTAGCATATTTGATGATTTTGAAATAAACGTGGATATGGTGTTTCCCAAAATTCATTTTAAGCTTTTCAGACTCTACAGCCATGTAAGGAATGACCAGGTTCTTCTGTCGGCTATGGGTCTCAGACTGATCTATTGTTCTTCTGGATCGGGACACTGTTTTGTTGAAGGCCCACTTTGGACATCCACAGGCCTTAATCCCTCTCTTCAGGTGCCTGTCTTCCTTCTTCTTGGCTTCCACTGTAAGCTGCTTAAATGAAGGAAGCTTGTGGGGAGGGGACCAGGAGTGGTTTTTTTCTGTGAGAAGGCTGTATGTATATGCATTTCTGGTGCTGAAATTAAATGCAGGGACTAAGAAGCACTTAATTTCCCTGCTGCTTAATTTTATGTTCACCTTTATTTTCAAGCCATTATTTTCACAAGGTTTTGGTGGGTGGATCTAGGAAATGCTAAAATAGATGCCATAAATTCAGAATCTGCCCACTGCTCCTCTGAAGTGGTAAAATGGCATATATATATATAGTAGTTTTATCCAGTGATATATATATGGTGCCAGATGGAAGGGTGGGATGGAGGATTCTGTAAACAGCCCCCCTCCCTCTCTATTCCTTTAAAATTATGTGAATTTAGTCTGCCTAAGTGAGCATGAGGCCAAATACACAAAACCATGTGATTATTAATTCTCACTAAATCTTCTTGACCAGGTTTATCAAGCAAATCAAAGATAATGGCATTTATGAATGAATTGATAAGTGCTTTGGACATTTTTATATCTGTGTTAGCTGACTGGATGAAGAAAAGGCAGTTTCATCCTTTGAACACTGGAAAAAACACCACCATCACCACACACCTCACTCTCTGTCAGTCTCTATCTCTTATTGTTGAACATGACAGTTATCTGAGGAAAAACAGTTGGATTTAATCTGACAGCCCAGTAAGGGAATAGTGCCACCAATCTAATTATCCAGTAATCTAGTCAGAATGGGAGTAATTCTAGGCCTTTCTAGGCCTGCTAATCTCATTTCCTGTGCATTAGGAGCCACACATGCTGAGCTTTTAGGGATGAGCCAAAGTCGGACTGGTAAACATAAAGGGGACATGTTTCCTTTCCCTTTTCTTTCTTATTTTTTAAAAAGAGATGTTAAAGTCTATCTGTTAGAAATTGTTTTCCCACTCTTCCCTTTCATCAGTAGTATTTGGTAGCTTTGCTTTAGTCATTAAGTATAAAAGCTGAGCCCACTCCCCCAACTTTAGTGGATCTTGTAGCATCTTAACAGATATTTGTGGCATGAAAGAACAGCCTTCCATGGAGACCCATCATGCCATTCTTTCTTTCTGGAAACAAAGTGGAACAGGGAAGAGTGTTGTAGGTAAACGAGGGCAGCCCAGTGTTAATTTTGCTGACTTCTCCTTGGTTGTTCTGGTGTTAGATACCTAATAAGCTCTGTGTTTCTTTGGGGGCATTAGCATCACCATTCCTGTGTTAGTTCATGCCTAAGACTCGGGGGGCTCTCCTGACCTTGGGGGTGACTTTTTGTATTGTATGAGGAAACACTAGTAGAAGAGATTCTGCTTGGGGAAGCCTAAATTGTAAAGATTATGGCTGCCTTCATGCATGAAATGATTGGTACAAGGGATTTTCCATCAACAGAACACAGACTGTTCTATAAGTTCATTGTATTTATTTATTTATTTATTTATTTATTTATTTATTTATTTATTTATTATATTTATACCCCGCTTATCTTCCTTGCGGAACTCTGAGCGGCTTACAGTTGGCGACATGCGCCAGAAAACAAAATACAATCAGATATAAAGCAACAAAACATAGAATAGACATTAAAAAACCCAGGAGCCCCCAGCGGGCCAACTTGGCTACAAAACCTTAGAGACCAAGCGAGCATAAATAAACGACAACCCTAAGCAAATAATCAACTAAACACAAACATTGGTCACTTGGTAATAAGAGATGGCGGGGGGGGGGAAGGAATAAGTTAATTAGGGCTCGCCAAAGGCCTCTTGAAACAGGTAAGTTTTTAAAGCTTTCCGAAAGGCCAGCAGGGACTCTGCAGAGCGCACTTCGCTCGGGATGGAGTTCCAGAGGGAAGGGGCTGCCACCGAGAAAGCCCGGTTCCGAGTAACCGATTTCCGGGCCTCTCGTGGGGTGGCAACCCGGAGCGAGTGTGCTCGCACCTGCCGAACAGGTCGGGTACACATTGCTGTATCTTTTGAATAGCTGAACCTTCATCACAATGCATTATGGATGATTACATTTCAAGTACTGATGGGAGGAAGGTCTTGCTTTTGCATACAGTTTCTTCATATTTCTTGTCTCTACAACTTTATGGATGTGCATAAAGTTGATCATTCATTCAGGCACCTACTCGGAATTATTTGCATGAAAGTATTTTAAGCAACTTCAAACTCAATATACTGTAGTTTGAGTGGTTAGTACTTTCTGCTGAGGAGAAATAGTCTCACCAAATATAGCAGATTGCTAATTCCAGCAAAGAAGAATGCGCAAGTAACTAGTTAAAGCAAAAAATTACTTGCAGTCAGTTTAATTTGCACTGATTAAGGGACAGCATCAATCCTTTTGTGGTATAGTCTTATGGATGTGATAGTGGTATAGCCTTATTGAATAGGCTTATTTTATATTACAGTCAAGTGGTTCATAGCATTGTGATGTTTTCTTTTTAAAGTAACTAAATCATAAAATTTCGGTTATTTTGGAATAATTAGAAAGAAAAAAGTTATCATTTCAGCACATGCACTAAAATGGCAGTGAACTAATAGGGGAAGAAAAGAATTCCACTGATTCAGCATTCTCAACAAAAGCAGTGTTTTGGCATCTTGTGAAACCAGGTGTGGGGGGAAATGTGTCTCCCTTTGAGAATCATTTGTGAGGTTTATGAGACTTTTCAGGGGAATAATGTATCCACAATATTATGTAGCCATTGAAACCTGTGCCTTTTATAGAGTATCACCACATGCTGCTTTGCTGCTGGAGAAAAATATGTGAATTAGATAAAAGGTTTGTAGGAATGCACAGTCTCTGAAATGTTTGCAAAAAGTGTGTAGATTTCAAAGTGGGAAGGAAAAGCAAAGTGTCACAACCTGATACAGGCAAATGCAGCAGAAAATGCAAGTGGGATTCATAGAAACACAATGGATTATGGTAGTTGCCATTGAATGCAGTTACAGGATTTTCAACTTAACATTGATGGGAGAAAGACAGATGTAAATAGAGGAATAAGATGAGATCAAAGGCCTGCACTAACAAATCCAGAATACATGGAATCACCTATATTTAATATTGAAGGCAATTGATGCTTATATTGAGCAGTTAAGTAAGTACAGCACCCATTATGCTTGAGCTTGATATTATCTTCTGCTGTATTATCCTATACAGCTGTTCATAGAAAATTTTCATAGATAAGTTGCAGAGGTAGAAGATTAATGATAAGACAACTTACATATTGTTACATACACTGTACAGTGGAACCTTGACTTACATCCTGCTTGACTTGCAGCATATTTGACTTGCAGCAAGAAGGGGCCTGTTTGACTTGAGTCGCAGGCTTTGACGTACAGCTTGGAGCTCCAACGCAAGGCACCAGAATCAGGCAGCAGCCACAAACCAGGATCATGGCTGCCGCCTCCCAACTGCTCCTGCCTTCTTCCTGCACCGGTGGCTTCGGTGAGGCCAGCTCCGAGCAGGTGGAGCTGGTCCTCGGCCTCACCGAAGCCGCTGCTGCTGCCGGAGGAGAAGAAGGGCCAGGAGCTCGGGGCTGGCCTCGCTTCTTAGACAGTCGGCTCAGTCTTGTAAAAAATCTGGCTGCAGAAGTCTGGTCCACAATGGAAGCATTTTAGTTGGGGAGCAGTACAGTTATGGGACTCTAATGGTAAGCATAGAGTTGTTCAGAACTTGGAACATCAGGTTAAAAATCAGTAAAACTTAAATGATAGACATTGTTGCTATGAACATTAAAAAGTGGAGGCGTATAAACTTGTGGACTATACTGTAATTCCACTTCCTCCTCCTCTCTTTGAAGTGACATTTCATTTACATCCCTGGAAGGAATCTCCTGTCCCAGTCAAATTTGTGTTAAATTGCTGTTTTCGGGGGTCTTTTTCATAGTCTGGAATGGATTAATCCACTTTCCCGTTACTTTCTATGGGAAAAGTAAGTCAAGGTTCCACTGTACGTTGTGATGTTTCATGCACTTCTGCCTTGCTGGTCCATGACCATAATAAAATTTTATATATTTACCTCTATTTAATAGTGAAGGCAATTGATGCCTGTATTGAGCAGTTAGTGTTTGTTGGAGATGGGTGAGATATAATTAGCAAAGTGCAAACCTTGTATGCAAAATGTTCCATCTTGATTCCCTTATATTTCTGTTCATCAGTTAGCAGAGCAGGAAAAAATGTGGGCATCTAATTTTAGGAAGGTACAGCTTGTGAAAGGTAACAGTATTGGGAACTAATGCTATTTACATAGGTGTTGGGATCATTTGGACTTCTAGGTATTTTCTGTGTTATCTCCCATGAGACCCACCAAGCATGGCCTATCCAGTGGTGGCAAACCTTTGGCACTCCAGATGTTTTGGACCACATCTCCCACAGTCCTTTTTCATTTGGCAGTCTAGGCTAGGAATTCTGGAGTGCCAAAGGTTCGCCATGCAGTGGTATCCAATGTTTGGACACCCCTGGACTAAAGGATTATGGGGACTGTGATATAAAACGCATGGAGATTCAAAGTTTTCCCATTGCAAGGCAGCTTGACATGTCCCTGGTTTGTTGAGGCAAAACAAATCTGCATTAAGTAAGCATCCCTAGTTTCCTATCTTCATTTTGATTCTAAATGAAACCTTGTGTATATCTAGAACTATGTATCTGTATTATATATTGTATATATGGTGGAAAAATGAATGACACATGGAAAGCAAGCACTGTAATGATCAGTGCTAGACTGCTGTGTTGTCTGCAGGCCAATTGTCAGGAAATGTGATGTCTCTATGGTAAAGTGCTGATGTTCATGAGTTTGGGAAATACATTTAGTGTTGTGACAAAATTCAGATTTTTTTTAACAGTGCTAAGGGCATGATTCTACTGTGTGCTGGCTTGGTGACAGCCATATTTATCCTGCCTGACATGCCCCCCTTCCACCATTCACCGTTTTGTTGTCAGGCCGTGAGCGAAATTAATTCCATCCTCAAATGTTTAAGTTGCTGAAATGATGTTCAGAAATACCCAGTTTATGTTATGTAGAAGGAAAGTGCTGATCCTAGGTATTTAACTATATTTGTGCTGGGGTAGCAAAACATCCTGGCAGTTATTTTTAAAGCAAAACCACCATCAGTGTGCCGCCTTCTCCCTTTAAACACTCTCGACAGCCAGCCCAGTGTTGGTTGCCCTGATTGGTAGTGATTCTCCTGAGTCTCAGGCTGAAGTCTTTTGTATCATAAGATATCTTATACTGTATTTTTAATGGGAGGTGCAGGAATTTTCATCCAGTTGCCCAAAAGCATTTCAAAATATTTTACTTTTGCTTGAACCAAAGATAGTGCTTCTGTAGTAGGAAATGTGTGTCTACAGAGGACAAGAGTCATGGAGACAGTTAAGTCCACCTGGGTGTTTCTCTTCTTGTCTAGCTGATTTGCCTTCCTCCTCCAATATAGGCTGTCAGTCTCCTGGATGACTTACTTTCTTCCCTTATCAAGCCTTCTTCCATCTCAGCTGACAAGTGTAGCATAATGTAACACATGAAGCAACTTTCCTGATGCTCTTATAGTAAAACCTGTTTTCTTTGTTTTCACTGAGATAGTTTGATCCCATTTATAGTATGCCACTTCTGAACCATTTACAGCTCCATGAGCTAGGATGCATCAAAATGGTAGCACAATGCAGCATCAGTCCACAATATAATACCATGTTAAACTAAAAGTGATAATTAAAAAAAAACTCACCTGAAATGATCTCTTCAAAAAATCTCACCCGAAATGGATCTTACTCCATGGATGTCCATGTCAGTCTCACCTCCGGACAGATGGAATCAATAGTCTCTGTTGATCTTAAATGCAGGGCTCAGCTCATATGGGAAGATGCATCCATTCTCTGCCTTATACTTTTATGACTGTTGCTTCAGCTGGGATGTATATTGTGGTGGTACCATAGTTCCAAAAGCTGACTGTAACATTTCATTCATTTTAAACCCTCTGTGTATTCTTTTTTTAAAAAAACTTGGTATAATCATTGCTCCATGGACTGAATCATAATTGTTGACCTTCCTGCAGTCCTGAAATGGAATGGTAAAACAGTAGTGGCTGGAAAAGTCCTGGCGTGGGCTACAAGTGTGTGTTTTAGACTGCTCCAGTGTTTGAACTGTTGGAGAGCTGTGGATTCTTTGTGTTAATGGCTAGCATTCCGTCTTCCTATAAACTGCAGATTGCAATTTTGCACCCTTACTTCCAAGATCAGACAGGGAAAGGAAGGCAGTTATAAAGGGGTGTGGGGATGATTAAGAGAAGAGGAGGCCAGGATGAACAGGGATGGGGGCTGAAATTAAGAGAAGGGAGTAATGAACAGAAGGGTGATGGCAATGACCCAGTCCTGTGCTTTTTTGGTGAGCTTTGCTTCTCAAAATGAAATAGTAATGCTGGCCTGGGGAGATTGTGTGAGTTACTGAGATACTAATGAGAAAAAATAGCTGTCTTCTGCTCTCCCCTGGAGATGAGGAATCTCCAGGTTTGAAAGTTCCACGTAGAGGTTTCTAGGTGAACCAAGGCAGCCCAAATTGATGAGAACAAAGAATTTGGTGCATGCTATTTGCAACCTATTCCAGATGGATTGTATAAAGGCTGCAATTCCAGTTCCATCTAGCTCACCTCTCTTTCTCTTGCGCGCTCTCTGAAGCCATTCAAACACAGTTGCATGTTTGTTTGTTTCTTGAGTTGGTGTACAAAAAGAAAACAACATTAAAAGTGGGAACAAGAGACAAGATTACCTACAGTGTCATTATAATTATACGCTGCTGAAGTGGAACAGAAACATCTTCACCTAATTTATGCAGAATTGCTAGGGAAATTCTGGGTCTTGTCACCCAGAATTGAAGATAAACACCTCCACATTACCCACCTTCACTTACAGAATCAGCACTTCTAATCTCACTGTCACTATAAGGGAGCAAAGGTAGAGCTAAGCTTTTCTGACTGCTTTAAATGTTTGGAGGTGGGTTGAGATGTCACCACACAAAGAGAAAGAGAGAGAGAGAGAGAACATTTGAAGAGGCATGGTCCTATGAAGCACCATGTTCAGGTCTAGCTTCTTGGTTTGACCAACTTAGTGATCCTTAGCACATGGATTTGTTCTCACACTGCTCATTTTGACTTCCATGTTTGATTTGATCATAAAAGGCATCCTGAGATAGATACCATTTTGAGTGAGGTGAAAGGGACGATGTGTGATATCCTAAGATTCAACTTTCACATTCCCTTTGAAATGCAGAAACCTTTTAGGAAGGTTGTACCCGTCAAATATGTATCTTTACACACACACATTCCTTTATTTGATTTGTTTGCAACAATCTTGATATATTAGGTTGCTATGCAATTTTACTATCAAAATTTATATCTTTTAAAAACAGGCCTGCACAATGTGCCGACTGGGCGACCAGTAGCCTGCGGGGCCATCAGAAGTCACCTGCCAGGCTCCCAACCCACCACCAGCGGTGGTACGTTGGGGGGGGATTTCTTTTGCCCTCCCACCTGCCTGGATGGTTGGTCCGGATGTCTACCATTTCCTTAACTTCTGCTGCTGCCACACCACACCCTCACTTGGCTCCTCCATAGGAGACTCTGCCCTCCTACTCAGGAGCACCCATGAAGCACACATGTGCTTCTGGAAGTAGAGCACAGGATGTGCAGCACTTTTGAAAGTGGACTGTGGGCCGTGTGGTAGCTGAAGGAAAATAACTGTGTTTGATAGATCCTTAGCTAATGTCCTACTTGTTCTTCACCATGGTGTTTATTGATGGCAAATAAATTTTCCTGGTGACAAGGTGCCTTTGTAAGGATGCAAAGATAAAAAAATAGGGGGTATTAGCTGGTCCTTATAAACAATCAGAATGCCTCCCTGTAAAAAGAAACAGCTGCTGGTTTGCACTTTGGTAAAAGATGCTAATAGATATTCAATACACAGGACCTCCAGTTTTATCTGTTATCTAATGATGGTGTTTTTAGAAGCATTTATTTTTAGTCTCCTTTAAAATGCCATTTTAACTGAAATAGAAGCAGCTCTGCATTGCTGTAGAAATTCTATCTATATATTTTCTGGGGAAGTATAAATAACTGAAGTTGGCTTCTGAAATACTTGGCATTCATCTCAGTTGGAAAAGAAAGTCAGATTAGCCAATCTTTTTAATCAAACAGTGTCCAATTTGTTATCTGAAAGACTGTTAGCACAACTATGCATATATCTCAGCATTTCTTCTCGCTGAGAAAGAACAAACAGATCTTCTTTTTCTTTTCTTTTTTACTTTTTGACTTGCAGTAATCCATCCCCATATTTTCTGGGAATGCCCCCCAACCCGTGGATGCTGAAAACCATCATAATAGTGAAAATATTATATGAAATGGTTATAAAACCACACAGAAAAAAATATTTTTACATGCATTACCAAACCTGGCCAGTAGAAGGCATCAGCTACCATGCTATGTATTATTCACTAATAAGTAAACATAGCAGGTCTCTTGTTCCCTCTAGTGGCCAGTTCTGGTAATACATGTGAAAATATTATTTTCTGCATTTTTTCTTTTAACATTTCTAATAATTTCTGGTTGTGTATAAGTGATTAATTGGATACTGTTCTCGTGGATAAGGAGGTCCTACAGTTTTCACAAATAAAAGTATACAGGTGAACAGGTGTATCATTGAAAAATGTTTACAAACATGCATTATTTGGAGGTGCTACAAATACTGACCACTAAGAAAAAAGCAATACAAATCTGTTTATTAGGAAAAATAAAAATTAAAAGCATGGCTAAATTCCCATCTGGTATCAGAAGCAGAAGCTATTGGTTTACAATGTCCAGTTTAATTGTACAGTTGGTCAAAGGCTTCCCATTGTGACCATTCTGCAGCACATGTACAGAAGTGCACTTCTACCAATGCTTTGATTTTCACTACTGTTGCTGCAGCTTCACATGGTGCACCGGGATGAACACAACAAGATTAAATCCTGTGTTACTTCATTTGGCAGGTGCTACTCAACCATAATTTATTCGAAGACGCATTTCAAGCCAGATCAAAAGCACAGGACAAGTATCCAGATTGTTGCACCACAAATAAGACCAAAAAAGGATGCTTGTGTGACACCTTTAAAACTAAAATATTTCATCTGGTTTATACTTTCTGGGCTCTGGTCCATTTTATTTGATGGCACAATTTACAAAAGCTCATGCCAAATAAAACATCTTAGTCATTAAGATGCCACAAGTCTCCTTGATGTTTTTCCACAACAGACTAATTCAATCATACATACACATACACACCGAGAATCTTGGCAAATAAAAGTTTAAAAGTTTCAGATTGGATCAGTGTTGCATATGTTAATTAAATGTTCTTCATTTATTCCCACTTTGGAAGATTGTATTATTTCTGGGATGTTTGTACCAGAGATACATATCTGATTGAAGATCAGAAATATATGTTTACATTGCATTTTTAGAGGAATGAATGCCTTTCAGATATTATTGTTGGTCTGTAAAGCAAGATCAAGGGAACTTGTGGTCCTCCAAGTGTTGCTTGACTCTCGTGTCATTAGCTCAACCATTGAACCTAGTCAACAGGAAACTGAATGGTTCTTTGTGACAATTGGGACTTGCAGCCAAATCCCTCAGTGTCAAATGTTCATGTTTAAGGTTCCAGCTAGACATCCATGATCTTATCCAGAATGATCATTGTTTCTTTTCCTCTTGCTTGCCATTTTGTTTCCCTCAGCAGATATGTCCACCTTGTATGTCCAGTAGGTTATATGGAACCTCTGTCCCATTAGGGTTTTGCTTCTAAGATGGTAGGTGCTTCTACAGAATGTTTTATGCTTTCTTTTTATTGGGATCAGCAAACAAACAATGTTCCTAGTGTTAGTATATATGATTGTGAATGAATTTGTTGAAGAGTTTCCGAAAAATTTGAAGCTTTTGTTGTGACAAGAGACAAGGGAAGTGACGGTGACGGTGAATGAAAGGTGCATCCAAAAGGGGGACCAGAAGGATAAACTAGAAGAATTGGGTCGGAGGCATACAGTTGCATTTGATCCCATGGCCATCTAGCAAAACTGTTAAGAGTAACTATCATTCTGTCAATAGATGCTGTCTCCAACTATTTTTGAATTTATATGCACTGCGCCATGATACAGCTTAGAAAAGCTCACTGGCATGTCTGTGCTATATCACAAGATACTGTGAGGATAAAATGCCCAATTGATTTCTTTGGAGGAAGGGCAAAGTAAAAAAATAAACAGTAAATATTTCCAGAAAAAGCTGTATGCATGCATTTAAGGAAAAGAAATTGCATCAGGTCAAGTCTGCAAGTGCTGGCAACCACCGTTTGAAAGCACATGTGCAAGTTTAGCCACTGTACTTAGTGTTTTTTTTTAAAATCATTAATTTAGTATGTTGAAAGATCAATATAGTTAACAAGTGGTGTCAAGCACATCCTGTTAAGTTTTCTCAAACCAAAGATATTGTCCTATGCTTCAGCCTCAGTGCCTGAGGGAGGCTATAGATTCAAACAGGAAAACATCTCTCTCCTATGTCTGTTAACTGCTGCCCAATTTCACTTTAAAAGCTCAGTTCTTCAAACTGCAAGAAGCTTGTGTGATCATTTCAAGTACAACTCTCCCAGGTGTGTGTGTGTGTGTGTGTGTGTGTGTGTGTGTGTGTGTGTGTGCGTGTGTGTGCTGGAGTGTATTTTCATATTCCATGTAACAAACACAGCAGTTGGATTTGTAATCACATACAGTAACTACATTATAGAGATGGGCACGACTCAGAAAAATTATGTTTCGAGTTGTCGTTTTTCGGGACGGGTCCATTTCGGGTCGTTTCCGTTTTTTGCGAATTTTTTCAAAAATTTGTTGTTTCGTTTTTCGTTTTTTCGTTTGTCATTTCTACCCGCTTTTTGTGTCCCGCAATCAGGGCCGCCGGAGGTGGCGGGGGGGCATGAGCGGGGGATGGGCGGGGGTGGGCGGGCGGCGGGGGGCATGGGCGGGGGGCGGGTGGGGGGCGGTGAGGGGGCATGGGTGGGGGGCAGGCGCGCGGCGGCGGTGGCGGGGGGTGCGGGCTCGCGGTGGCCGCGGGTCCCGGGCGGAAAACAAACACTTTAAAACTGGGTGATGGACTTGCCTGCTGCATTTAAATGCGCGCTCACTTGCTTCACCCCTTCGGTGAACTCGTGGAGGCTGAAGTCCTGGTCGAAGTAGGCGTGGATGAGGAAGAAGTAGAAGCGGGTGCGGAGCCACACCAAGGGGTTGGGGAGGGACCCTCAGCAGGAGCCCTGCCTGGCTCGGCTTCTCCTTCTAAACTTTACATGCAATATCAGGATAAAGGTGCATGTCATGTTGACATTTCAAGATACTATCTCAAATTCCAGCTGAGAATTCCTTATATCTGGAATATATGCCTGCATAATGTTGAAAGACAGTGGGAAACCATGAACATGAGGGGTTCAGCAAATTAAACAGGACATTCTATGGCTCTCATCAGGTTTTAGAGAATATAATTCTGTGTTCTCTCATCTCACTAGCCATATTTGGCTTCAGATATTCTGTGTGCTGTCATTTCAAAGAAGTATGTTCTATTCGTACAGTATGGTTCTGTCAAGGTTAAATATGACACTTGAACAAAGTCCTCAGAGCAGTATGTGAATCCTTAGGAGTTCAAGTCTGTGGGGGTCCATCACAGTTGACCATTTTTGCTGATAGCATTAATTTCAGAGTGAGTTCAGATAACCATGTCAAAGTTCATATATGTATCAAATAATTAGTTGTTTCATTGTTTATATGCTTCCTCTATCTACAGAGGATGAGAATAATCAGTTGTTTTCACTCATGGAGAAGTAACTAGTTTCCCAGACTTTCACACATCATTCATTCAACTTTTGAAGTGGAGAAATGATTCCGGGTAATGCCAAGTTGCTTTTTAATATGCAGGAGCATAAAAACAATATAAACATACTTTAAGAATAAAAAGAGCAAAGAGAATATTTTAATTTCATTAAAAATGCAGGAGTTTATAGCCTGAAAAAATAAATAACTTTTGGTACAGGCATGTTACCTCATCGACATTCTTGCACCTAAGAAAAGCTACAGTTACAATTCTTACAGCTTTGAAAAAAAACTATAGTTATAAATGTTAAGGATATATGAAGACCGGACTTAAGTTTCGTGTGCATACCCGAGTCAGAAAAATGCATTTCAATTATCACATTTTATCTAGAAAATTTACAGTTAAGAACTTACCATGTTTTCTACTCTATAAGATGCACTCCCCCCCCCAACAGTAAGGAAAAATGTCTGTGCATCTTATAGGGTGAATACATCCCCCAGCAGGAGCCTCCAGACTGCTATGGAGACCTCCAAACCTGGTGCAGGTTCCAGCCTCAGTTGCAGCCCCAGCAGAGGTTTCCCGACCCAGCTGTTAAAAAAAAAAATTACCTTCCATGATTGATCCCCCCCCCCCGCATTACAATAGAAGAGGGAGAGCAAACAGCTCTACCAGAGACCATAGAGATGAGAAACTGGCTAGAGAGTCACCACCTACCATGATGACCATAAAGCTGCTCTTCAACACAGACAGAATGGGGCTGGGGCCTCCACCAGGTCTGGAGGCCTCTGCAAGGGCCGGAGGCTTCCCTGCATGGAGACCCGAGCAGTGGGGGCAGCTTGTCTTCTCATTTTACTCATCAGCCATGTTGCTTCGGGCCTCCCAATAGCAGCATGGCTGGAGAGTAAAGTGGGCTAGAGATGTACCAGGACCACAGTACGTATGTGTGAATATTTTTTTCACACATACTTACCTTTAAAACTAGATACATCTTATGGTCCAATGCATCTTATGGAGCAAAAAATGCGGTAAATCATGTATTCATGTTTAAACTTGCAGGAGCATAATAGTACTATATAAACATACTTCAAGAATCAAAAAGAGCAAAGAGAATATTTTAGAGCGTACAAAAATAGAGAATACACATCTAAGATAATGACTGCATTTTTTAAAAAAATGTTATAGCTTTAAGCATTATAGGTTTGAGCAATTCTTTGGCTTTCATCATATCCAGATATACATGAAAAACCTTAGTTTTTCTCACCCAATCTATTGGCATTTGTTAATTTAAATTTAGGGAAGGAAATCCATGTTAGACGGCTTTTGATCATTCTATGTGTGTTCCCTGCTTCTGATAATGACGTCCACTGCTGTGTGTACTGTCTCACATCTGTGTGTATTTTTTAGCTGTCTGAATGTTTTGCTTCATTTAGGTAAACATGTAGATATCCAGTCATTTGGCTGACAGCCGCTAGAATTGCTAAAAACAGAAATTCTAATAGACAGAAAATGCTGATAAGTTTCTTTTGTAAACATGAAAGCTACTTTTGCCATGAAAGTAGGGATGCAGCATTTTTCTATAGGTTATTCTTCCTTTGGTGGAAAATCATGTGTATTCTACAATGGGTTCATCCTGGATTGCAAGCAACTGTATTGTGCTTTGTTGGTCAATGGTGTTTTACATGTACAGTAACCCCCACCTATCACGGGGGTTAGGGACCCGACCCGACCCCCAATAATTGAAAATCCACAATATGCAGATGCTAGATCGGGTTGGGCCTGGGGGCGCTGTACTTACCTCAGGCCTGGTGCTGCCCCAAATGGGCCTCCAATGACCTTCCCGGGCCTATCAGAGGGCCCAAAACTGCTTTCCAGTGATCTGGAAGTCACTTCCAGTTTGCCAGAAAGCACTTCCGCGGCCTCCAACAGGCCTGAGAAGGCCATTGGAGGCCTCAGAAGTGGTTTTCAGCTATCCAGAAGTCACTTCAGTTTGCTGAAAAGCACTTTTTGGGGCCTCTGAAAGGCCCAGGAAGGCCATCAGAGACCCATTTGGGGTAGTGCCAGGCCTGGGGTAGGTACAGGAGGCCTGAAACAGGCCCATCCAGCTTACCCCAGGGGGTCTTCCCTTTCATGTACTGCGGTCCTGCAATATACCAGGACCGCAGTATATGAACCACGAAAGGGCGTGGAAACACTGTATTTTGCCAGTCTGGTCAAATTAGCTGCTTGCCCTCTAATATTAACCTCTAATAGAAATGCAGCACGTTGTTATACAAATCTCGATTTTATTATCACAGCTTAAATTTGCAAGGTAGCAATTCTTATAACCCCGTTAATAAATTTAACACTATTTATACAAAATATTTAAGTTTGAAGAATAGAGGGTCGTCCTTTTTAAAATAACCATGCAGTCCAAGTCTGTTTTAAAGATAAAGACCTGTAAGTGTGAAGGGCAAGAAAGCATTGTGAAATTGCTCAGCAATAATTAGCACTTGAATAGCAATGGGCAGATATATTCTCTGGGTGGATGCATCATCTTTCTGTTTAAAGTACAGTGGCCATATTCCTAATAATTTCCATGTCCCAATGTGTCAAATGGTGAAAATACAGTGGTGAGTTCCCTTGAGGCAAGAGGTGGATGTTGGTCTGGTTGGAGGTTTGTTTGCACCTTCACATGATATCTGTTGTTTGTTTGATTGGAAGGAACCTTTCTGGGCTGAGGTGGTTTTATATCTACCCACTGCTAACCAGTCATTTCTTCCAGCCTTTGAATTCAAAGAGAACTCTGTCCCTTCTGAGTGTTTCTTTCTCTCCTTTTCCTTAGTTGATGGTAGTTGTTTGTTTGCTGTTCATTTTGTTGATTGGTTAAGTATTTGTACAATAAAGAAAATAGCATATGCATGTCTAAATTTAATGGTAAGAAAAGAATTTTTTTTTATTCTCTCTCCTCCAAATGTCTCAGAATACATGGAATTCTGGTTCATAATTATTTCTGAATTTGCATCTCTATATGTAATTTAGAACATGGAAATGTTATGCAGATTTCTCTTCCCTCTTGTCCATTTAGAGGTGTTTTTCCTCTGTTTTTGGTAATGAGTAAGTGGTTACCCTTGTGAATAATCAAGGACTTGCACCTTGTTTGTAGAACAGTGCTGTGTGTTCAGCTGTCTTACATATTTACAGAAAAGGTAACTTTCCTCTTAGTGACCAAAATCCTGTTGCCCAGTTATGCAAGAGGCATAACATTTGTGGCCAATTGCCATAAAATAAGAAATATCTGTAGGCATCATCTGTTAAAAACATAGTTGTTTGATTTGGCATACAACAGATAATGCCTACGGGGATTTCTTAACTTACAGCAATTTGTCCTAAAAGTTGTGCCTTCTACATAATTGTAGAACAAGATTTCAGACATATCAGTATCCTCAAATTTGTGGAAGTAATACTAAATATTAAAGGTCCATGCAGATAAAGATGAGTGAGGGACCAGTAAGCGTTGGAATATGGTAAGAGCTACATTTAGAGATGGGCATGAAATGATTTTTTTTCATTTCATTATTCATTATTCATTTCATTATGTAACAAAACGAATAACGAACCTGGGGCAAATTTAACGCAAACCAAACCTAACTGAACCGAGAAAAATTGGTTCAGTTAAGTTCATTTTGTTAATGGGAGTGGAGATGTTTCCTACCTGGTGCTGGTCCAGCGGTCCTTTCGTGCCGAGCTGCACGGAGGGAGCACGCACCTCATCGGTGCCGCGGCGGGCTCGAGCCTCAGCCTAGCCCCAGGAGGAGAGGTAAGAAGCAGGCGGCGTTTAGGCGGCCGGAGCAGCGCAGCTTCAAAGCTGCCCCCTTGTGCCTCACTCCCGTGGCCCATTATCACGGAGCCGATCAAGAGGGGAGATAAGGAGGCCACGCTTAGGCAGCCAGAGCAGTGCGACTTCAAAGCCGCCACCCCTTGTACCTCCCTTCTGCGGCCCATTATTGCAGGGCCGATCGGGAGAGGAGATAAGGAGGCTGCGCTTAGGCAGCCCCCCAGGGGCCACACAGTGGGCGCTGGGAAAAAGGGTAAAAATGAATAACAAATTAATGAAACAACGAAATGACTTTTTGCAAAAATTCACAAAAAACGAAACGAAATGAACCAAACTCCTTAATGAAACAAAACGAAATGAAACACCATTTTTTCGATTCATGGCCATTTCTAGCTACATTTCAGACATTATGAAGTTAATGTGAAGTGGACCTCACCTGGAAATATGAACCAATGTCTCCTGTCTCTTTCACGTGTGTGTGTGTGTGTGTGTGTGTGTGTGTGTGTGTGTGTGTGTGTGTGTGTGTGTGTGTGTGTGTGTGTGTGTGTGTGTTTTCTGACATTGCAGTTGTGACCAACTCTCTGTGACCTCATGTCCATGGAGTTTTCTTGGCAGGGATACTGGAGTGGTTTGCCCATTCCTAATACAGATGCCTACAGCACCTGGTGGTCACCCATCCAAGTACTAACCAGGGTCAACTCTGCTTAGCTTCCACAGTCAGGTGAGGATGGATATGCTTAGGGCATCTAGGCAGCAAGGTTCTACAAAAGGAGTTGTCTTTGCCTGTTCTCCCTCTCTCTAACTTGCGCTTCACTCATGCTGACCAACTGAGCGAGGCAGAGACGGTGAGCGCTTGCCTGAGTTTATGGGCATTGCCCAAGCTGCTGTCGCCCTATCTGCTTTTACTTTGTTTTGGTATGTTTTGTTATGTATTCTTGGTAAAAAGGTAAAGGTTCCCCCCACACCTACGTGCTAGTCGTGTCTGACTCTAGGGGCGGTGCTCATCTCCGTATTCAAGCCAGAAGAACCAGTGTTGTGCAACTCCATGGCCATGTGGCCAGCATGGCTGCAAGGAAACACCGTTTTACCATCCCGCCTTTTACGGCCGTACCTATTTATCCAGTTGCATTTACATGCTTTTGAACTGCTAGGTTGGCAGGAGCTGGGGTGAACAGCGGGAACTCGCTCCACTGCGTGGCACTCGGAATTCAAACCGCCTAGCTGCTGACTTTGAAGTCAACAGTTTTCGGAGCCTTAGTCCACTGAGCCACCACACTCAGTGTAGTTTGTTGTTTTATTAGTAATGTCCTGCTTAACCTTTTAATAAATTTTTTACTAAGGTTTATTATTTAGGACTTCATTTTCATCTCAGTGTCTTCATTTTTTCCCATCAGTAAGAAATATCCCGCTTCTCTTGAAACATGCCAGTTATTACTGATACCAGATATGCCCTGTATTCGTGTTATTTCTATACCTCTGCAATTGTACAAGTGACCACTGAGGCCCACTTCTTGACCCTTTGCAGAGATTCCCAATGGGGCAAAGGGGAAAATTGGGTCCTTTAACAACACAGTCTGAAGGGGAAAATGATTTAATAAATGCTAGAAACACTTTAAAAATTGCATGTACACAAAGACAGAATGCGAAAGTGAGAGAAAGCGAGAGCAAGACACTGTAATGTTAGAGGATGCACAATTATGATGCATTGTATACCATTGTTTTATCTTCTCCCACTTCATTCCCAGGCATGTTTTGCAAACTGAAATAATTTCTTTTTACATTTGTTAGGAATTTAAACTTTTTCTTAGTTCATATTCTAGTATCTTTTAGCAGAAACTAGGGACACATATTCAAACTGAATATTGCACATAAAGTTAATAACAAACAAGAACAAAACAACAACAACCCTTCTTGGTATTTGCAGGTTCAGCAACTGGGAAAAATGATTTCAAGCCTTGTCAGCTATTGCAGCTAATTAAAAAAAACACACCTCTCTAGGTATATGCACTTAAAATTGCTGGTTGTTTTCCCAAGCTATGTCAGCATTCAGCCAGTAATTTACAGACCAGCAATTCTAAGCAGATGTCTTTTCCTGCAGACCTCTTTTACAGAAGTGTACCTGTGGAGGAGATCTAATGGGATGCAGTTCTAATACGTGTCTAATTATCCCTACTTTTAAAATTTCGAGCTGGCTGATTTCATTTTTGAAGATGGAGTCAAGTCTACAAGCGGATGCTTGGTGGACTAAAAAGAAGCCCTCTAGTGAGAAGGGATGGACTGTCACCTGAGGCAATACTTAACAGAAGAAACTGAGGATTGCAAAAAAAAGTATACTGTATTGTCAAGTGAATGAGCCTCTTTTTCAGAGGCTCTGGTCACTAATGTTTTATTGTTAAAGAAATAGCATACAGCTAATAAAAAGCAGCTGGGTGTGGTCCTGGACTCAGCCCTCTCCCTGGAAACCCAGGTGATGGCAGTCTCCACGGCTGCTTTTTTCCAACTCCGCAGGATCGCCCAGATCCGTTCGTATCTCGATGAGTCCTCCCTGAGAACAGTTGTGCAGGTCCTCATGATTTCAAGGATCGACTACTGCAACACACTCTACGTGGGGTTGCCCTTGACCCTTGTCCAGAGACTCCAACAGGTACAGAATGTGGCAGCCAGACTGGTAGTAGGTGCTCGCAAATAAGATCACATCACCCCAGTTCTGGCTGCCCGTTGCTCTCTGGATAAGGTTCAAGGTCATGGTTTTGGTTTACAAAACCATCCACGGCTTGGGACCTGAATACCTGGCAGAGTGTATCTCCCAGAGGTCAACTGAGGCTAGGCCCACTCAAATGTCGCAGGTGCGCTCACTCAGGGTGGCCACTCCTAGGGAGGCGCGAAAGTCAGTAACTCGCAGCCGGGCCTTCTCTGTTGTTGGCCCTTCATTATGGAACCATCTACTGAGTGAGCTGCGCCTTGCACAGTCCCTGCCCGCGTTCAAAAAGGCTTTAAAAGCTATGCTTTTTAAGGAGGAATATGGTGACCTTATTTCTACTTTTTTCTTCTTTTTTTGTGTGTCCACTGCATCTTGCTGAGGGTTCCCCCTCTTTTTGCTTATATTGTTGTTTTACCTGATGTTTCCCTATATTGCTGTTTTACCTGATGTTTTTAATCTATAAACCGCCCAGAGTTCCTTATGGAAGATGGTGCAGTATAAAAGGGTAACAAGTAAATAAATAGAAAACTCAATGTCTATGTAACAATAATTTATTAACATCTCAAATGTAAATACAGTGCAAGTCTTCTAAACAGTAGTAGGGAAGGGACAACATATCTATTTAATTCTCCACTGCGTTCTAGTTGGGGTTTTTAACTTCAGTTTTTTTTTCTGTCCCAGGCATAAAGAAAGTTTCAAGTGTCTATGATTTTTTTCAGATGTAACCTAAAGCAAAATCACCATTAATTTCCACTGGCCATATTCAGAAGCTGCAGCTATTTCCAGTAAGTGAAGGGTATGTTGTACTAAACTGCCATATAGATGTCAAAAATAGGGAAGTGCTCATAGCAACCCTGTTTTAGTACTACAGTGATTTGCTAGAAAGCATTTCAAACTCACACATTTAAGAATTTAAAGCCCTGGCCATCAAAATGCCAAAGCCTACATTCAATTGTCAGAGATCCAACTAGAGCAAACCCACTTAGTCAATGGAAGCAAAACAAGTTGAGAAGACGTATTGCCATCACAAAAACCAAATACAAAAGTGGAATAGGTGATACCTTTAGGCTACTAGAAAATTAACAAAAATGTTGCTAATATTTCAAAGGCGAAATCCTCTTCCTCAGAGCAGTACCAATAGGTTTTAACATGACAAAAGATGGATTTGCCAGGACTTATTTCTTAGATATAAGGTCCTTGACAAGATGGGAAAAAGCCAGGCAGTTTCTTAGTTGAGGCTCAGAGATTGGATGTTCTTAGGATGCATCTGAAATGAAGGGAGGGAGGTGTTTTTATTGTCCCAGTCCTTCCAAAGACATGTCATGGCTCAAGTACACACTTTCATACCTCCTCAATGTGGCTTAGCGAGGCCAATGGCCCCTGCCTTGTCGGCGAAGGGGGAGGGGGTTGGTGCAGAAGGCCCATGCATTTCATTTGGGTATTGGGATAAAATTTGGAAAAGACCACTGGGTGTAGCCAATTGGATCAAATAAAAAGGAAAGATTACCCAGTGTTGAAGTCTTGTCATGTCTCTGTTGATGGTCCATTTGCCTCTTCCTTGGAACATATGAGGGGTGGGGGCTCAATGGGAAATTGATACATCAACACTTCATTGGCACTTCACTGAGCTTATTTTAGTCTATTTATGAAATACCTGTGTGTTGAATAAACATTGTTGCTTTCCATTCAGTATTTTGTTTTATTTTCATTGCAGAGGAAAGTGAATGAATAGTTGAAACATGCTACAAATCAATCCGCTGACAATATAAGGCAGTGGTGTCCAAACTCCAGCACTCCAGATGTTTTGGTCCACAAATCCCACAATCCTTTGTCATAGGCAATACAGGCTTGGAATTGTGGGAGTTGTGTTCCAAAAACATCTGGAGGGCCAAAGTTTGGACAGCCCTGATATAAGGGGATCTTGATTTGTTTCTGTTTTATCCTAGATAGGTGAATTTTAGAATAATTGTTATGAATGAGGCATTTATCTCTTGTATGTAAGATTAAGGGCATATATATTGAGCACAACATACCTTACCTAAGCAAGATATACAGACCATACTAACTTTTAATGTTTTGGATGGAAACCCTATGGCCACAGCTTGGTAATAACAAAAAACCAAGACTTGGTGCAGCATGGGACTGTGGTCCCACACATCAGAAAATCTGCTTACTGTTACCTGAGCAGTATCTCCCAAGCACCTGCTGGGAGACATCATGGAGTAAGAGGAGGTGGGAATTCAGTGTCAATTGGAGGTGAGGCATTCAGCAGCTCCTAAGGTAGACATGATGGTAACATTTCCCCCCAGGATGCCTACAGAGGATTGGCAAAATGGGGAAAGGTCTGTTTCATATAATGGATCTGACCTCATGCCAATAGCCACCTACAAATGCATGTGACTATGGGGTGGGGGTAATTTATCCCCAGTGACATATAGCAGAGTGACCAAAATATTGTGACAAGGAGACAGAAGCACAAACCCAGGGGATGGGAGTGCTCCTACAGTAATGATGAATCCCAGTGAAGGAGGATGGAAAAGCACCAAGACAAACTTGCTTCTGAAGAGCCCCACCCTCTCTGTGCCATTCTCTCAGTCTTGCACTTCAAACAGCCACTTTGGACAGTCTCCACCTGATTCTTTGGGCCAGCTGCAGAAGAGTTCTGCAGGAGACCAATGTAAACCTCCTGGCTTCCTCGAAAGGAACATAACAATTTAAAGAAGAGCATTTAATTTAGTAACAGTAAGTATACAATATTAAAGGATTGATGAATGCAATACCAAAAAACATACGCCACACAAAAACACATTACATGCAGACGGCACTGCATTGTGTTTAATTGATATTAATATGACTGCTGGAAACCACCCGGAATTCCCCTGGAAAACGGGCAGTATAAAATACATAGATAAGTAGTAAATAAATAAATGGACCAAAGGGGAGCCATTTAACACCAACATGTGGTTGACTAGATTGCGTCTCCAGGAGTGATTTCCATATGAATCCCCACCATTCCAATCTGTTCCAGAGCAACCCAGACTAGATGACTCCATGTTGCTAATGTAACTGTACCCTCTTGTTTGAATGTTGGGAATGTAGCACTGTTTTTTGTAATATGGGTGGAATGCTCTCTGTAGCTGTCAAAAGCCTATTAGTTGAAACTGGGAAGAGGCAAACCAAATGGCCAGATTATCAAGATGCCATCTGATAATGAAACAATGCCCAGCTTTTCTGGCAGTATGGCTGTATATTGCTTGGGATGCATCTGTAAGCGATGTGGCCTGTGTCCCTTTGTACCCTCAGATTATTGCCCCATTTCTGCCAAAGCAACGTTGCCTATTGGCTCCAAAATTATTGACACACACTCCACGTATAAACAAATCAGGGAATGAACAGGAAATTCTGTGCCAAGATATGAAGGGCCCTCATTTTAGAAGACCAAGCTTTTGTGTAGTATGGACATTTTAACTGTTGCTAAATTTAGATAGGGTGGTACTGAGCTGTCTGGTGGCAATATCAGATGTATTCATTATAACTTAATATTCCATGCACCACAAAAAGAATTACATTTATTCCTTTGGGTAAAGTGAGGTTATATAGTTGCATTATACATGGGTTCTGATAACCATAAAAAGATAAAATTTTACCAAGCTTTATTCAGCTCATCTATTTTGATTGAATAAATTATATGTATTGTTTTCTGTTTAAGCTTCCAGTGATTTACAAGATGAAAGACTCAGCTAGAATACTGTATATCATGCAAGTCCCTGTATTGACATCTTTTTCATAAAACCTAATATCAACATATGAAAGGGGAATTATTTCAGAACTGTTTTTATGGTAATTGTGTTTCATACAAACAGATAAATCATGCAGATAGGTCACTGCCTACATTCAAGTTAAGTACAACTAGGAGCTTGTCAGTATAAATCATATATTATTTTCCCCAAGTGCTAATGGAAATGTGCTCAATAACTGAGAATGCATAAGCAATTCTTGTAAATGAGCATTAGTTGTTTGTGCTTAGAGGTATTGGGAGGGATGCAGGGGGAGTGAATAATTTAAATGTCTTCAACAATTCCTTAGATCATTGGTTGGTATTCTTGAGGCTTTAATAACGAATGCATTCTGGATAGTGTAGAAATGATGCTTATTTTTTCCTCTTTATCATGCCTCTTCTTCTTCATATTTTATTATGAATCACATTTTGCAATTACACCCATTCTGCTTCTTTGGACAGTGTACTTTCCTCCAAGATTTAGCCCATACAAGACATCTCTTGATTTTTCCTGGGAGTTAAAGAACCTGCCTCCATATGTTCAATTCATTCAAATGGGTGTGCTCTGCAACTTACTATGTTAAGAGTAAGTCATCGTTCTAGTAAGCCCATATGAATCAATAAAATTTATAGAGAAATTGACTCATCAAATCTCTCTTTGATTCAGTTTGACTACTCTAGTACAGCTACTGCACTAACCAACAGGATTTCATGTAGGATCTTACCTAACACATGGTATGGCATGTTCAGACCTGTATAGGTATACATAATAAAGGGTCATATAAGAATCAAATATGTGCCCAAGGTGAAGTGAAGACACATGCTGTAATATCATTGGTGAAGCAGGTCAGCAGTACATATTGGTCTTCATTCTTATTCATTTAGGGAAGCTGTCTCAGCATTAGACAGCTTAATAATCTTGTGTTGTCAAGTCAATTATGGTTTTGCAGGTAGAAAATACTCAGAAGTGGTTTGCATTCCATTCTTCTGGGGGAGTGAAAGACTTTTAGTGATGCATTTTAAAGCCATTTGGTCCATCACCTCTAGATAAAATGTTCTTGTATAATTTGTACGAAATATCTCTGATGCCTTTGAAAAGCAGAGCCCAGACTTTCAAGCAGGCACAGAGGAACAGTGGTTGTAAAGAAAAGTTCAAACAATAGATCTAGCACTTCCAGTTCTTAAATCAGCAACCATTTTCATTTTGGACTACTCTGCATAATACAAAATCAAATAAGCACTTTCCTAGGGGAAAATAAGGACTTTCCCTGGGGTTGTATAGCTCAGGTGCATGAACCCCAATCCGCACCAAACTTTCAGGGCTTGCAGAGGGGAGTCTGATGAAGCATCCTTGCAAATTTGGGGCCTCTAGATGCCAGGAAGTGTTATATAATTTTTAAGAGGCGATGAATCAATTATTTGTCTCATCATTGGAAATTCATCAATTTGTTGATTTGTCAGGCCTGACAAATTACAAATCAAATTCATTCTCATCTCTACTCTTGATGTATCAGTTTCTTCTCACACCTTGAAGTCTGTACTATAGCCAAGCATGGTCAAAGAAGCCTCAACATTCGAAGATCCTTTCACTAGACATCTCTTTTAGGATTTTGCCTTTACATCTTTCTGACAGCTGTCTTGTGGTGGATCTCACTGTGTCCCTTAGGGCTGTTGCCAGTGATTATTTTAACAGTTTTATGTGTTCACATTCAACAACACTTTTATATGACAGATATGTAACACATGTTATCAGAAGACAGAGAACTTTTTTCTTAAATAGCAATGGCGATTCCAGTCCAGTTTGCTATACTGCTCTGTTGTGCAGGACATGCTTGGAATGGCTAGCATAATGCAGCTATGTTCACTCTTATGCCATTATTCTGTCTACTTGCTTCACATTTAGAAAGCAGGAAGGCTAAAAATGAAGCATGAGAGCCCATGCCTATCCAGTGTGTTTGGGAAATGGATTCTCATGGCAACATAGTCATATCATTTGCAATTCTGAAAGTTCCAGGATAAAGGTCAAAGTCAAAGATAATCCCCAGAGATGAGGTTTCTGTGTTAACTTTGATTTAATTAATACAATTTCCAAATGTGAAACAATTACTTGATAACTTGAGAATGCAACAAGTGATTCTTTGAAATCTCACAGGTGGATCCTGTACCCAAAGGCCATGTATGTGATTTTTTTTTAAATCTGTAATTCCAAATCTAATCCCAAATGTAGCACTAATGTGCAGAAATTTTGAGCCTAATCTGGTTTTGGCTTTTCTTGGGGTTGCTGCTTTTTGACTCTTTCCATCCGTTCAGTTTGCAATTTGAAGAAACAAAGCGAAACACACACAAAAATCTCTGCCTGAAAATATGTACATTTTTCCTGCACATTTTACCTAATATGCAGATTGTTGTATGAGATTTTGTCTAGTATTCATGTTTTTTGCATTTTTCTATGTTATTTTCTCCAACGCTGGGTTTGTTTTTTGGACCTTTTCTCTGTGTACACATTTGTGTGTGCATTTTTGCTTGCACTGCAACATTCAGAATAGTTTGACTGCTGTAGGATAATTGCATTTCAGTTTGTTCATTGGCTTAGAAAGTGACAAGTTTGCATTGAAATGCAGCTAAATGAATTTTACCTTCATCTCTATTCAAAGTGTATTTAGATACTAAATACTAGAGTACCAGCATTCCAGATTGCCTCAGCAGTCATGTATCATCTGTCAGTAATGTTGTTCAGATAGAAGTCAGAATGTGAAAGAAAGCAGGAAAGCAAAATGTGATCTAAAAGTTCAACATTTAGGCAAGAATTTGGCAGAAGGAGCACAGGAAATGCAAGACAGTGATGAAGAGGGAATATTCACAAAGGTTTTGGCGAGACCTTACTATTTTGTTTGATTCAGTGACATAGCTGCTGTTTTCTTCTATTTTAGTTGTTCATGTACTTCCTGTTCATAGCTTGGAGGGGTTACTTCTGGACTTTTATTTCCCAAATTCCTACATTGTAGTTTTGCTGGTTGTGGATTTCAGGGTGTGGAAGTCCAGAGACGGTGAGCCTTTCCACCTCTGCAACTGCTAATGTGGCAACCGAATGACTCTTCTTGACAATTAGGAGTACTCCATGCCTGCTGTATCTTGGGAAAACATTCCATCATGCCACAAAACCATTATAGGTAGAGATGGGCATGAACTACAAAAAAAATATGGTGGCTTGTGGTGGTTTGTGGCTACATGAACTTAAAGCACAAACAAACTGCTGGGAGATGAAACCAGCCCACTCCACCTCCTTCATGCTGCCTCCCCCCCCACACCGTTGCCTCCCTGTCTGGTCCCTCCTTCTCCTCTGCCATCCTGAGAGACAGTGGCACAACTTACCTTCTAGGAAACTGCCTATCAAGGTTGCATCAGTTGCATTGCAGAGGACCAAGGGGGGGGAGGCAACAGGATCAGGTAGAGAGGTCATGGGGGCAGTGGGAAGGGGGCAGGCTGTGGGGAAACAAATAAGGAAACTTGTTCAAGAAAAAAAGAGTTTATTTTTGAATCCTAAACTGACTCAAAACAATGAACCAGCAGTCTTCCATGAACTTCTGGTTCATTTTGGCTTGTGTCCATCTCTAATTATGGGGACTATTTGTTGGCCATCTCAGTCTCTTTTGGGAATATTACATTTCCTATGGACTACTGCATCTAGCCCTGGTGCTGTGATGCAGTATGCTGGAATGAAGAAAAGAGCAGACCTTTATTTTAAATCTCGTCTCTCTAAAAATCAATGAATCAACCTGGTGTTTGATGTGAAAGAGGAGAAGTAAATTTGTTTTGTGGGATGTTGAATTATGTCTTGAAGAAAAAAAATGTCCTACTGCTTCTTGACCTTGGAACATATCCGGAACTATTTTAATTATACCTTTCCTTAGTCCCAGCAGCTGGTAAGAACATAGGGGATGGTTGGAACTTATGGACAAATTTAGAGGACCCTATGTATCAGATGTCCAAATAAAAACCTAAAATATTCAGACTTTTAATAATAATTTTATTAAAACTGACATACAGATCATTAGAATTTTTAATACATTTACATCGGTAAATATGTAGCATCTGTTCAGCTCTGTCAAACACTGTTCCTTTAGGGAATGACTGGGAAGGAATAATGTGTTGGCTTGCATTGTAATGATCTTTCAACATTGGATCTCACTGTCTGGATATTTTTATAAAGATTGCCATTGTATGCACCTGTCTCTTTTCTAAAGTTCATCACCTCCTGTTGGATTTCATGGATGTTCTGGGGATCAGTGCTGAATGGAGAGGAGGAGGGGAAGAGGTGATGGTAGTAAGAGTGAAAGGGTGTGCATTTCTGTCCTTATTGAAGCAATCTGTGAACAATTACTTGGGCTGGGAAAAGGTAGTCAAGAAACATTGGATGAAAAGTGTGTATGGAATTCTACACAATGAGTAAAAAGGAGCTCATGTGATATAATGGTTAGTATACTAGAACAAAACTTTGGAATCTGGGCTCATATCACTATTCAGCCATGAATCTCACTTGGAGGTCATGAGCCAGTTACCTGCTCAGTCTAATCTATCTCACAGGGTTGTGGTCAAGGGGGGGGGGAGGCAGGTGCACCACCTTGAACTTGAAGTAAAACTGGAATATAAATGCAACTAGCAAGTAAAATAAATTATTATTCTGACTGTACGACAAATTCTTTCTTGGGCATATCACTTCTGATGAGGTGTACACCTGGCAGATAGAATCTATTAATGTTATGGGTGTTCAGAGTCAGCTGCTTTCCTCTCCCCCACAGCAAATATGAATTTACAGAGTATGAAGCTCAGGCTGAGTGTATGGAAAACTGTAGAGATAGCTGTAGCCCCTTTGCTCAGTGAGGTAGGCAGAAATATAAGCAGGGCTGGTGAAGAGTAAAACCATAGGTTAAAAAAGGTATATGACTTATGCAATTTCTTTTGTGCCCCATAAAAAGTAAGGTCTCAGGAGGGCTAGGACTCAACACCTGTACTTTGAAAGAGAGATCTATTTTTCTTTTTTCTTTTTCTAAGTGGTAGGTTTCCTCTGCAGGAACCTTGTTGCAAGATGAGACACCCAGCGTTCAAACAAAATTAGGCATACATGTGAGCTACATTAAGGACCAAATGTTTTTAACATTTAGGTGCTATCTGTTTTCTGCTTTTTTAAAAAAAATGGTTAATCACATTTATTATCCTTTTTAGTGGTAATTGTCCATCCTGTCCAAGATACAACTGGGGAGAGAATTGGGGAGGGGAGAGGTAGAAAGGAATAAAAGATCCATGGGAATTAGGGAGTGACTGCATTGACAAATAATGTGGGAAATGCTCCATGATGTGGATGGTGTGATATATATTATGTTCCATTTACTTCATGGTGTACAAATCAATGAGCATCTGGTTGGAATTTCTACTCCAATAAGTTTTCTTTCTCTCTCCACTGCTCAGGCCTCTCTCCCTGCCCCCAAATCAAATGAATTTGCATCAGTTCATGTCAAGATTTCCTCAAAGGTGTGCACACGCATGGCTCCACTTGCCAGTTTTTAGTGATCTTCTTCCACTGCAGAATTGTTTTCACCCCCTTTGCTTCTGGTTGTGATGGAACTCTGTGCTCTGGGGTTGGGGTGGGGAGGAGTCATGCATATTAGGGGCAGAGCCTCACTCAGTGGGTCTGAAAATTAGATGGGCCATTAGTTCATTCAATATGATTGCTTGAGCTGATGCAGCTTCATGGTTGAATTGGCAACCAGAGGCTGTTTTCCGGCTACCTAGTTCAAGATTGGGGAAGAGGCCACAAAAGGGGTACTTTGTGAGAGTTGTCAGCTCCCTACAGCTTGAGCATCTCTTGTATCCAAACAAATTTCCCCAAGTACTTCATCCAAATGTTGGTATGCCAGGGCACCTGGAGACCAAAGGGGGGAAATGAGGAGGAGCTTGCTAAGAAGAAGCTTGTTAAGGTTACTCTTTGCAACTTGTTAGGTATGTTCTGATATAGCCATGCCACCTGCAGATCTGGGAAACCACAGCAGAGCTAGTTTAGCAAGCTGCAAACAAGGTGGATTTCTAGTCACCGCCTACCCCGTTGACTCCTTTGTAGCTGTCTAAAACAGCCTCACTTGAGGAAACCTGACTTAAGAAAATTCAAAGCAGATCCATTCACTTTTTCCTGCTATGTAGTCACATTTTTAGACAAGTCTGACTGATTCAGTAGATGAGATTACACTTGTGAAGAAATGTAAACTGGCAATATAGAAGAGAATACTTTTGAGCTTGCTGTGCTGTGGAGTTGGATTGGTGGGGACAGGGAAACATTTATTTCTATGTTTTTGGTATCTCTAGGCATACAGACATAAAAGGATGAAAAGTTGTCAGAAATGTGTTAAATTTCGCAGCCTAGGGGGGCAAAATCTCATGACTATAACTCTGAGCAACTGAGCTCAGGTGAATAAATGATATTATATCTTGTTTATCCAGACTAAATTGTCCATAAAAGCCATGAGCATTGTAGATAAAATTGTTTTATAATGGGAATCTGCAGTTTTATGATTTCGTTCACTATCCAGTGGTCTTTTTGCTAAATTTTAACACTATGTTTCTACAATTGTCTACCATGCCCATTTTTAACGAGAAATAATTTTGTAACTCAAAATTCTGTGTTGTAGCACAATTCAATGACCACACGAGGGATGGGTGAATTCCTTTTCTTTCCTCTTATGAGAGCATAACAACATTTAAAAAGTCTGTCATAGCAGGAAAGAGAGACGATAAAACGTTTTAAGTATTGAAGGGTGGAAGAAGCTGAAACAGATTTGTCTCTTGATCTGAGCAAGGTGGGCACATGCGCAGAGGCAGTTGTTGGTTGGAAGCCAGCCAGTGCTGCCTGTAAAATAACAAAAACAAACAATGTGTTCCTTGAGTGACAGTGACAGTGATGCCCAGCATGGCTGACAGGCACCATAAACGAACCATGGGTTTGTGAAATTTTCAGTTCAGTTCATTTTTCAATATACCTTAACAAAATTTGCAACATTCTAATCTAGGAGAAATGGGAGAGTGACAGCTTTATCCACTGTGATATGACAAAGCAATGTGAATACTTTCTCTCAGCAGAAAAGTCAGTTATCAAACATGCACCCTGAATTTAGGGTGGTACTGCTTTCCCATCAAAATTAAAATATTAACATGATCAATAGACGAGGGAAGTCAGATACAGAATAAAGTGTTCTGCTTATATACCACCCCATACCACTTTAAGTAGTCTCTGGGCAGTTTACAGTTTAATTATGCAGGCTAAACACTGACTTCCCAGCAGGCTGGGTACTCATTTTACGGACCTCAGAAGGATGGAAGGCTGAGTCAACCATGAGCCTGCTACCTGGGATTGAACCCCAGGTCGTGAGCACAGTTTTAGCTGCAGTACAGGCATTTAACCACTGTGCCACGGGGCTTAGTGTAGACTTCCTGGAACTGGCCTCCCAGCATGAACCATTTGTCTTCTTATTCTCATTAAGACTAGTAGAAACTTAGCCATGGTTAGCTGGATTTTTATCTTACAATAAAAAGATTCCTGGATGGAATAGGACAGTTTAGCTAGATGGTGTGGTCAAAAATGGAGTGAACCTTGACCTGAAAACTCCTGCATTAGACTGAGACAGCAATAGACTGTCCTCAACACATTCAGTCTTCTGGTTGTTATATTTGCAGGAGCTTTCAAAAGGAAGATAATACCAGTGTAGTGTCCATTTACTATCTAGAAATTCAAAACACTGTATTAAAATGAGGCACTACGAAGCCACGAGATATTGATCTATATATCTGTTACTCAAATAGGGACTTGGCTGAAAAAGGATTCAATAAAGAAATCCCATCAAATGAGAAGAGTGGGTTACACTTGTGGAAGCAGACAGCTCTTGGAATGGGACATCCAAGATCTGTTGCTTTTTGTAGGAGTGGCAGAATCAGATCCCAGTGCATGGAAATAAGCAGCTGGCAGGCTAAAGGAAGAGGCTCTTGCAGAGACATCTTGAGTCCAAGCGGTATTGTGGCTGCTGTCTGATAGATATAATGGTGAGCTGGGAGCCAGCCTAAAGCAGTCATCCAAAACCTTAGGGTAGCTAGGCAATCCTTTGTTACTAAAGACTTTGGTCCACTTTCCAGTAGGATTGCTGCATTAGGAACATATATTGGGAAGAACCAGGGAACGTTTGGAAATGATATATAGTATTATTGATTCTGGAAGATACCCGTTTGACCCATACAGCAACTCCACCTTAAGTACCACCCTTTGTGTGAAAAAAATGATTTATTGCAGACTGCTACCCTAAATTTTTCTGGATTACTTGGATGCAATATTGCTTAAATTTCTTCTCAGACACCCAAACTGTAGATTTTTCATTGTTAATCTTAAAACCATTATCTTTCCAATAATGGAAATTTTAATTTAATAACCATTTCAGCTCAGGTCTAGTTTGCAATAAATCATTGATAAAAAAAGACTATTGATTTGTTTAGCCCCCAAAATGTTTTTGCTTTCCAACCATTCAGTTATAGCAATACAGTTGTGTTTGTAAAATCTAACAGAGCACCTGATCTTTTCTTTATTGGCAAAGCACTGAATACAGTCATACAGTCAGAAAGCAGTGATCATAGATAACTGCAATAGCTAAAAGATTGTGTTTCCCAGATAGCTTGGTCATCATTTTATGTTCCACTTGCCTACCTGATACATGAATCCTCTTCCATCTGCTCAACCCATTGCTGCCAAAATGGCCAGACTAATCAGACAAGCCTGGCAACATGTTTGTGAGGTCAATAGACTTTGACATTGCCAGGCCACAAAGGAGAAGCACCAGCCAAAAACCTTGGATATGATCTGTCACTAACCCTTCTGTAATATTAGGGCTGCTAATGGTAGTTTGTTGGATTGCAAAATGAAAGTGTGTTTCCAGAGATTTGGTTTTTAGTAATGCCAAGTAAAGGAGAATTCCCAAGAGCAGAGTCAGTTATTTTGGATTCATCTTCAAAAGGTAGGCAGAGGAGAATCTTGGCACGAGGGTCTTGTGAAGATGCCAAATTGTGAACAGTAATATGGGATCAAAAGGATATGGTGATGGAGGTGAAATTCTATTTAGGAATTCTTAGAATGTCCAGTTTCTATATTTCAAAATACTGTACCTAACCTGAATGTGTGACAATTCAAGCTCCTCCCATCTTTGGGTGCTTTTGGATGGCATTCATTCCAATTTAAATATTATCGGTCTACCTTTGCCAAACCCAAGAGATGCAGCCTCTTATTTAGCTCTCCTCTCATACTTCACCAATGTCTTTGTTTCCCTTCCCTTCAAGAAGGTTAGGTCCACCTCTGCTCTGGAACCCTGAGGAACCATACTTCCCAGGACAGCTTACATTTGAGATGCTGCCTGTTATTCTGGCCTCCCAGAAGGATAGAAGGCAGAGGCCACTGAAGTGGGCTCCTAGGGTGGCTACTTATATATCACAAAAAGGAAACATATACATCACCATAAAGGGAGTAAAAGAGGCAGCTGATGTGCAAAAATTTGCACATGGTAATTTTTATGTACAGATGCCAAATAGAATTACAATGGCTCTCACCTTGATAGGGAAAGCCCTGGAACGAGGTAGTCTATGCAACTACTATAGTTCCCATCCAGCTGCTGTAATAGTAGATGAACATCTACCGTGTCCCTGATCTCCACCTTTTTGGTTCTTTATCTTTATTTCAAAATTGGACTGATGGATATGGAGGGCGCAGAAATGGAGGACACAAAAAGAGATATGGACCTCTGGCAGCCCTTCAAATAAACAAGTCTCCTCCCTGAAAGAGGACATGTGGCCAGCTAGGTAAAGGTGTTATCACCACCACCCTCCATTCCACCACTAGATGGGCTTGACAGAGGGACAACAGCAAAGGGTAGTCTCTGGGGTACATAAAGGAATCATTAGTGCACGGAGGGATTTCCTGAGTTCTAGGCTGATATGGACTGCACAGTCACACCTGCTCTTCCATGAAAGTTCATAGTCATTATGTGCCATCAAATAATTCCTGACATGCAGCAACCCTGACTGATGCCCAAAAGATCCTGCTTTCAACAGCCTTGCTTCAGTCTATTGGTGGCTTTTGATGTTGAATTATAAGTCTCTTTTCTTTAGCTATGGCTCACCTGGGGTTTATTTTATTTTATTACTTTGGTTATATATTAAAATATAAACAGAATTATAGCAACTATTGTGGACATCATAGAGCAAAGAAAAACCAGCCACCATGTTGTTGTCATGTGGGTTGCCATGTAGTGAGTTTTCTCTCCTAATATTTAGTACAACTGCATCTCTCTTGTTTATATAGAGAACCCCTGAGCCTGTAGTTTATTTTGGTGTACCACAGGCATTACCTTGGATATAATCTTTTAAAGCCTTCTCTTTTTCCCCTTTCTGTTATGGTAGAAACAAAAGGTATGAATACGGCTCCAGATTTTCCCACCTGAAAAATTAGAATAACCCTGATCTGGTGCACAAGCTTATTTTTAACTCTGCTGCTGTCTAAATACTTCATCAGATATATTATAATTTAACATTATAAATTGTAGTTATAAAAATAATACATCTTTTAAATCTTGTTAAGCCTGAGGGTAAAAGAAAAAGATAACGTGTGTGTGTGTGAGAGAGCTGAACAGTGAAACAATAGTTACGGCAATATCTTTTCTCATGGAGCAGAAAGCTTGTTTAGATGATAAAACTGGCCTTTAAAACATCTTTCTCTGTGTGTTTATCAGGTTACTTTTTGCATTTATTAAAGACTATTTCATATACAGTGCATTGCCAGAATCATGATTAAGAAGCTTATTCAAATGCATTAAAAATGTTTCAATGGGCAGAAGGGGGGAACTGAAGTAGTAATCACCAAAATTTAATCAAGGATTTAATTTGTACAACAGACCAGCCAAATGAATTTTGCCATTTTCTCTGTGCTATTTGTACAAGCAAATTAAAAAGTATAAAGAGTCAAAGAATCAGCAGCATAACCCTTGAAGAACATTGCATGCTGCTCGCTTATTCTCATTAGCTCTATTATATCTAACTTTCTCCTCGGGGCTTGTACTTGAAGAAGCAAGAGCATAGACTGGTTTAAAAGAGAGAGAGAGAGAGAGATGGTAGCATTTTACTCCATGTCTTAAATTATTGCCAGTGAATATTAGATTATTTCTCCGTGTGTTGCTGTAAGCACTTCAGCAGTGGGTTAAATATCCCCCCTTTTGAATGCCATTTAGTAATAAATGCCCTCATCTCTACATGTCATATTTTGCTAAACTGCAGTAAGACAAGAGACTGAGAGGCTCTCCTGTTCTGATACGGAAGGGGGTCTGTTTACCATTGATCTACACACACGATCATTATGCTGTGTCTAAAGCATTAACACTGAAATATATGCCTGTATGAATGTTAAATATAGGAGATGCAACAGTGTTACTCACAATTACATTTTAAGGAGCAAGAGGTTCATTAATGATTCAAAACTGAGACATTGTTTCTGCTGATTTAGCTACTTTCAGACTGCAAATTGCCTTTCTAGTAGGGTGGCCATTTACAGTCCCCAAGCCAAGTGAAACTGCATAATCAAAACCCATTTCCTATTTATTTGTTGCATTCCGTATCCTGCTTTCTAATGAGCTCAAAGCAGCATCCATGGCTTTCCTCTTCACCCCTTTACTGTGACAGCAATTCAGTGAGTTACAGTAGGTGTGTCTGAAGAAAAGGGACTTCAAGTCACCTCTTAAGTTTCTTGTCTTACTGAGATCTAAACCCTGAACCTTCCATCCCTGATAAAGTTATTTAGATGTGCATTTAGAATGGGAAAGAGGGGCCTGCTTTGGCTACTGCTCCAGCTCTAAACACTGCAACTGGGTAAAGAAAGGTGGGAAAACCCTGCCATTCTTATGGCCATTGCAGCTGACAGGTAAGTTGGAGAAGAAATAGAGACTCATAGGAAGTTCTACAATTGACTGAGACTCTGCTATCCATCAAGTGATGCTGTAAGGAGCACAGTATATTCTGGAAAGAGCTTGTGATTGGTTTTGGAAATCAGAGAAATATTTTCCTTCCTTAAGTCAAGTAGGTATCCCATGCTGCAACTCGAGCTGAAACCTCAAATGATGCACAAGTTGTTCATAGCTATTGACTTCTTCTTCCCCTCCCTAACATTTTCCTGTGGGTGCAGGGTCCGCTCTTCAAATCCTAAAATGGCACTTTGCCCAATCAACCCTGTCTTCAGGACACAGGCTGATGACTCACATGTCTTTCTTGATGGTGTCCTGCCATCTCTGACCCCTTTTACACGACCCCTAGGATCCGCTGGTGGCTTAAATTCGGATCCCCCCCAGGCAGATATAATGTGGGTTTTGTTCCTCTTCCTGTGTTCCCACCTTCTGGACTCTGTTGCTTCTGTCTGCGGTGAGGGGAGGGAGAAAAGGACAGGGGGAAAAAGGCAGGCTCACGTCTGCTCACCTCCGTCTGCCGTTGGAGCAGCCCCGTAGGGATTCCTGTCTGTAAAAGGGGCGGCAGGGACAACAAAAACAAACAGAAAGCGAGGAGAGCCCAGCATCCACTGCTTTACAATCCACATTGGAATTTTTTTTTACCTCCGGAGACCAGGTACTTGTAAACTGTGCTGGGGCGTGCTTAGGTGGGCGTGGGTGTACTTTATTTTTTTTTAAGTCCGCTGCTGGTGGGAAAACAATGTTATGCTCCGGATCTGCAAGCGTTTGGCAGCGGATATTAGGGGTCATGTAAAAGGGCTCTCTGTTTCAGTTGCCCATGTGGCCACCGGCCAATTTTCAGGTGGTAAGTGGTTTTGGCAACAGTGGAAGGTGACACTCTGGGGACCTGTCCAGAGAAGCCTGCTTTCTCTTACCTTCTCTGTAAAAGGCATCATTCCTAGTTGCTGCTGGATGATATCATCTGTGATGTAGTTGAGTAGGAAGAGATCCAATATCCAACAGAACATGCACATTTCCATGCATGGAGATAGCTCTCTGCACCCATTGTTGATGCCATGCACTCTGTGCCAAACACTGAAACAGGGCAGATGATCGTCTTGTAAATCATCGATTTGAGATGGATTGATGTTCATCTGTAACAAAGCACATTGGTGAGTTCTTGCCAGTGCAACTAGTCTGCATTCATCCTTGCTTTCAAATGACCACTGATTCCACCCTTGGTGATGGGAGCCAAGATACTGGGAAATAGCCACTTTCATTAAGTTTTGTTCATTTATTCATAGAGTGCTGCTCATGTTGCTAATAACTATTGACTGACTGACTAATAATCTGCCTTTGTCTTATAGCTGGAAGCCATGGGTGTTTGCAGATTGATTTTAAAATGGCAAAAATAAAAACATGAGAACTTATAATATTAAAACAATATTTAACAGATAATAAGATTAAAGCGCAATTGAATTAAAAGTAGCTTTCCAAACACATTAATTAAAAAAGCTAGAGTTAAGTCCAGGCATCTCTTAAAAGGCCAGTTATTTGCCAAAAGACTATCTGAGTGAATGGTATTTGCTTTTTTAACATGGGGGAAGCAGTGCTAAAGTTTCCTGAGTTGAACTCCCTATAATTTAATATTGGTCTTTTCTTCTGAAGCAGAAACAGTTGGCATTACCAAATCCATTCTAACATATTAAGGAAATAAAATGGGGGAAAACAGAAGGGATGTGGAGGTCTTGAGGTGATGAGTTTCCAGCTAGCATTTATGGAAATTGGTTTTCTGAATTTGTGATTCACTTTTTGAATCACACATTTTTTGGTTTTGTTGTGTGCTTCCCCTCCTTATCATGAAGTTATCAGCTGGAAAGTTCACCACCTCAAGAGCAGAATTAACATGTCACAATGTAGTTATGCCATAGCTGACACTTTGGAGTAGAGATGGGCACGAATAAAAAAATGGCGTTTCATTTGTTGTTTGTCGTTGAGAGGTCTGTTTCGGTTTGTTTCCATTTTTCACGAATTTTGTGGGAAAAGTTCATTTCCGTTTTTCATTTTTTCGTTTGTCTTTTCTACCCGCTTTTTGCACGATTTTTAAAAGCATTTCCATGCGTGGGCACCCCCCAACGCCCCAGACCAGAGGGAAAACACTAAAAAAATTGATGCTGGAAGCAGAGACACAGTATAGAATAGGTTCGCAAAGGCAGCAGTGGGCGTTGCCCAGGGTGCAACGCAGCCGCAGAGTGACTGCACTGCAGGGCAGGGGAGGGTACTCACTGAGAGGTACGCACACTCGCACACAGGGAGGCTGCAGGAGTGAAGCTAGAGGCGTAGAGACAGCAATCCCACCCTAACTCCCACCGGAGACTGCAAGGAGGACGGGGGCTGCCAGAGCTTTTTATGCCCTCTGTGGCTGCCAGACCTGCCCAGTCTGCCACCTGGGCATGCTATTGGTTGAAGTTGTCCAAGAATTTACATGATCCCATCACATGGTTTGCCTCCATGTTGTGGCTGGAGTGGCGACATCCATTTTGTCATCCTTAAAGGGAAAAGAAAAATACATCGCGATGGGAGAAGACAAAAACAAACATTTTAAGGAACCCCCCCCCCTTGGTAGGTATTATCAGACAGTATAAATAATTATCGCTGCTTTTTTATGGATGCCCAGGGCATTTTTTAACATTTAAAACAGCTCATTTCATTGCATGCCGCCAGTAACGGAAACAAAACGTAACGAACACAATTTTCGTGGTTCTGTTCATTTCGTTCCATTTTCATCTCAATTTTTGTTTGTCGTTTCGTTACATAATGGAACGACAAACAAACAACGGAAACAAAAAAATGTTCGTTTTGTGCCCATCTCTACTTTGGAGTCCTGCTAAGGAAGAGAATGAATAAAATGGGGATATGTGTTTGTGTTTAAAAACAGAATAAAACCAATAAAGCCCCAGCTATGCTAGGGAATCAGTCATACGTCGGAGTCCATTCGTTCCACTACCCTGTTGTCATATAAGAAGGCTACTTGTTCCAAGGGGAAAGTATGAGTAATGTGATAAAACAGAATGAACCACAGAATCTAGTCTTGCCAGCAGCCAAGAAATTATTCAACCTGACATACATTTACAGGTACAGTATGTTTGCTGTCTAGCAGCTTGTCTTGTATTTTCTTGTAATCTAAGTACTTGAGTGAATACTCAGTTTTCCTGCTAATCTTCTGTATACACATATGTACCTATGTAGACCTAATTTCCAGCAACCAAGACAGCCAAAAAACCCCACTAAAATGATGTAGGTTTTACTTGTCCTCAGTACTCTATTAAATCACATTGGACTCTTGGTGTTCCTCCCAGAATCAGTAGTCCAGGCGTGTCAATAGTGGGTGATTATTCCACAGTCAGTAATAATCACTGGAGGCAGGAGACACCACGGCCACTGTGTCTTTACATTATCAATGTCATATATATATTAACTATATATATTCAGGTATGTGAGCTGCACCATTCTGGGTTGTGCCACTGGTAAATCTTCCTAGGTCATCATGGTAAACAGGTGTCTTGTTTAACGTAGTTGAGTTCAGTTGAGTTTAGTTTTTTAATACCCTCTTTTGACAGGTAGCAAAGAGCTTCCGGGAGGGGTTAGGCAGAATGAGCTGAAATTAAAAAGAGGTGATAAAAGCCACACAAAATATTGACCAAGGACCCTGTCTATCAGAATGCAAATAATTGAAACAGTGGCTTAGCTACTCAGTGTGTGTGTGTGTGTGGGGGGGGGAGAAGCATGGCTGCTTAAGTCTTGACTGTAGCTCATTTTGTCCCAAAAAGCAGAGTATGATCCTACAGGAAAATGATGGATACAATATTGCAGTTTGAGACTGATAAATCACCAAGGAATACCTTATTACTTTGAATGAGTTCAGATCTCCAGGGGTGGATGAACTACATCCAAGAGTATTGAATGAACCATCTGAAGAGCTCTTAGAACCACTTTCAGGAAGGATGAGTGAAGAACTCAATGACTGGGAGAGGACTATAGCCCTGATCTTTAAAATGAAAAAGGAGAAACCTTGGGAGCTACAGACCAATTAGCCTGACATCAATTCTGGGGATTATTCTGGAGCAGATTATACAGTAAAGTCGTCACTCCGCAAGCATCTTGAAAATAATGCAGTAATAACTAGAAGCCAACATAGATTTGTCAAGATCATATCCTGCCAGACTAATCTTATCTCATTTTTGATTAGGTAGTCTCCGTGGTAGAGAGTGGAAATGTTCTAGAAGTAATACACCTTGACTTCAGCAAAGCCTTTCACTAAGTGCCATCATATTCTGATTAGCGAGGTAATTAGATGTGTATCGGATAGAACATCTGTCAGGTGGATACACAGTTGGTTACTGAATTATTCAAGAGTGGTTATCAATGGTTCTTTCTCAAAGTGGAAGTAGGTAACAAGTGGAGTACCAAAAGGCTCAGGCCCGTGCCCAGTGCTCTTCAAAAATTTAATCATGATTTAGTTGAGGTGGTGCAGAAAATGTTTTATCAGATTTGCAGACCATGCATAAGTGGGTGGAATAGCTAATGCCCTGGAAGACAGAAACAAAATTCAAAAAGATCCTAACAGACTTGAGCACTGGACTGAAAACAAGTGAACTAGATATAATTGGGGTAAGTGTAAAGTTATGCATTTAGGAAAAGTAAGCCAAATGCATAGTTATAAGATGCGGGCTACTTAGCTCACAAATACCACAAGTGAGAAGGATCTTGGAGCTGTTTTAGACATGCTGAATATGAGCCAACTGTGCATTGTGGCAGCAGAAAATAAATAAATAAATACAATTTTAAGGTGCCTATTCTCAAAATCCTGAGACTTACTAGTTCTCTTCTGTTCAACAGTGGCTAGTCCTCATCTTGAGTACTGTGCCCCAGTTTTAGAGACCATGCTGCAAGCATAATTCAGATAGAATGTGGAAAATTCAGAGTAGGGCAACAAGGATGATCAGGCAATTGGAAACCAAGCTCTATGAGGAAAGGACCAAAAGAATTGACCATGCCTATGTCTGAGAAAAGAAGACAGAAGGGAGATATGTTAGAGTATTCTTCAAATACTTGAAAAACTGGCATGCAGAGGAGGGGCAGGATCTGTTCTCAGTTTTCCTGGTGTGGAAGACACACAACAATGGGCTCAAGTCACAGAAAGTCAGAGTTTGGTTGAATATCAAGAAAATTTTATTAACTATCAGAACACTATGACAATTGAAACAATTACCTCAGTTGGTGATAAGCATTCAAGAGAAAATTAGACAACCATCTGTCAGATGTACATTGATTTTGATTCCTGCATTGAGGAAGTGGGTAGACTCATTGATCTTATAGACCCCTTCAAACTCCATTATTCTATTATTCTATGAATTTCATTTGACAGCTAAGTGGTTAATTTGAACATATATCAAAACTATCCAACTGTGAACATTATTAAATGTCTGGGGCACCAAAGAGAATCATATCTAGGGAAGCAACCTAGTATTTAGTTGTAGAACTCTGTCCCCAGACGAGAACTGAGTGGCTGCATCATTTTCAAGCTTCTGGTGACCTTCAAATTAACCAGAAAGGAGACTGGATTAAGGTTGTCAGGTCTCAGGGCATTGGCTGAAATCTCAGGGAATTTCCGTACTTCTCCAAGTGTGCAGATGGGGGAGACAAATCACAAACTGATCTTGAGGGAGTAGGTAGTCCTCCTCTCACCCTCATTTGGTTTAGCACAAAGGTATGCATGTATATATTCAGATTGCTTGCATTCCAACCCTTGCCTGCTTCATTTCTGTGAAAGAACAATAGCCCACCTTTCATTTCAGGGAAGTCTATTGACCTAGCAACCCCAAACCAGATATACTTCATGGCGAAGAGATCCATTAAATGAGTGCCAGTATTGAGAAGACACATTTTCACCAACTGTCCCTCAAATGATGTTACATAATAGAAACTTTGTTGAGATCCTGCTTATTTGAAAGCACAATTATAAAAAAAGAGTTCTTTTGGCAACAGGGTGATAGTTTGGATAGCTTAGTGAATTAGGTATCTTGCTGTGGAGCTAGAGGTTGAGAGTTCACTTCCCCACTGTGCATCCCAGAACACAAGTGTGGACTTGGGCAAGCTGCACAAACTCAGGATTCCCCACCCCTAGAAGAAGGTAATGGTCAACTGTGTACTATCTACTGGGAAGACACTGAGAAGAGTCACCGTAAGTCAAGACTGATGTGGTGGCGCACAGTAATTAAGATGATGGTGGTAATGTGCATGATATAATAATGACAGGGGCAACCAGGGACTTGCCAAGGACCCTAAGTTGAGGACATTATTGTGAATAGAAGATCCTGCTGGTATAGCAGTCCTGATCAACGTAATCTCATCTAGATTTTATATGTATATTATTTTCTCAGGGTTAAAAATAGCTCTTTCAAAAAGGGCTGTGTATGGTTTATCCTTCAGATAAATTGAATTAGACCATTGTTGTTGTTGGTTTTTTTTTTTTGTAAACTTGCATTTTTTCACTAATCTCAGGTGCTAGTTGGTTCATGTTGTTTGGTTTCCTCCGAAGCTAGTAATTGGCAGAGAGAGATGATGGGTTTTTTAAAGAATATGAGTGTGTTAGAATTGGCATTCTGCATCGTTTAAGTCAGTTGCCAATTCTAACCTGATGAGTACCTTATGCTGTTTCCCATAAACTGTGTCAATTGAGGACATTAATACATGTAGTGAGGGAGAGGAGCTGAAGTGCATAGAGAACATTTCCCAGTTTCCGTGCATAGTCTTGTGTCTGCATGGTGTGCAATTGGTAAAGTAACTAGAGATGGTCACAAATTGAAAAAATGACATTTCGGTTTTTCGTTTTTCATTGCGGGGCCGTTTTGGTTCATTTTCTTTTTTTGTGATTTTTTTGAAAAAAATTCGTTTTGTTTTTTCATTTTTTCATTTTCGTTTTTACCCACTTTTTGTGCGACTTAAAGCATTTCCATGCGCGGACGTACCCCAATGCCCCAGACCAGAGGGAAAATACTTTAAAAAAAAGATGCTGGTAGAGACACAGTATAGACTAGGTACGAAGGGACGCTGCAAAGGCAGTGGCGGGCGTTGCCCAGGGCATAAGGCAGCCGCAGAGTGACTGCACTGCAGGGCAGGGGAGGGTACTCACTGAGAGGTATGCACGCACACAGGGAGGCTGCAAGAAAAAGCTCTTCTTTCTCTCCCCTAAGAGCCAGGCTGAAGCCAGCAGGAACACAGAGACACACACCTGCCTGGCTGGCCTAAAGTAACAAGTCACAGAGATAGCAATCCCACCCTAACTCCCACTGCAGACTGCAAGGAGGACGGGGGCTGCCAAAGCTTTTTATGCCTTCTGGGGCTGCCACACCTACCCAGTCTGCAACCTGGACATGCTATTGGTGGAAATTGTCCAAGAATTTACATGATCCCATCACATGACTTGCATCCATCTTGTGGCTGGAATCCATTTTGTGTCATCCTTAAAGGGAAAAGAAAAAATACATAGCGATGGGAGAAAGACAAAAGCAAATGTTTTAAGGACCGCAACCCCTGGTAGGTAATAATTTCAAATAATTATCACTGTGTTTTTACGGATGTCCAGGGTGTTTTAATACTCAAGAAATCAGTATTAGGCATCTGGGAGCCATTTTGGGTCAATATCACCTAACTCCCCTTAAAGGAAAAAAAATACAGCGATCTGAGAAAAGACATAAATGCATGTTTTAAGGACTCCAACCCCCCTGGTAGGTATTATCCGGCAGAATAAATAATTATCGCTGGGTTTTTACAGATATTCAGGATGTTTTTTAACATTTAAAAACAGCTTATTTCATTGTGCGTTGCCATTAACGAAAATGAAACATAACGAACCTAATTTTCGTGGTTCTGTTCGGTTCATTCCAATTTCATCACAATTTTCGTTATTCAATTTTTCCGTTTCATGCCAATCTCTAAATGTAATTGATTTAAGATTCATTTAAGTCAGGCCTGCCCAAAGTCCGGCCCGGGAGCCAAATCTGGCCTGTCAGGCCATTCTGAATGGCCCGCAGCTGGCTGGCCTGCCCCTCCCTCCCACTCCTTCACCCCATGTTTTTTTAAACAGGCTCCCTGTGCTTCCTTTGGTCCCCACCTTCCTCCCTCCCTCCCTTAGTTTCCACCTTCCTCCCTCCCTCCCTTGGTCCCCGCCTTCCTTCCTCCGGGTGGGTTTGCAAGGGGTCAGTGGGTGGGGCTTGCAGTGGGGTGGCAGGGTCAGGGAGCAACCGGCCCCTGACACATTCTCAGCCACCAAATCTGGCCCTCCTTACAAAAATTTTGGGCACCCCTGATTTAAGTGGAATCCATTTAGGATTAATCACAGAGATTGAAAACTTTAGTTTTTGGACTGCATCTCCAGCCAGTGGCAAATATATTTTTGACCTATAGCTGACTTTTTACTCTGTGAAGAAAGAACTCTCTCACACACACAAACTCTGGAGAAAAACAGGCCACAACTTTATTAATTAATTACAGTGCAGCTAATATGGCCAGGCATTGGTTTGGATCCCAACATCAATGAACCCCACTGTTCTACAATGTAGCCTGTCTCCTTAAGATACTCCCAGGGATGAAGTTCTGGGCACCATGCAGACATAAGCCACTACTTGGCACCACTGTCCTCCTCCTGGGGGTGAGAGTGGCCATATGCCCTACCCCCTGGTTGGGCAAAGCACTACCCCGCCCCCACAGCCACCAGTTAAGATCCAGCCAGGCTTCGCAGGGCATCGCCTGCTGCTTGCCAACCACAGGATCCATCCCAATGCCTTCAAAAATGCCTTCCAACAAGCTATGACAACATGTAAACAACTGCAACAGCATTACAGGGTGGGAGGGTCGGGCAAGCCGTCTTCAGTGAGACTGGGGGCTTCCGGCCCCAGCACACAGTCTTAATGGTGTGCCGGAGGACCCCATTGAAGACTCCACCACGTCACATCCTCTGACCAATATCCCTCCTTTCCGGAAGCTGCCTGCCCAATCCCAGCCTAGCAGCACATCCGGGGCTTACTCCTTCTCTTCTGATGGAGCCCCCACGTGGAAGCCGCCATTCCCGGGTCCCCTTCCATCCTTGTCAGCATGCCAGCATCAATGTGGGACCCTGGTAATTCAGGGTCCTGTCCTTTTCGAAGCTTTCAACTCTCTCTTTTGCAAACTGTTCTGCTGCCTAAACTGCTGCTGAATTAGTATTCCTTATGTTGGAGGGAAATAACTTCTAAGTTATCTGTACCAAGTTTGTGTTTCATACCAGGAATTAAGATTAGAGATGAGCTGCACTCCAGTTCTGTCTAAGGAATTTAATTGATATGCAGTGAAGGAGCTTAAGAGGCCCCAGGGCAGTAATGCATAGTAGTTTATACTGCATTTGTCTCAAACCTGTTGCCTAAGGTTGGGTGAATCTGTCAATGTCAATTTCTTATTTTCCCAATCTCAGCAATGTTATGACCCCCTCTCCACATTAGTTTGCATTTTATGTTAAATATCTGCATACAAATTGATACACATTGTTGTGCCCGTTTTGAATACATGCATTTTGTGTGTTCCCTTTTTTTACAATTGATTTCCCTCAAAACAATGCATTTTGGTGCTGCATTTTATCCTTTTGTGTGTTCTTTCCTTTAATCCATGGACTTTCCTGTCTCTTTTTGAATCAAAGAACCACACAGAAAAATATGGGCAGTTCAATCAGAGCTTTGAAATGGGGCTTCAAAAACACCCACCTAAGCATGACATTTCAACAAGAGAGAAAGGTCTTCTGAGGGCCAAAAGATGAATATTTTCCAGTTCTGAGTGCACATAAATATCAAGATTATTATAAGGTTTATGTTAGTCAATACTAAAAGCAAGATAAAACACACATTTGAAAGTTGATTTTAAGCAGAAAAAATATAGTAAGCTACGGAAACCACCTATAACCGACCTGGTTCCTCAGGCTTCCTCTGGCATGGTTGCCCAAGGAAAATGGCTGCCACTTGTGGCAAATTTTGACTGTCATGAAGGGCAGCAAGCTGTCAGTCATTCAGTATGATCGTATCACAGTTTTATTGTCATGGCTACGGGCAGATGCTTCTGGGATTTTCTTCCTTGTGTGCCACAGTAACTTAGTTGGCAAGAGGTACCATTATGTCACTGGCCCTCAGTAGATGGGAAACACCATTGCTTAAACAGGAAGATATATTTGATTATTTTGATCTCTGGTTGTGGGGAACACATTACACTATCAGAAAGCAAATGCTTTTGGGAAATTTATTCTGTACCGTGAGGATTAAAAACCTGACATGCATACATTGTACCATATTATTTTTCCATGTATTGAGCTATAATATACAATACTCACTAATGATCCCTCATTATAATTTTGACGTTTTTCTCTCCTGTAAATAAAATAACACCACTCTTGCTATTCTTTGTCTAGCCAAGACTGGGTATCATCATGGCTGGTTTTATTTTGGATGCCGTAGCAATAAACAACAACATTTTCTTGTATCCAAACCAGACTCCTAGGTTCTTCTTCTTCTTTTCCTATTGAATGATCAGTTCTAACAATATGCACGTTTAATTTCTCGTAACTGGATTAAGGTATTCCAGCTTTCTGCATTTAGTGTGTCATATAGTTTCTTGATTCTGTCTAAGCTTTATGATTCAGTATAAACAATATTAAAAATAAACATTCTCTGAATTTTCTCGCTGTGTATGTGTTTGGTAGTGGAAAGTAATAGATAATTATGAAGTGCTATATGAATTGCTCCAGGCTTCCAAATATGTTCCTTTTAGCCCTAAGGCACTCTTTTGGCTAAAACATACATTAAAATGAACATTCTTTGGATGGGACTTTCTAAATCTTTTCCCATAATTACTACTGCTCTTTGATTTTGCATGGATATTGTTGAGCGTTTAAAATCTATTAAAAATTCAAAAATGAACTTATGAGAAAACATTGCCCTAAGCATATTTTTATGACCCACACATTTTGAATATTTAAAATGATACCACTAATAACATAGCAATAGAATTCTCTTGGGTTTAATTTTGCTTGTGTATGTTGATCTGATGGTTTGTGAGTTTTACTACATTCCATTAGGGCTTTTAAAAAAAACCAGAGACACAGAGTTAAATGCAGAAATGGCTTATCTTAAATAGGCAAAATGAACTCTCAGTAGAGCCAGTTTACAAGCACTGATTCTCATGAATACTCCCATTGTGAAGGGGAATTGCCTATATACCAGTAGTTTATTGCTAGAGAGAGACAGCACAATTTTTTTTTATATCCCACTCTTGGAAACTGCTTTGAGCATGCACTATTTGTAAGAACAACATGATTTACATTCTCATCAGAGACTCTAACTGAAGAGGGATCACCAAGGTGTGCTTTGAATTCTGGTTTTACGTTTAGGTAGAAAGGTGAGCTTAATGATGCCACAAAGCTAATCTGAACACAAGATAAGAGAGTTCTAATCCTAAGAAAAGGAAATCTACTACATATGGAACCTCTCCATGTAATCAGCTGCACAAAAAGGTGCTACATGTAGCAGAAGTTTTCCTTTTCAGGAAAACTCTCTCCACCTGGACAGGGGCTGGGGTACAACTCATCCCCAGCTTGTGTGTTCTTATTAACCTTTTGGTTTTTTTGAACTCCTGAATATGGCTGTCTTTCTACTTAATAATAACCAATAGAGATGGGTACAAAACAAAAAAACCCACCGTTTTGTCATTTCGTAAGGTTGTAAACATTTTGTAACAGAACAAAATGGCAGACCACTTTTCATCAAGAAATGAAACAAAATGCCATTTTTTGTTTGTTTGTTTCAGGAATGAAACAGTTTGTCCTAGTGGCGAGAGGCCTCTTCTTGATCTAGCTGTCTTGAGAACTGGAGGTTTATTTTTACTTCCTTCCCTCCCTGCACCGGTCAGCTGATGATGAGCTAGCTTATCTCTGATTTCGATCTGCAGTGCAGGTAGCCAGGACTCTGATCTCTGCTGCCTGTTTCTGGGCTACATTGGGACAGCCGTTTTAGGACCACAACACTGATTGGAACTCCTTTTCCCTTCCCTTCCTTGCACTGATTCCCTTCCCTGATTTAAACTAATTGTTTTCCTGATTAGGTAGGAAGTTTATTTTGAGGTTTTCCATCCCTCCCCATGCTGATCAGCTGTCGAGCTTATCTCACCGATCTCGAGCTGAGGTGCAGCTAGCCAATAGTTTTCCTGTGGAGGGAGCGATGCCTGTTTACAGAGAGTTCTTTGTTTGAAAGCAAGTTGGTTGGATGCTTTAAGGAGGGTCTTTGATTTAAAGCTATTTAAACTCAGGGAGTGGGTTGCCTGTCAAACAACAAAAGGAAAGTTCCCCATTATGTATAGCCTTATGAATCATTTCGTTTCATTTTGTGATGAAAATTCTTTTTAAAAAATCCCTGAAGCATCTGGTTCAACTATACCATTGATAATATGGCTTTGAGTATATCTGACCTACTGGCCAAAATCGTATTGCAAATCGTATTGCAAAATACTGCGTGCATGAAGGCAGTCATGTAAGCCATTCACCTAAGGAACTTCAATATGAATACCTAAAATGATATATATGAGCATGTCATGTAAGATCATCTACTGGCTTGCCTGATGTTCTCTGCCACCTGTGTATTTAGTGTGAAATACTTGTTTGGTGCTGTGTAAAGTATGAAGCAAATCTGAGTCTTTTGAAAGAGGCTGATCTTAACCATTGTGTGGAAGCTTTGCCAATACCCTGTGCCAGTGTTGGCGAATCTATGGCATAGGTGCCAAAGGTGGCATTCGGAGCCCTTTTTGTGGGGACCTGAGATTGCACCTTCACAGCCACCTATATTCAGGTTAAATTGCTGTATTGGGACTTTGCAAAAAATTGGTGGGTTTTGAATCGCAGTTTGGGCACTTGGTCTCTAAAAGGTTCACCAAAAGACTAGCATATGGAATCGTAGGGTAGGATAGAATTACAAGGACTGGAGTTACTGTGCCTAAGCATTGAATTGGCTTTCAAACATATTTAGAATGTAGCAAATATTTACATTTTTTTTCTACTGCAAGGGTGGCTGTACATAATGTCCACAAATATTAGGAGATTAGTCATACAAATGCACCCCTGTGCACATGTAGTTCTCACTGGAAGAAGATCAGTGTGTTCAAAAGACTATGAACCATATGGTTTCTGATTCAATCCACCAGCTGTTCAGGTGGGAAAAACAGGTGATTAGATTCAATCAGGGATTCCATGGGAACTGTGTTTCTTGTTAAAGCCCCATGACATCTTTGAAAATACCCCTCAGTACTGGGTAGCTGGTGAATAGCTGATGTTGGCTTGTGATGAGGTTTTTCTATTTGAGGCCTCATGGGTGACCTTAACAAAATTGGAGAGTGCAAAAATACAGGCAGTTTTCCCTTTTGTTTTGACTGTAAAATTCTCCTGAAGTGGGATATTCCCTTGAGCTCTTGTGGCTAGTAGCCATTTATAGAGTTCCACAGTTATAATGTTATTGTTCCAATTTAAGTTTGAATGTAAGTTGTTTTTGTTCTGTTCTATGCTGCCTATAGAATAGCACAGTTGCTGGTAGGATGTTGATATTTTAAATAAATGAGTTGGATTGAACACTGGATTCCTCTGGACACCTTTTGCTGAAAACATTTGAACTGCCTTGGTAATCATTTAACAGGATCTATACCTGTTAAATTGCTATATGAGTCATCATCAAGTATTAGGAAGAATACCTCTCCATTTTTTTCCAGCCCTCTCTGTCAGATCCTGTGTTCTATGTCTTATGCTGTGTTTTTGTTTTTATTTTTATTTCCATTTGACTTTTGTTGGGTTGGGTTTTTGGACAAATTGTTTAGATTGGCAATCTGTTGTACACCGCCCAGAGTTCCTGTGGGAAAATTGGGTGGTTAACAAACAAACAAACAAACAAACAAACAAACAAACAAACAAACAAACAAACAAACAAACAAACAAACAAACAAACAAACAAACAAACAAACAAAAACCCAAATAAATAAAGACTGTGCACAGAAGGGCAGTCTTACAATTGTCCTTCACGCAATTAGTTATGCAACTTATTGCATACCCAGTATCATAACAGGGCAGGACTGATTACATGATGGGGAGCATGTTCGGGGGGGGGGCAAGGGAACCCTTATGTACTGCCTATCTGAAAGTTGAATCATGGCAACTGGACTTCTTTTCTTCAGAGACTGAAATATTTTGCTGCCCATCCAAGCAGGTTCATCAATCTGAGGAAAGCTACTTGCAAGTCCTCCATTTTATAGTTCACTTTGCCCTCATGTCACCCTGGTCCGAAATAAGCTCGTTAGATGAACAGTGGCCTGAACAGGCTCATTAGGTGGACAATAGACTCAATAGGACAAAGGGCACTTATTCAAAGATGAGGCTGTACACATATTAGACAGAGAAGATAGGTGGATTGAGAGAGGGGCCAGGGAAGCCATTCATGGGAGTATTGAAACCCCCTCTCTCAACAGAGGTGGGGGGGCTCAGGCACAGTCTTTCCACTATTTATCAGGCAG
>JAHTLZ010003542.1:44475164-44531180 GCA_023846285.1 Phrynocephalus versicolor | reverse complement strand
GTGTGTGTGTGTGTGTGTGTGTGTGTGTGTGTGTGTGTGTGTGTGTGAGATAGAAAAAATGTCTGGCTGAGATTAAGAATTGATGGGTCTTTGAGAATGAGCAAAAGCTCTCACTAGCAGCTGTATGTTGACTTGTTTTTTGTGAAATGCACAATAGAAATGTCTCAATATGTAGGCATGCACTTGACAGGTAGAATTCCCCCACATGTCTAAAACTTAAATGCAGCTGACAAGAAAATATCTATGTAAGGTGGGAGCAGAATATTTTTAATGACTGTGAAAGCAATGCAACTTAATCAGAAAGGAGAACAGTGTGTGGAGTGACAGACTGGGAAACGTGAGAACTGGATTTAAATCCACGCTTGGCCATGGAAACAAAACAGTTTGTGTAGTAAAAGTACCCATTAAATACCTTGAAAACCATGTAAGGGTTTTTTATAAGTTGAGCATGACCTACTGGTATATTGGGGGGGACATTCAGTCATAAAGATGAGGCTTAATATTACTGGGCTCAAAGCTGGATGAGGGATAAAAGCCCTGGCAACCAATGTGAACCTGGACTATGTAAAAGCATGAAGGAAGATTTTGTATGCTTAAAGAATGCTTCATGCACTTCTCTAAAAAAGCATGAACCGAGGAGGTGTTTTAGTTGCCGTTTTAGAACAACTGGGACTCTGGTAGTCAGATATTTGCACACGAAAATGTGAATGCCCCTGTCTGTTGGGGACACACACACACAATAATTATTACCCTAGGAAATACCGGTAATAGGGCTGGCCCTTGTCCATGTTTCAACTGTGGCAGCCAGTCTCTCTCGTCCTCTTTAATGACATTGCTAACGTTTATAATTACCACAATCAGAGTAAAATAAATATTTCAAAGCATGATGTATATGCATGTTACAAATGTAGTGTTTCCCCTTATATATAGGTCCACATGTGAGTCAAATTCCATCCCCTATAAGTAAGTACCCAAAGCTGGCTAGGGAGTGTGTACATTATGATTCACAGAGGGACGTGCATAGGTTTTGTATTTAATACATTTTGCATACATCATGTGAACCTCAATCAAAGAAAATGCTTATTATTTCATTCTTATATGAGAAGTGGAAAACCTTGCTGGTTAAGGAACTCTCCGCAAGCTGCTTTGCTATGTGGAGACAGACTGAGTGATTTAGAGGCATTTCTTTGTAACTCTAATGCACACATACAGAGAAAAAGAGAGGGTAAGCAGTCTAGCGGAGCGGAGCCCCAAAAGATCAGCTTCTGGTCAGCCCACCAGAACATTGCAAGCCTTCTCGCTTCAGGTAGCCACTCCAATGGAAGCCGAAAAATCTTCCACTCAAAATCGGGCTTTCTCAGTGGCTGGCCAAACTCTTTGGAATCACCTTCCAAGCGAGATAAGGCTTGCAGGATCCCTTTCAGTGTTTAAAAAACATATTAAATAGAGATGGGCACGAATTGAAAAAATGACGTTCCAGTTTTTCATTTTTCATTGCGGGTCTGTTTTGGTTCGTTTTCGTTTTTTGTGAATTTTTTGGAAAAAAATTCATTACGTTTTTTCATTTTTCGTTCATCATTTTTACCCGCTTTTTGCATGATTTAAAGCATTTCCGCACACGTGCGTCCCCCAACGCCCCAGAAAACACAAAAAAAATGATGCTGGCAGAGACACAGTATAGACTAGGTATGCAAAGGCAACGGCAGGTGTTGCCCAGGGCGTAAGGCAGCTGCAGAGTGACTGCACCGCAGGGCAGGGGAGGGTACTCACCGAGAGGTATACACGCACACAGGGAGGCTGCAAGAGAAATCTCTTCTTTCTCTCCCCTAAGAGCCAGGCTGCAGCCAACAGGAACACAAAGACACACACCTGCCTGGCTGTCCTAAAGTAATGAGTTGCAGAGACAGCAATCCCACCCTAACTCTCACCGCAGACTGCAAGGAGGACGGGGGCTGCCAGAGCTTTTTATGCCCTCTGTGGCTGCCACACCTACCCAGTCTGCAAACTGGACATGCTATTGGTTGAATTTACATGATCCCATCACATGGCTTGCATCCATCTTGTGGCTGGGATCCATTTTATGTCATCCTTAAAGGGAAAAGAAAAAATACATTGTGATGGGAGAAAGACAAAAACAAACGTTTTAAGGACTCCAACCCCCTGGTAGGTAATAATTTCAAATAATTGTCGCTGCATTTTTATGGATGTCCAGGGCATTTTAATACCCAATAAATCAATATTAGGCATCTGGGAGCCATTTTGGGTCGATGTCCCCTAACTCCCCTTAAAGAGAAAAAAATACAGCGATCTGAGAAAAGACATAAATGCACGTTTTAAGGACCCCAACCCCCCTGGTAGGTATTATCAGGCAGAATAAATAATTATCGCTGGGATTTTACGGATATTCAGGACATTTTTTAACATTTAAAAATAGCTCATTTCATTGTGCATCGCCATTAATGAAAACGAAACATAACAAACCTAATTTTCGTGGTTCTATTCGGTTTGTTCCAATTTCATCACAATTTTTGTTTTTCGTTTTGTAACATAACAAAACGAATAATGTATAACGGAACAATTTGTTTTCATTTCGTGCCCATCTCTAATCTTAAAATGCAGCTATTTAAAGCCACTTACGGTGACTGCTGAAGTTATTGTCTGTTTTATGTTAGTTTATTGTTAGCTGCTTCCATCTTGTTTTCCTTGCCAGTTCCACTTTGATTCTTTATTTGTATTGATTTCTTACTTGTATTATTTCCCTTGTTCACCACCCAGAGTTCCTCTGGGAAAGTCGGGTAGTATATAAATGGAAATAATTAATAAATATATATATATAAATAAATTAGACAATCAAGTCAACACCAAATTTTGAGTCTCCAGAGCAAAAGTGGCAGTAAACCTAGTTAAAAAAAAAAACCCCTCAAAAGTCAACGGAGGGATTCTGGCATAGTTATCAAGCCAAAACAAATTTGTCCCTCACTCTTCCTCACAGAATGCTTTTTAGGAAAGAGAAATCAGATTAAATAATTATCTGCTAAACAATATGATCAGATTCCTGGCACTATTTATTGGGAAGCTCATTAGAAGTACTTCAGAAGTGTCAGCATCATTTTGGCCTTCGAATGGCAGTGACAACAGCCACGACAAGGATGAGACCCAATGCAGTGATGCCCCCTTTGTGCTTCATGGGCTTTCCTGGCAAGCGGAAATACAGAACTGGATGGTTTTCATTTCCTTGCCAGGCACAAGTGGTACATAGTGCCAGGCTGCCCGACATATGGTGTTAGCTTCTGTTAAGTTCTCTAACTTAATGCTGGTGATGGATATGATTGAACATGAATGATTTAAAATTGGGGGAGGGGAAAATGCAAGACTTTCTAGAAAAAGCATTCTGTTCCCAAGGTGTGCAATTATGGTCTGCAAGTTCCTCTCATCCTTCCATAAAATAGGCTGTAAGGATAATTGATTCTGCTTGAAATAAGATATTCATTTATGCTGTAGTCATTCTGCTGCAAAAACATAGTCTGCACCCCTAGGAGCATGGCATGGTACTGCTGTGGCATCAATCAACGATAGCGCTTAATCACATTTGGGAGGCTTGAGCCGCTGTACAGAAGGGGCCTAATGGGTCCCACTTCCTTGTTTGTTGGTGTAATCATATTGACAGTGGAAGGCATGTTGAGAAAAATGTCACTAAAGACATTCTAGTGGGAAAACTGGAATACAGCCCATTTGTAGCTTTATTTCAAAATGCTGTCAGTGTAACACCAAGATATATTAGATAACCTGGAACTCCCTAAGCACTTAGTTTCTATCTCTGCCATCTATTTTTGTGATGATATGTCCAAGGGCATACCAGGGACAGAAACTTTAGTCTACACCCTTTTTTGTGGGTTTTCTTGCCCAACACTCGTTCTTTCTGTTTTTCGCATTTATTGCATCATCTTTCAGAAATGGATCATTGAAGAAAACCTTTGCTCAGAAATAAAGCATGGGATTTAAAAACCAACATAAGTTCTAAAACTGCCTTAACTGTTTTCTTGCATATAGAGTTGTTGTATATGTGGGCTGCCCCATTGTCTTCAATATATACATGTTTTAAACATGCATTATTTGGAATTTGTAGAACCTTCGATTACATTACGGTGCAGAATCAAATTCTTAGTCATAATGGAATACAGCAATACAATATAGTTTAGTAGTTGTAGTCAGGGAATAAAATAAAAATAATTTTCTAAATTCTTCTGATCCACTTAAATGGAATGTGTCTATGTGTTCAAGTGCACACACAACACAACAAGTTTAAAAACAAACAATGAAGTAAGTAATTAGTAAACTAAATGATATTGTAAAATATTCTCCACTTAGGATAGATGTTCTGTTCTTGGCTTGCACCCCAAATGTGTGTGTGTGCAAGCAAATTGAAGTTGGGAAAATAGAAAATAAATGGTAGTATATAACATATTTTAAAATAAACCCACACCTCCCACTCCCAGTCGACCTCCCCCTTTATCCAATATCAGAAAAATCCTCTCCCCACAAACAGCCAGAGAAGAGAACAAGAAAAAACTCTAACTGCTTCCCTTCGCCAGACAAAGCTGCAGGGAATCAAAGAAATTGTTTTCTAATAAAATCAGTTCCCTCCCTGCCTGCCTAACTTAAAGGCTAAAGCCTCCCAGGCCTCCCTCCTCGAATAATCTCTGTCTCGATCGCACAAGCACCACCAGCACAGCCCTCCTCCCTCCACATCCAAGACCCGACAGCGATTTCTGGAAGGTGCCTCAGCTTTTTATGCCCTCCGAGACATCCAGAAGTGTCAGTCAAAACCTGGCCATGAGATTGGTGGAATTGTTCAAAAAAAATTGCATGGTCCCATCCCATGCCCAGCCCAAATGGGCAGGTCTAAAAAAATAAAAAATAAAATAAAATAAAATAAAATCAATGTGACATTTTATTGCTATAAAAAACTCACTGCTGCTACTATTAAAATTCGGGCATTTAAAATAAATAAATTTCACATATTTCTGTTGTGCTTTGGTGTATTTTTTGACCACGATTTCAAAAGAAAAAATGCAGTAGCCATTTTGGATCCCCCCCCACCGCATGGCATGGCGAGATGACGAGGATGACCCCCCCAGCCTGCTGCAAGCAGCCCAGGACAGGAGAGGAGGGGGGAAAACCGGGGACCCCCCCCAGAAACCACCCCTCTGGTAGCTGGCAAATCCTCAGGCAGGCATATTTTTGCCTGCTTTTTCAGCCGGGAGTAGGTTTTTTTTTTAAACTTTTAAAAAACTTTCTGTGCTTCGCATCGCACAATCGCCGCGATGCCACAAACAGAAACAAAAAACCCGACCAAATTTTTCTTTTCGGTTCGGGTTCAAGTTGTAACGGCTTAATTACCGTTACCGTTTCCGTTACTTCTGGAAATGAAAAACCGAAAATGAAAACGAAGATTTCGCCGCTCCGTGCCCATGTCTACCCCCTAGTCCATTGCCATTCATAATACAGTATCATACACTTGTGCCGTCATTCCTTTTCTCCATCCCGTAGAGAAATTTCCTGAGACATTATAATCTTTCCTCCTGGGATTGCTGCTCTAACTCTTTGATCATCTTGGTTTCCTTTTTTTCTGCACTTCTACAGCTCTACACTATCTTTTTTTAATGGTCATGCAAGAATTTGAATAATGCATCTGAACCTTGACCTAACTGTCTTCAAAATGAGGCACGTTCATATGCACCACTTGCTTTCTTTTTCTTTTAGATGTTTCTTATTTTATATCACATATTTCATTTATTGCTGATTTTTAGTATTCCCAGTACTACTGGCATTTTTATTTAGTAGCTGCTCTTTTATGACACCATAAAACCAGAAATACCATTTTGGATTTCAGTGTATGGGTTGATCATCATCATAAGTTTATTGGTGTGTCATTTTTTTCATAGAGCCAGCTTTTATAGCCAGAGATGCTTACAATCCAGGTTTAGATTAGGCAAGTCCAAGTAACACAGTCTTTATTGGTGAGAGAGGCATTATTGCACCAACAGCAGGTTGTCCAGTTAAGGGTTAATGCAGTGGTCACACTACCAGTGTCCTTTTGTTAGGCATCTGATAAAGCTAGTGCTGTGATACAGATGCAAGAACAGGCTATTGTTCCAACCAGTAAAATAAAGTGTAGAATACAAACAGAGGCTGTCCAAAAGCAGGAACAAATGCAGGCTGGTTATCAGTGAGTCAGAGCAAGAATCAGAAATTGACGAGCAGCTACCAAGATCCATGTTTGGGTGAGCAGCAGCTCCTTCAGCTCAGGCATTTGTGTTGGAGAATGGAGACCCTTCAGAAAAAGGAGTAGGAGTTTCTCTGCTGGTCGACAAGGAGCCCTGCCATGCATGTGAGTACTCTGTTAAGCATCTACCAGTCTACCTTAGGTTTTCAGACCTGCTGTTCTTTGGGGCATAGACAAGGTCCACAAGTGTCCCGATCTCTAGGTGAAAGTATCCAAGGGTCTTGGAGTATGATAGTCAGACCAGCAGCACTCTTGCCAACACACAAAGAGAAGGAAAGCTAGGGAGCTAGGTCAGAAGCGGTACATGGATTACATGGCAGAAAAGAAATTGAACAGAACAGGCAGTAGGGATGACCAGAACACAATGTTGAAATGAGATAATGGATCAGATTTTTACTGGGTCATCAGTCAGAGCACAGAGAAGGCTGGTGGAATCAGCCAAAGTCAGGGTTTACAGGATGTCCATCATGTCAGAATCTAACAAACAGAGGAGGCTGGAAGCAAGCGGGTTGAGATCTGTGCTACTCATAGATACAGTGTATTATGAAGAGAACTCTTGAGGCAGAAATAGTGGTAGACTCCCACTTAGAGATTGCAACCACCTGTAAACACTACTTCTATGGAATCTTCATTTAGACCCCTACATTCCTCTTCAGCTGGACCCTGATGTTGTAATGTCTTTCCCTGGTGCTTTTGGAGAGCTTTACCCAACACCCCTTATGTAGAGGAAGGTTTAGGCTTTGCTAAAGACTTTGTCTCCGAATAGGCTTTATCCGGGTGTTTAGCCGAGTCCCAATTTTAAGAGTGCAGTGTTCTCTGCCATGCCACCTATGATCCAAAGTTCAAGGGGAGAGATATTTCTGTAGAGATATCAGGGTGATCAGTCTTTTCCTTGCTGAAGAAATCTTCCAAATAGTGTGGCATTTGCGGTGTGCAGAAAAAGAACAGTGACAGAAACAATAAATAGCCAAGTTCAAAAAAAAATCAGCCTACTGTATTAAATGAATTCAGTAATAATTATATTATCAAAAGAATAATAAAACTGTACGATCAACATAACCAACCATGATTATTCCTGTATAGAGCACAAGCTAATCAAAAGCTAAGTATAATAAATGTATGGAAAAGGCTAACGTGGACATTTAAAATAAATTAAAACATCATATCCATTTGGTATTATATTGACTAGTGTGGCTTTTTAAAAAAATCAGAAACTGACTGGTTTTAAGAGGAATCTCTGCATTAACTTCCCATTTCATTTAAGGTGAAAATTCAGTACTGATTAGCTGCTCATGTCCACCTCTTGAACTTTACCTTTTCTGGTCTTGACAAACAGAAGTTTTCCTTTCATCTAGATGGGAAAGGACTAAATTGAGTTTCCTTCTCTTTAATTTACTCTACTAAAGTGTCTTCACTAGTTTCCCTGCATCACTTCAAAGGTTTTTCAAAATGTACCTTCAGCTTTGGGAAGAATGTGGTCCTGATGAATTTTAGTGTTATGATTCAGTAGCAAATGGGACAATGTACTCCTCAAGATTCAAATGCTCATGGAAGATAGAAATGGAAAAGACTTTTGATGGTTATGAGTTTATATTAACTGGAGCTTATATTATAAACTTATATTAATTGGAGGCTTAATCCACATAGGTCTCATCAATCCGATTCTAGAATAATCAAAGGGAGATAAAAGTCTAATACAGCATTCACTGAGTTGCAGTGATGGTTGATGAGTACAGAAAATAAACAAGGCAAAGGTACAAAAAAGCATAAGGCAAAGCTTATGGTAATGTCCTTCTGTTGCAGAGCCTCTCAAGCTATGACAGATATAACTCTGGCCAAAGTTCTTTGGCTACCAACATCCTTTGGGTTTCAAGTTGAAAGCCAGGGAGGGCTACTTATGGATTTTATATGGTTTCCTAATATTTCTAAAACAGCCAAAAGAGAGAGAGAGAGAGAGAGAGAGAGAGAGAGAATAAAGGCAAATTAGAGAGAAAGCAAATCCCATTTATCCACTGGAAGGAAGGAGGAAAGCCCCATAAATGTCCCAGCAGTAAGAATGAGTGACTTATTGCAAAGGTTCATCATCACTTATTGGAAAGGTTCATCATGTCCTGGTCCTTATCTATTTGTACTGTACTTTGTATCCCCACATTCCCAATTTGGTTCCTTTGTGATTACGGGAGAGTTGATACATAGCACTAAGAGCCACTATTAAGTTTTGGCTACGTATTCATTTTCACCCTGACTCCAACTCCCTTGCATACGAACTATTAAGAGACCCCTATGTCTCAAAATGGTATCAATTTATCCAGTCCAAAATTCATCATATTGGAATTGACCTAGACTCCCTAATTAACTGTGAAGAATCCCTAATCCTCAAAATCATCCACCAAAGAATCTGGGATATTGAGGGCCAAACCATCTCATCAGGGCTCAATCCAACGTGCTCTCCTCACTTTTATGGTTTGATGCCAACTCCAGGATTAGGAGCAAATTATATGAAACATCTCATTAACCCTTGTTTGCGGCGTGCTTTTATGCTCGCCAGACTGAACATCCTTCCCTCAGCAGTTCTTTCAGGAAGATACTACAACGTTCCATTTGAGAATAGACTCTGTAAACTATGTTTACTGGAACCGGACTCAACCTCTCATATCCTTCTCTCCTGCCCCTCGCACCACAAGCTTCGCCTTCGCCTTCTGACCCCTTACATTTCTAATTTTTCTGGATCCCCAGAGAGTATAACAAAGCGCCTCCTTGAGGACAAACATCCGGAATTGACAGCCTCAGTGGCTGAATATTTGGCCACTGTTTTAAATATCAGTTAATAGTTTGGGGCCAAGGCCTGCTATTAACCCATTTTTAATTCATTTTAAACCTATTTATTTACTTCCTACCTCTTATTTTACATTTTGCTGCCTCTGTTTTATATGAATGTATGCCAATAAAGGTTCTTGTGATTGTGATTGTGATTACGGCACCTTGTAACATAGCACTAAGAGCACTTCATTATACCTGCCTCTCTGTTTCACATGGCAAGGCACAACTTTCCCCTGTGCATATGTGAAGTTTGTGGAATATACTAAGGGAATACAGTACGCAGAAAATCAGAATCCATCTCAGTCAGGGAAGCGACTATGGGGGGCACATGGGGCATGTGCCCTGGATGCTGAGTTAGAGGCCACCAAAAATAACAATATGACATTAGTGTGTTGTACTGTTCCGCTCCCCCAACTGAATGGGAGGTGCAGAAGCCATGGGCGCCCCAGTTGGCAATCATGGGCCTGCATCTCTTTGGGGGTCTTCCTCCTATACCATAGCTTTTTCTGCATATACCAACTAGAAATGGGCATGAATTAAAAATAAATTGAAAAACAATTTTATTGAAGTTTTTTTTTTAACAACTATAAATTGAAGATTTTTTTTTAACAACGTTTAATTCATCAACTCATTGGGCTATAACATAACCCTCCAAAACATCCAGAGACACCAAATTGGTAGGGAAGCTTCCTCCAATTCTCTACAATTCCTCCAAATTTTGGGAAGATTGGTTTTATCGTTTCAACAAGATATACACTCCCAGTAAGAAGTTTTCCTCATGTACCTAGAGACACCAAAATAACAAAAATAATCCTTTTCTCACATCTTGGCCATTTCGGAATTTTTCTTTTCTTCTGTAGTCTATCTTGACAGTATTAGTTTGTCCCACAGTATGAAATATACAGCAGAACAATAAAGCTTGTAGCATATTCATTTCATTCCAAATGGTCCATAGGAGTCAAAGGGCCTCATTGTAATCTATAAAATGCAAACTGTTTTTCTTTCAAAATTATGTGCTATGCCTCAGTAGGCAACATATATTTGCAATATGATCTCTAATGCCTCTTTCTTTATTAGTGTAGCTTGAGCACCTGTCCATCCAATGGAGGAGGGTAAAACAAATATCATAACTCTTGAAATTGTTACATATCTAAAGTGCCAGGGGGAGTATCTTCTAAATGTTTTGACAACATTAAATATTTTAACGTGAGTGTATCTGGATCAAAACCTACTTCTTCAGACAGCATGAAAAGTCATACCAAAATAAATCTGTTAGTCTTTGTTGTGCCATCATCTTTTGCTTTTTTTTCCCTCTCCGCCCTCCATTTCTTTTTAATTTTGCAAACATGCTGAGGTAAACTAATGTCTCTACATCTTTCAAAATTGCTTTTTAACAGTATAGTTGTGTTATCAACACAGGTCAAAGAGTTAAAGAAGTACAAAGCAGAGATTACAACCTTTGGCCTGAACATTTTGCTAGACTATTTAATTGTTTACAACAGTTGTCACTAGAAGTAGAGAAGCTGTGACTTGTTTTTGAGGACTATCAACGTGTCTGAAACTCCCTCCCTAATGGCACCCTGCATAACTAATAATATTTGCTGTGGAAAAGAGCAGCTGAATGTTGTCAACATAATGCACTCGTCTAATACGTGGCTGATAGGATAGAATTAAATATCACTTCAGTTCCTCAGTACAGATGGTCTCCGTTTCTCATTAAATGTGGGTGGAGTATTCCATTTTCTTCTAGCATGTCTTGCCTCTTTTAGTAACTAATATACATGGGGATGCCTTTCAGAAATATCCAAAATATGCAGTTGGTTTGAAAATCGAGCCCTCCAACTTGAGCACACCAATGTCTGCAGTGGCATTTAATTTGATTGCCACAGAAATCCAAGGTACGAGGGCGTGGTCTATCAAAACTCTAATTTGAGGAAGCTGTCCCAAGGTGGTATAGCGGATAGAGGGACACACTAGGATTCTAGAGAACAGGGTTTGAATCCCCAATCGGCCATGGAAACTGACTGGGGTAGTTGGGTGGAGCTGGTAAAACCTCTCCCCTTGAAAACCAGCTTGTAACAACAACAATATCTACAGGACCATATGTCCCCCCTATACATGTTTTTCAGTGGAACTTTTGCTCAGATGGTTAACTACTAACTCAAGTTACATGGAGGATTATAAGATATGGATCCTTGTTTGTTCAGTATCTGAGCAAGAATTCATCTTTATTCCTGCTGTAGTTCATAGATTTTTATTTTTTTAAAAAAAAACATTTGCAATGTCTTTTGCTTTGTTCTTGTTTTGTTAAATATTTAGGAATTTGTATAATTTTATGCTAAACCAGGACCACGTGAGATTGGTTCCAGGCCACACATGGTTGCCAGAAAACATGAATTATTGAATGCTATGCATTGCATTGTCTGTGGCTGTCTCTAGTGGTCATCTCTGGTAAATGCACCCTGGAAATACCTATAAATTCATATTTCTGAATTATTTAATATTTCCAGGTAGCAGAGAAGTGTATCAGAGGATAGTGATCCTGCAGATAGAGGAGTCTTACTGTATTTGTTTACACTTTTATTTTATCTGCTTTCAACAGCATGGTGAGGTGGAGAAACTGAATAAACCTATGATTGACTGACAATAAGCTGTCTGAGAGCAGGAAAAATAATTATGGGTCTTCGGGTGGGTTACTAAAAGAGATGGGCACGAAATGCCAAAAGGGCATTTTATTTCATTTTTCATTTCTTTTCCCCTGTTTTGTTTCATTTATTATGAAACATTTTTTTTAAAAAAATGTTTCATATTTTGTTTTGTTTCAGTTTTCTCACCTCCCTTTTTTTATACTGTTGGGGTCTGGCTGGCCAGTTGTCATCCCCCCCCCAACCAGCTGGCATGTGGGAGAACCTGGGGAGGCCAGTCGGTGGTGGTTTTATGTTTGTTTTTTGTATGTATGTTTTTTCTCCCACCGATCGGCTTATGCATGGGGCTTGGGGTGGCAAAAAAAGTTTTAAAATCCTGCACTTTCCCTTGCATGATTGGGCATGTTGGGGGAAGAAACCATGGACTTTCCCCCTTAGGAATGCATTGCTTCAATGCATTCCTATGGGAAAACGAAAAATGAAATGGAACAAAATGAAAATTTCCATTTCATTTCATTTCGTGTTTCTTTGGTGGGTCATTTCATTTTTTGTTTCATTAGGGAAAGAAACAAAAAAACAAAAAATGAAAGAAAAATCATCTCATGCCCATTTCTAGTTACTAACTGTTACTATTACTTGAAACCATCTAGACATGGTATGTGAGGATGTTTGTAGTAGGCATTCTGTTTCTGCTTGCCTTTTCCAGAACAGTGGTACCTTGTATAAAGGAATTAATTCATTTCAAATGAAATTATGTTAAGCAATTTTTCCTTTATACAAATTTCCCATAGGAATGTATAGAAAACAGAGTAATGCTAATCGCGACCTTTTTTATGTTGTATGGATTCACCCCTTAGGCGATTCTGTTAAGCAAATTTCCCCTATCTCCAGAATTTTTTATGTTGTACAGATTCGCTCCCCCCCAGCCCGGCAATAAAGAGGCGAGACAACTTTTTTGGGAGAAAGGGCCACAACTTTATTAAAACTTCTTAACTCAGACTATAACAATACAAGGGGGACATGATCCATAGCACAGGGGTAAACATGGTGGAGAGAATGTAGCCCTCCGGATGTAGTATTCAGAGAGATCCACGCTTCGGTTTGACGCTGTCCACTTGTTCAGCGTCACTCCAAGTTGTGTGACTCTACTAGCCCCTGACAGCCCTCAGTTCGGCCTAGCATTAGTTTAGGGGTGTTGTTTGCTCCTATGCCTGGGATGGGGTTATTTTATTCCAAGGGTTGTCCTGCGCCTTAGGGGCGGCTTAAAAAGGCTTACCTGAATACCTATACCCCTGCAGTACCCACCAATGGAGTTGTGACCGGGTGATGAGACCCTCCCAGCGCCGCTGTAAAGTGGGATGGGCAGGGCTGTTGTTCGCTCTCTCAGCGTAAAGGGCAGGAGGGTGGGGCTGTTGTTCTCGCTGCCTGAATGATGGGTGTGCACGGGGGCAAGCTTAAATAAGCTTCGCTGCCCCTGCGCGAGGTTCCCAGATGAGCGGGAAGCTGCCCGCCCGGGAGCTGAGCAAGCGGGCAAACTTGCCCTGCCCATGAACAGGTTGTGGCGGGGCACCATTTATGTTATACAAACTGTTATACGAGGGTCCACTGTACTTCATCTTTTGTGTCTCAGCTTAACAAAGCAAAATAGTAACATACAGTACTTACTTTAACAGTTGTAAATTATTTGCTTTATAGGATTGCCTCCATTGCTGGATCCTTTCATTCCTTCTGTTGGCCAAGAGCAATGACTTTTGTCAAGCCAATAAAACATGAGCTCCACACATCCTTGGAAGCATTCTTTGTCCTACCTTCTATTTGGATCTTTTAGAATAATTGCTTGTATATCACCAAACCACATCCATTTGAATGACAAGCCTAAAGATTTTCAAGGTGTGTAGGGATGTTTAAAGTGTGGTTTTACCAGATCCCCTCCTCCTCTTAAAGTTGCTATGGCCAAACAATGAGGGTGAACAAAAGTTGCCTAAACCCTACTCTGCACCTGTATCCACCACACTGCACTGTATAAAATAAGACTTGCAACATCTTTATTTGATTTTGGTTTTGGGCTACTAGAGGACTGCCATTTAATTGTCCCTTTAAAAGAAAACCAAATGAAAGAACTTATGAGGTTTCCATTTATGGGTTGCTTACCCCAGGGATATCTATAAGCCTAGTTTAAAGGCTGCAGGCCTATGTATTCATATTGTAAACCCTCATTCAATACAGTGCTCACAAGGATTTGCCTCTGAAAAAAAACATGCATAGGATTATCCAGATTCAAAAAAAGTATCATTTGCATTTCTGTTTTCCAGAGTTGTTTCAATTAACAGTGCATACTTAAGTGCTTCAAAGAGACATAGAAGGTATAAGATGAAGAAAGTATGCAACAGACAACTTTGCAAACAACAAAAACCCTTATACTGTGTTGTTGATAAAAGGCTACATCCTTCAGTGCTGTTGAACTCAAAAGCTGCCTTACTTTAAAGAGATTGTATATTTGTGTGGTGTGATGATTAGAGCACCTGACTATAACTGGAGAAATCCAGTGTTGTAAGGTAATCATTACCTGGCTTTTCTTTTGAGTGGAGTTGAGCATACTGGAAATACGATTATAATTGTAATCATATTTATAATATGCATTTATAATATTTGCTTTATTTATGGGTATATAAACATAGCATGGAAGTACAGAGGATCAGTGTGATGTAGATAGAGAGTGTTGCACCAACACTTGCGGAGGTCCAGGTTGTAGTTCCCCAAGTGCCAAGATAAGTACTGGGTAATTCAGGGTCAGTCACATTATTCTAGCCAGTGGTACCACCTGGGATTTTTGTCAAGATAAAGTGGAAGGAGGAAAGCCTTGAGTTCATCTCTGGGCTCATGGGACACAGATGTTGAGAGACTGAGGCTAGGGGGAAGCAACAACAGTAGACAAAGAGGTTAAGTATGCGAGGTAAAATGGGTGAAATACCTTGTCTGCAGTGATTAATGCCCAACCCTACCAATTTGCATGGGCAACATCCATCACTGAATGAAATTGGTTGTGCAGAATAGTTTGCATACAATATAAAAAGAAAGCAATGGAGGAGGGAGATTGCAGAGTGATGCAACACACAATCAAAAATCTGCCTTATCTTCTATATCAGGCATGTCCAAACTTTGCCCTCCCCAGATGTCTTGGACCACAACTCCCACAATCCTTTGCCATTGGAAATACAGGCTTAGAATTCTGGGAGTTGGGATCCAAAACATTAGGAGGACCAAAGTTTGGACATGTCTGTTCTATATGCTTCTACTTGGTGTGCTTGGTGTTTCTAGTAAAGGAGGGATGTGGAGGGGGCAAGAAGAATAGACAATGAATCTTAGATTTTGAAAACTGTGTCAATTTATTCATTTTATTTATTCATTGGATTTCTATACTACTGCCCATTTAGTTACAAAGCTACTCAACTAGTAATGAAGAACAAAAATCCTTTTGGAAGGACTATGAAAACCAGATTTATTTTTCTGAGGAACATAGTGGACACAGGATGTGTTCTGCTTTGTTAAATGGCCTTACGCCTCAGCAAGTGTGGGAAGGAGATCCATGTAACTGTCGGTGTTTATTTGAAACCTTGTTTGCTACATTAGAACAACCCGTGGCAGAGAAGCAAAATGGAAGTTGTTTTATGGGTGGGAGGATGAAAGGCAATGACCGGAGAAAGGTCACTCAGAAGGCTTCCTTACTGCAAATCTGAGATCACTTTCCCTGTTTCAAGCTCAGCGTTGTACCCAGTGTACTACAGTATACTGGTTATCAGCTTGGTGCTTTCTATCAAATGGAGGCAAGTCTGAAATGTAATGCTAGAGTCTTGAGAGCTAGACAAACCGTGCAATTTGCATGTTAACTAAATTAATTTGTATAATATGTAAATCAAGTTGCATGATATGTAGATTGTGCTGCCCAGATTTAGGGAACTGAAATATGGCAACTCTATTTTATATTGTGCATACAGGATTTCTTTGAAACCTAGTGAATCTCTTCATGCTTCTTTTTTTTGGACCAGGCAGATTATCAGTTCACTGAGGATTCAGTTGAATTGGCCTCCGTAGGCTGTACCCTATACTGTAATTAGATGAGTGAATGTTTGAAACATTTAAATGTGGGGGAAACTGAAAGGGTCATCCATCCAAAATTTCAGACTCAGGGCTGACACTGAGGTGCCTCAGTATTCAGTCGTGTTTATGGACTGCCGCCTTCCCCCATCCCTTCGCCCTCCCAGACATACTCTTCATCTTTATGGGAGACAGGTTCAATATGGTCTTTTCCATCCTTGCCATGTTTGTTCCTGTTGGGTTCAACGAGGTCAGATGGTCAAGAATTTTGTTTCCTTTGGCTGTGAGTTGGTATTTATAATAAGGACTTGCCAACATATGCAGATTTACTCATACACTGGATTGAAAGACCACACGGTTAATAAACACACATTTTAAATAACTGAGAAAGCAAAACCAAAAGTTTTGTCTGTCCCCAGTCGAGGATAACTGGTCCTTACATGAGCAATAATGGCAGACCTCTGTCCAGTGAGACTAGCCTGGAATGGGAGGATGTATCTTGTTAATTAGGGGACAGATTGAATAACTCTAGAGAGAAAGAGAATGTGCTGGCAACAGGTTTATTGCTTGCATATGTTTGTTTGTTTGTTTTCTTGAATGTTAAATTGCGTGTGTCTGAACGATCTGTCCCCAGAACTGACAGTGTGGTGGTATTGTTCTAACAGCAGATGTAATGTGGGGTGATTGATCCCTCCATTTAGGAAGCAGAATGTCTTTTGAAGTCAAGAGCAGATGAAAGGGCTTAATGATTGACAGCAATTTATGCCGCCTTTGTTTTTAATTCTCTGACTTCTGACACTTTAAGACAAAGCTTTATAAAAGAAGGATGCCGTATCCTAGGGATACTATTCTATTCATAACGCAGAAATCTGGAAGTAACAGTATACACTGACACCCAGATCTCAAATATATTAGTTTTTTATTTAAATGTGGGGCACAGAGCTTTGGGGGCATGCTGTTTCTGTTATTAAATCATTATGCACCAACCTCGGGGTTGGGAGAGAGGAGAAAGCTGGCAATCTAACTGAATAAACATTCTTCACTTGCTGTACTGCAAGACTGCTATATTAAAAATTCTTCAAATAGATGACCCTGACAGGTGTTTTATCTGAGCAAAGAAAACAATAAATAGTAATATAATCCATGTAGAGCTGGCATTGTACTGTGTGGGAAATGCATAATTCCCCTTACTAACTATTAGAAAGAGCACAAATTTAATTTTGACTTATTTGTCTTTAAACTCAAATAATTCTCATTCCTGAAGAGCTATGAACAATTAAGAATAGCACCTTGGTATGAGATTATCTCTGCTCCTGCCCCCCCCCCCATTTATCTTATAATTGCTTTCCATCCTTTTCATGTTGGGCAGTCCAAATCATATTTGAATTGGAAGTAAAACTGTTGTGTTCAGTGGATGATACCCCCAGGTCAACATACTCAAGATGGTTGCCTCAATGTTGACTATAAGGTACATGGATGCTGCCTGATTTAATATACCTTGATTTAATGTAGTCAAACCAATGGCTACAAAACTTGATACATAGTTCAGCTCTCCAGGTGCTGTTACACTGGAGCTCCAGAAGATTTTGTTCTTTATAAGCAGTGATGAGGGATACTCAGAATTATAGTCCAGTGGCACTTTGTCCATCCCTACCTTGCCCTTTATTCACTCCACATTAGTGAAAATGAGAATTTTGCATATTCATAACTTGGGAAATACACGGCGGGACATTCACCAAGGCGAGGGTGACAGTGTGTCCTCCATTACAAACACCCATCCTCCTGAGTAGTTCCTGTTCCAGTCTGATTTAAAGATAGGTAATAAGGCTTCTGGTCAAAGTTATGTTGTTCCCTAAAATTTCAAGGCTGAAATCTAAGACCAAGACACAAGTGCATGTGATGTCAAGGGGGGGGGAGGGTTCTTCTAATGCTTTAGGGAGAGTTCCTTGTGGTATCACAAGACAGGCAAGACAAATATTGGGAGGCTAAAGCTTTACTAATATGAAAGCCCAGACTGAGTGTGAAAGGAACGGAACCAATTTTGTGGCAGGTGTCAAAATGCACTCAACTGCTGCGCAGCTTTATCATTCCCCTGAAGACTTGCATTCCATGTAGTTTAGCCTATAGCATACATGATAGGTAGGGATTCCCCCGCCCCCCCAGCTGTTTGCAGCCTGCACTGCTTATGGAAGGCTTACCGTCAGCCCATGCTTCTAGAATTTGTGCAGCAAGAAGGTTCATGAGTCATGGTACTGGGGTTCCATAGCCTGTGTCACTTCAAATGACATAATGGGCCCAGAGCCTAGAAAACTATTTTTTTTAAAAGCAGTATGTTATACTGTTATACAGGCTATTATCTAGCCTGTTGTGTAGATGCTTGTGTTTTTAGGGGGGGTTGGTGGGTGGGGGAGTGTTCGGGGATTTCTTATGTGTGTGTGTTGAGGGGATTTTTTAATGTGTGTGAGAGTGTTCCGGGATTTGTGTGTGTGTGTGTGTGTGTTGAATCTGGTCTCTGGGTGTCTGAATTTCGTTGTATGTTTATGCTGTGTACACAATGATAATAAATGATGATGATGATGATGATGATGATGATGATTCACAATGGAGAGAGGTTAAAAGCAGTGTTCTGCCCTGGGACCAGTGATTTTCAATCTGTTCATAAATGACCTGGAGACAGGGATAAGCAATGAGGTGGCTAAGTTTGTGGATGACGCGAGACTTTTCTGGGTGGTGAAGACCAGAGAAGATTATGAAGAGCTCCAGAATGATCTCTCCAAACTGGGAGAATGGGCTGCAAAATGGCAAATGTGTTTCAATATAGGAAAATGTAAAGTAATGCATATTGGGGCAAAATAATCAAAACTTTATCAACTAATGGGTTTAGAGCTATCTGTGATAGATCAGGAAAGAGATCTTGGTATGCTGGTGGACAGCTCAATGAAAGTGTCTACCCAGTGTGTGGCAGTGGTGAAGAAGGCCAATTCCATGCGAGGAAGAGGGACTGAAAATAAAACAGCCAACATTTTAATGCCATTATACAAAATGATAGTAAGTAAGGAGTATTCCGTATAGTTCTGGTCACCGCATCTCAAAAAAGACATAGTGGAACTGAAAAAGGTGCAGAAGAGAGTGACTAAAATGGTTACTGGGTGGGGCAGTTCCCTTATCAGGAAAGCATTTGGAGCTCTTTAGTCTGGAAAAAAGGTGCCTGATGGGGGGATATGACTGAAATTTACAAATTTATGCAGGGCATGAGTAAAGCGGATAGAGGGACACTCTTCTCCCTCTCACAAAATACCAGAACTAGGGGACATCCACTCAACAGAGGGTTGGCAGAGTGAGAAAAGACAAAAGAAAATGCTTCTTTACTCAGCGTGTTGTTAGTCTGTGGAACTCCCTACCACAGGAGGTGGTGATGGCATCTGGACTGGATGCCTTCAAAAGGGGATTGAACAGATTCCTGGATGAAAAGTCCATCACAGGATACAAGCCATGATGTGGATGTGTAATCTCCAAACTTAAAACCAGGGTACTTCAAGGACCAGATGTAGGGGAGTGGTATCAGGAGACAGATATCTAGTGTTGTGCACTCCCAGAGGCATTGGTCAGGGCCACTGTGAGATAAAGGAAACTGGACTAGATGGGCCTTTGGCCTTATCCAGCATGCCCGTTCTAATGCTATTATGCTCTTAAGGCCTATTTCAGGAGTGGGTCTCCCTCCCAGACTTTGCCTCAGCAATGCAAGTGTCTTCTGCTCTTTTGCTTTGGCCTGTGTGTCCAGCCTTGCCTTGTTCCAGCCATAAGTTCTGTGCAATAACAAAAAAGTAAAAACAAGATTCATTTCTGCTGAACTTTATAAAATAATTGTAGAAGACAATATTGAGTGTGTCTTTCCAAATGTACACATTGGCTTACCTATATTTTTAACATTAATGGTCACAAATTGCTCATCTGAGCAGAAGCATATTAAAAATCCCATCAAAACAATTATGCATCAAGGGAGGCTGGATGCCTTATCTCTATAAGTATAGAAGCAGATGTGTTGCACAAGATTAGTTTTCAGGATCTGATCAAAGACATTGCAATTAAAAAAGTAGGAGAATTTTTTTCAAATATAAAGGAACTGGAAGTATACAAAAATAAACACAATTTTCCATCTTACTGTAAGGTTTGTTTAATTTTAATAAATATAATTTTATTTTATGGTTTATTATTGTTTATATTTTGAATCACATATATATGGGGGGGGCACCAAGATCTAAAGCGCTTAGGCAGGGCCTCAAAGGGTCTTAATGTGGCCCTGCTATTACATACATAACGAAGGGAACAGGGACTTTGAAGTGGGTTATCCACAGAGAAAGAGCAGCCTTCTCAGTCACACTGAACTGGTCACATTCTTCTGCACATGAGTGAGGAGCTTCTAATTCCCTTTGTCTTATTAAATATATATATATAATTTGCAACCTTCTCTTCCAAAATTACCTTATGAAATTTTACACAAATCAGCACTTGTTTTTTGAGGGATATTTTAAGTGGCCATCCTAGCCAGAACACAAGAGAGCCTTGTGGAAGAACCTGGAAATGTTGGCTGCCTTTGAACCACTGTAAAAGGATTAAAATCTGCTTTCGAGGTGGAAGTTGGAGTGACCTTTCTCTTCAGGCAAGTGAATAGTGAACAGCTGTCAAGTGTTTTTTGGTTTTATTTTTATTATTTCTAAATGAGTTTTGGTGGTGTTCATGTTTTTTGGTACTGTATTCATTGATCCTTTTAGTATTGCATACTGATTGTTACTAACTTAAGTAATGTCTTTTCATTGTTGTAAGCCTCCATGGGTTATAAATATTTTAAATAGATAAGTAATCAGAATAAAATTTGTGTATGCTCTCCCAGCTGTTCTTTATCAGGTATCTGTCTACATTGTACCCTTCACAAAGCACATGTCCCATTCACAGACTCTTAATATCAGGAAGAGAGAGAGAGAGAGAGAGAGAGAGAGAGAGAGAGAAAGGTATTATGCCATATAGTATTTTTGTCCTTTTCTGTTTATCCAAAAAATGACAGGTGGCTGTATGCTAAAAATCCCAACCAGACAGGGAGCCTTAACTACCCCAAGTGCTTCCCACAGCTTCAAAATAAATGTAGCCTAGAGAATACTAGGAATTTTGTCTTGGAGTGCACAGTGCACCAAAGCACCCTTCACATGAATAATAACAAGCATTGAGGCAGCAGATTCCTTGCCCTTGACACCAAAGGATGACAGCTGTGGAAGCAGCTTATCTCTTCAGGTGTTGTCTTCGGTGCTCCTTGAGCGGAACAGGTTGTTTTGTAACTTTGAAGGTGATTTACTTATTATTGGCAGAGGGAGAAAATTAAATTATGCACTCTAACCAAGAAATCAATGTTAACTAAATTGTTGGGGGGCTCTTTCCGTATGGCAGTGTTGGCCAATTTTGTACGTTCAGCTCGTGGTATTAGCATTTTCTTTTTAGATATTCTTTTCTTGTTTCTGAAGACAGAAGTTGCCTGAAAAGGTTGGGAACAAGTTCTGCCTCAGTGATTCATTAAAACAGAGCTGAAGGAACGGAAGTCACTCTTTTCTTAGGTGTGGGGAATGCTTTATTGTTCTAAATACTGCTGTGAATGCCAATGATTTGAAAGGCTGTGGAGAAGGGTCTTAATGAGCTTCAGCATTTTAATGTACTGCAGCTTCCCAATTGTACAAATTTAAGAAGCTTAGCAATTCAGTATCTCCTGAATAATAGCATTTATTTTATACTCTGAATACACTCGGGGAAGCCTTGATAATATTGCAGCTTCTTCTCAGGGTAATAGCTTTACCGGGCCTAATTGACTTGAACAGTGGAATTGGTCCTTTAAAACACACACTCATTCCTGTTCTCTCTGTCTCTTTTGATTAATGAGCCTAGTAATAAATCATTAATCTTTTTGGCTCATAAATTATATGAATAGTATTTGGGGGTGGAAAGGTTTGTTATGTTCCCCGCCCCCACCCTTCTATGATTGCCTCGCAGGCATGGGGTGAAAAACCTGACTCCAGACAATAACAGTTCTTCCATGGTTTTACTAGATGCATGCTCCCCCCCTTCCTTCTCCTGATAATGGTTCCATTTCAAAATATTGAATCTTAAATTAGTGGAAGAGGACCCGATTTAATTCTATTTGTTTTTTTAAAAAAATATTGCTTTTAACCAAAGGAGTACTCATTCTTTGAAAATAATAATAATAATGAACAAGCAGTCATTCCTATCATATCAAAGCGACAAGTATCCTTCCTGTTGAAGTGGTTTAACCAATTCTCAAGATTAAGTAATATAGGTCACTTAGAGGTAAAAGGTAAAAGCCCCCCCCCCCCCCGCCCACGTGTGCTAGTCGTGTCTGACTCAAGGAGCAGTGCTCATTTCTGTTTTCAAGCCAGAGAACCAGTGTTGTGCAAATCCATGGCCATGTGGCCGGCATGGCTGCATGGAACACTGTTTACCTTCCTGCTTTTTTATGGTGGTACTTATTTATATACCTGCATTTACATGCTTTTGAAATGCTAGGTTGGCGGGAGCTGGGGTTAACAGCGGGAGCTGACTCCGCCATGTGACACCAGGGATTTGAGCTGCCGACTTTGCCGCCAACCATTTTAGCGCTCTAGTCCGCTGAGCCACCATGCCCTACTAGGTCACTTATGCATCACTTAAATATCATTAATTTCTCCCCTTTCAGGACTCAAGAACAATCATTGCAGTACCAAAATCAAACATGATTTTCTGTATTTGGAATGCTGGATATGACAATATTGAGTTAGGAGGCAATGATATGGCTTTTGTTGGGGAGTTGAGGAGGTGGGGGGCTGTCTTTAGCAATCAATTGCTCATCCTACGCCCAGAGACATCCAGTCGTTTTACTGTATCAGAAATGGGTGAAATGAAAAAAGATGCCACTGTATGGTTTCTTCTGATATTTTTTTTTGAGAAATTCACTACACCTATGTTATCCACTGTATGGTTTCCAGTTCTTTTCATTGTCCCAAGCGCACCACATATCTTGTTTTCCATTGCTGTTGCTCAGCCTTTGTCTCATTCAACATTGTCTCAAATATATACAGCTACATCCCTACTGAATGCAAAAATGTAACAAAGAGGAATAAAGCTTCTTGTTCTCAGCCACAAAAAGGAGGAGTAGGGAAAAAACATAAAGGAAAAAGTCTTGACCTTCAAAGACATGCAACCAAGATGTTTTGCTGCTGCTTGAAACCAGCCCAGTGAACCTACCTGTGACATCATGTACATTGAGATCCTCTTCTATGATTCTTTGCCATTGAAAGAGAGCCAGGTGGTCTTGAGGATGATGACCTTCTTAGCAGTAGTGTCCCAGTGAGGGGACTGTTTGTTTGGAGAGGGCTATACCTGGCTGGATGTCTTGCTCCCTAGATTCTTGTGAACAAATGTGGATGGATCCTTGCAAGCCTTTTATCAGTTATCTTTTACATGCAGATGCAGTTTATTTATTCCTTTTGCCATATCACTTAATGTTCAATGTTTTCGTCTAACTGGTGAGTCAACTTTGAGTGCATTGACTGAAGAAAGTTAGCATAACTTTCCCCGTAATAATTTAATAGTAATAATGTAATAATAGCTGATGCCCCAAATGAAAACATTTTCTTGTTGTCTCCTATCACCTGTTTTTACTTCTGAGAGCCTACTTTTTGTCCACCATTGAAAATGAGGCATATTAGCAGATTATTAACAGGGATCATTTGGATATTTTTGGTCTCCTCACTAGCCCTGCGGAAGCTTCCGATTTGAGAAAGAAACTATGGCAGAGCTAGGCTACTTATTTGGTTTATTAATATGATTAATGACCATCTTATTCATGATAGACAAGTGTCACAGTAATTAAAATATATTACAGTTACTAGATAAATAAATAAGAACAAAGGATAAATGATACAATTTTTAAAATGACCTGTTAACAGATTAAAATATACACTGTTAAAATTGTTAAAATTTTAAAACATTGCATAAAATATCTTTATGAATTTGATAAAAAAAAGTCTTGCACAAAAAACTGTATGCTGTGCCTTGATACCTATAAGAAGCTTCCTAGTGATCTCAGCATCAGAGCTGCCCAGAAATCTTTTCAACAGAGGAAAACTAAACAGCATGCATTTCTTAGTAAAACCAGAAAGAAAATTTAACGTGCTCAGTTGTTTCAACTGTGCCAGCACCACACTGGCAAACACTCTTTGCCATAGGAGTCTTGCTGTATTTCCCCTTCATCACTGCAGAGGGGAGTACTCACCATCCAGCAGATCTAGGCCTATTCTCAGCCATGAAGCCATTCGACATAGGACTTTTTCCAGATACCGTATATACTCGAGTATAAGTCGACCTGAGTATAAGTCGGGGCACCTAGTTTAAACCCAAAAAACTGGGAAATTTTATTGACTCAAGTATAAGCCTAGGGTGGGAAATACAGCAGGGCCTGGCATCTCCTCCTTTGTGAGATGTGTGTGTGTGATGTTTAAAATGACTTTTAGCCACCGAGGCAAGTGCTGGAGTTGGTGGCTAAAAGTCATTTTAAACATGGGGAGGGGGTCAGAAGAAGTGGCGCACAATGTTTAAAATGACTTTTAGCCACCGATCCAAACTTGCCTCAGTGGCTAAAAGTATTGACCCGAATATAAGCCGAGGACCCCTTTTTTCAGCCCAAAATTACGGCTGAAAAACAAGGCTTATATTCGAGTATATACAGTAAGTCACATTTAGATGTCTGGAGGTCCAAGTTCTGGAATTTGTAGTCCAAAAACTCCAAATGGCACCTCCTTAGTTATTAAAATCCTGCACTGTCTTTCATAATTGCAACTTTGGATAATGTGGGTTCTTAAACTACCTTTAATATACATAGGGATGTAAATCTGTGAGAAGTTCAGAAATTCAAAATAGGAATATTTATGGATGCATTTTTGAAAGTAAAACAGTCACTACCTTCCATTTACTTAAATTACTACTCTCCATCCTCAGTTGTATTCCTTCAAAAAAAAAGGCATAATTTACAGTATGGTGATGTGCTTACTGTTCAGGGACAGAAATTTCCATTTCATTCCAGTTTTCTGTATAAAAATAAGTAACTGCATCCATAGGCAGCCTCTGTGGAATGAATTTTAGATGGCTTCACGTATGTTTGTGTCCTGTCAGAAAATCCCAAGCACAAAGAACTTCACGTCCTTTATAGCTCATAAGAACTTGAGTAAAATTGGATGAAAGGGAGCATGAATCTGTCTTCTCAAGTAATCACTTGGTATAGATCTGTGGTTCATATTTGCTTCTGGTCAAAAGTTGAAACAATGATATAGTCTCCAATCAACGTCCTTCATAGTGAATATGCCCATGTTCTTGTCCTTCACTTTAGCCCTGCAGTCAGGAAATGTTTGTGGTGGGGAAATCAGGGGTGGAAGGAGAATTGTGGCATATACTCTTCATGGGGGTTAATTTATTTACACTTGTTTAAGTTTATGACTAGAGATGGAAGAAGAAGTTCAATTGATTGGACAGCATTTGCAAAAGGAGTCATTTTTGCTCTACCCAAAGAGCCATAGGTTGTCTCAAGGATTCATGCTGCTGTGAGACTTATCGAGTGATTTAAAAGGGGAGAAAAGAAAAACTGAAGCAGGGCGTGCATCTTAAAAACCCAGATAGTAAAAATGGGTCTTAAATAAAAATGCACACAAATGTTCTTCATTCAATGGTGAAAATTTTCGCATCTTAGATGGAAGGGAAATTAGTTTCAGCATAAGAAGATCCCAGTCCGGCAGCCTAATGTGAAACAAGGATGGGGTGAAAAAGCAGGTGGGATTCAGTGAAATGCAGCAAAATTGAAACTGAGGAATTTTCAGACCCCTGTCTATCACTTTGTGGACACTTGGGTGAAAGAGTGCCTGCATACTTTTTTATTTTATTTCTAAGAATCTGTTCTTAAATATAAGCACCCAGGTTTGATTAAAAACATCTATTCATCCACCCCAGTGGATTCTGTTTTCCAAGCTATTTGCATGGAATCGTGCCTGTCCCAGATGAGGCCATTCTTGTTCTCTTTTCTTCCTGTTTTGTAGATGGTGCTTTGAGACTGAATTGATTGGTAAGCAGCCTTTCTGATTCTTTTGCTCATTTTGCAACTTGCTGCTCTGCAAGCTTCCTGGGTCTCATCAGAGTTTTTCATAGTTTTCTCTTAGCAAATCGGCTTCTTATTGAATGGCTTGTTTTGACAGGAGGTCATGTCCTGACTAAAGCCGTGTTATGACTTTAAAGAAAGGTCTGCCACCTGTTTTCTGAAGGAGGTGTTGCCAGCTGCCAACAATTTTGACCTAAGTGATATATTTTTAAAACCAAATACACCGTCTGAATAGTTCAGTGAGTTGGAGCCAGAGGTTGGGAGTTTAGTCCTGTTGGGAGGAGAGCCAGCCTGTGTAGCCTTGCATAAGCTGCAGAGTCCAAGAGTACCCCCTTCCCCAGAAAAAGGGAAAGGTAAGCAACTCTTAAATAATTTACCATATATACTCAAGTATAAGTTGACCCAAGTATAAGTCGAGGGCCCTAAATTTGCTTTTAAAAAGTGGGAAATTTATTGACTTAAGTGTAACCCGAGTCAATATTTCCCTTTGCTGGTGATCCCTGAAGAGAGAGATTCCGGAGCCCCTCCTGCTCCGCTGGCACTGGCCATGTAGGTGGCGGTGGCAGCTGCAGCTGCCATGGCCACCACAGCAGTTCCCCTCCCTTCCTCCTCCTCCTCTTCCAATGGCTGGGGGGGGAGCGGTTTTAAAAACTTTTCAAATCTCCCAATGCAAGTGCCGATGTCTGCCATTGGCACTTGCTTCAGGAGATAAACAAAAAGTTTTAAAAACCCTCTGCTTCTCCTCCCCCATCAGGCATGTATGTAAAGGGGGAAGCGGCGGGTTTTAAAAAACTTTTCTCTCTCTCCCAAAGCGAGCACCGATGGCAGACATCGGCACTTGCTTCTGGAGACAAAAAAAAGTTTTTAAAAACCACCGCTTCTCCCCCCCTCCCCCGGCATGCAAATTATTTACACACAGAGAGAGAGAGAGAATGAGAGAGAGAGAGAATGTGTTTTTACACAAATCTGTCAGTGGCATTTTGTAATTAGTAAATTAGGTGTCACATGTCTGGAGCAAGGGGTGGACCACTCAAGAAATTTTTACAGGACAAATGCTGTAGTTGGCCTAGATCATTGCTGGTGAACCTTTTAGAGACCGAGTGTCAAATTGCTATTCAAAACCCACTAATTTTTTGCAAAGTGCTGGTACAGCAATTTAACCTGAATATAGGTGGCTGTGAAGGGGCGATGTCGGGTGCCCACAGAAAGGGCTCTGTGTGCCACCTTTGGCACCTGTGCCATAGGTTCACCAACACTGGCCTAGATTTTCCAGGCAACATACAATAGTGTACCAACAATTTTTATGATAGATCTCTCAGTTCTGCCCTCTAACCTTATATTTAAGAGATTGCCTCGGGCAGCAGAACTGGAATGTTATTAAGGCCCCCCTCCTCCATAAAAAAAGTCAGGGAAAACATTTTTATGAGATTATCTTCCTCGTGAGTTGATATGATGGATTAGCTTTTGGATTGTAGCATCTTGACAGGGATGAGTGAGTGCTGCCATCGGCAGCAATGCGTATTGGGAAAGCTCTGGAGAACCTTGTCACATAGAGAAAGCCAAGCTGCTCCAGACTGGCCAGAGTAAGTGATGCTTTGTTAGCCTGCCATCCATCCTCCTAAGGTGCAATCCTGACTATAATAATAGAAAGAGTAGAGAAGCAGTAGTTTGAGTTCAGTCCACATGAGTCACTCATGAACATGGTGTATGTGTAGGCATTCAGTGTTAATTTCAGTGGCTCTTGATTCACTTCGGTAGAAGAATACAGCTGCTCCCCCTATGCACACAAAAAGGGAAAGGCTGTTTATTCCCTCAGGGGGAAAAAAGTGCAAGCAAGCAAGGTTGGCCCTACCATAGAGCAGGCAATGCAAGTTGCCTCAGTCAGCAGATGCTGTTCTGCTCCCTAAACCTGTTCTGAGGGACGCAGAACAGCTGCAGGGAGACAGAGATGAATGTCTTGTGCAGCTTGCTTTATGCCTGGTAAGCCAGCCTTCCTATATGTAGAATTGCCAATGCTATCCGGTCTCCAGCGTCAAAGAAATATGTGACAGCCGGTCCAGTACACTGGTTTAGCTGCAATTAGGAGAGCAAAGAGCCTTTTCACACGACCCCTAAGATCCGCTGGCCACTTAAATTTGGACCAGAGATCTTAGGGGTTTGTCGCTGTTCCTGTGTTCCCACCCCCTCCGCACTCCTGGCTGCTGACTGCATGAGGGGAGGGAGAAAAAAATGAAGAAAAGAATGCTGGCTTACCTCCGTTCCGCCGTCCTGGCACTGCATTCAGATCTCTTAAAGGGGCGGGGGGGGGCAAAAAAAGAACAAACAGAAGCAAGGAGAGCCCGGCAGTCACTACGTTATATCCGCATCAGGAATTTTCACCTCCGGAGAGCAGGTACCTGAAAAGTGCGCTGGGACGCCCTTAGGTGGGCGTGGTCGCACTTAATTATCTGTAAACTCCAGAGCTGGTGGGGAAACAATTTTAAGCTCCGGAGCTGGGAGCCATTTGCAGCGGAGTTTAGGGGTCATGTACAAATACTAAAAGTCATTGTCCTTTGCCTCAGTTAGAGAAATATCTTGGCCTGACCCTCCGTGGAAACCCCTATTGTGTATTCTGGTACAAATACAGGGCTAAGTATTGACCAAGTATTTGGAAGAATCTGGAAGTCAATTGCTTATCCATATGTAGTTGCTGTCCAAAGAGGAGTTAACAGTCTGGGTTTAAAAGAGCATAAAAAACAGGCAACCAGATTTTGCATCAGTTTATGGATAGCTACAGTTGAGTGAGGTCAATACTTTGTGCTCAATAAAAAGAAATACCAACAACCACAGATCTGATATTACATTTGAAAGGCACAGTCCACTGCAGGCTCCCTTATAATTGAGAATGGGGAGAAAATTCAATGAATATTGGCGGATAATATGTATGATGGAGGGCTGTGCAACACATACAGTAAATGGACCAATTAGAGTTCAGTTTTAAGCAATACCTCATTTCCAAATATGGAGCATGAACTGATTTACAAATATCCAGTCTCCCTTTGTTCATTTGCTGGTATCTGTAAACTGCAAAAATTAAATATTGGTAGAAATAGTTTACAAAGTTACACTAGAACACTAAAATGCTTGGTTTAATTTATTTCAATTTTTTCTCTTCAGGAGTCAATATTCTTGAAATGGTTGATTATTTGACATCGTTACCCTCTTATTTAGACAAATGATCTCTTCCTTTGAAGCAGTGATTAGCAATCAGGGTTTTCCCATGTTACAGTTTGAGACACTAGTGTTCTGTAGTCCATGCAGAAGGTCTCTCGCCCTAGCTATCTGTAACGAGGAACCCTTTGAGCTCAGATCACAAGCTGTCTCTGGTATGTGGGTTTGCTTCCTTGTTTTATTTTGAGAAAAGGGGGAAGATGGTTTTTAAGTAAAGTATATCTTTATGTTTTCTCCGTTAGTATCTGAAATAATTACAAAAACAAAAACAAAAAGTTGAATGTCTCTGTACTTGACCATCATAAATGTTTTTTTCTTGACGTTTATAGGGATCCCTTCCACTCTGCGATGTTGTTTTTTTAAAAAAATGTTCTTTAAAAAAATGGGGGGGGGGGCAATATTGTGATAACTGGCTAGGTAGCTGAACGAGGTAGGTATCTAGCTGTGGAGGCAGAGTTCAGCGGTTCAATTGCCCACTGAGGGATCCCAGAAGAGCCAGCCTGTGTAGCCTTGGGTGAGCTGCATAATCTTAGGATGCCCCTAGAAGAAAGGAGTGGCAAACCACTTCTGAGTACTCTGTACTTAGAAAACCTGAAAAGGGCCATCATAAATCAGAGCTGACTTGATAATAGTAAAAGGTAAAGGTTACCCTGGCACATGTGTGCTAGTCATGTCTGACTCTAGGAATGGTACTCATCTCCATTTTCAAGCCAAAGCACCAGTGTTGTGCAAGTCCGTGGTCACGTGGCCGGCATGCCTGCACGGAACACTGTTTACCTTCTTAACGGCGGTACCTGTTTATCTACTTGTATTTACATGCTTTCGAACTGTTAGTTTGGCTTGATAGTGCATAGTGATTAATATCACACTGCTTTTATATAAGAATTCAGTGATCTTCCCCCACACCAACACCACCCGAGGACTGATTTTTGGCAGTTTCCTTAAATTTGGAAATGAAAGAGGTGAACAACTTCCAGAGGTCTAGGAGTTGTACTCACATACACATATCTAAAATTGCCTCTTGTGGCCTCCGGAGGGCAAAAGGAGCCCTTTTCCCCCAGTAAGGGGAGTGAAGGGGAGAGATGGGGTGCTGAAGAGCACACAGATGCCCTAGACCAGTGGTTCTCAACCTGTGGGTCCCTAGATGTTCCTGTACTGCATCTCCCAGAAGTCTTCATCACTAGCTGAGCTGGCCAGGATTTCTGAAAGCTGCAGTCCAGGAACATCTGGGCACCCACAGGTTGAGAACCACTCCCCTAGACCAATGTTGATGAACCTTTGGCACTCCAGATGTTTTGGACCACAACTGCCAATGACAAAGGACTGTGGGAGTTGTGGTCCAAAGCATCTGGAGTGCTGAAGGTTTTTCACTACTACCCTAGACTGAGGATGCATGTAATAGGCAGGGCACATTCCTGCTTGGGGTGATGCTGAAGAGTTTTTCTTGCTTTGAACCCCACACCCAACCACACTCAAAAATAAGCCTTGCATACTGTATACTTACTGTTGCATGATACAGAGAATTTGCAGGCATTTGATGCTGTTCTTTGTGCATTTCTATAAATAATTGTGAATTGTGATTGTCTTTGGACAAATGCTCTTTTTCCTTGGAACAATGCTTAGTTGTTCCATGGGATATTTAAAAGAAGTGAAGCATCAGATACATTATCTGCGCCTTTGTGATCTTAGCTTCACAAAGAGGAAAAATGCCAGGGACATTTTATGCAAAGTGCACTATGTGCAATAAAGGTGTGCTTGGTGTCTTTCTCTGAGGGTAGGGAGGAAATTTCATGTGGATTTTGAGAACCCTCAACTAGCTGTCTGGCCATGTTGATAAAACATATCTTACTATGTAAAAGACTAAGCAAACTACTGTATATATAAGCCTAAGTTTTCAGCCCTAATTTTGGGCTGAAAAGGGGCCCCTCAACTGATATGCGGGTCAGTACTTTTAGGCACTGAGGCAAGTGCTTGAGTCGGTGGCTAAAAGTCATTTTAAACACTGTGTGCTGCATCACGGGAGCAGCGCGCGATGTTTAAAATGACTTTTAGCCACTGACCCAAGCACTTGCATCAGTGGCTAAAAGTCATTTTAAACATCATACACCACTCCCCCAGCTCACAAAGGAAGAGCTGACAGGCCCTGCTGCATTTCCCACCCTAGACTTATACTCGAGTCAATACATTTCCCCAGTTTTGGGGGGTTAAATTAGGGGCCTCGACTTATACTCAGGTCTACTTATACTCGAGTATATACGATAGCTTTCTTTTGAATGTGCACATTAACAGAGCACCAGCAGGCTGAACCGAATGTGAACATTTTGCTGTCAGGTGGTTTGAACATAATTTTACATAAAATAAAAATATGTTCTGGTGGTGTGTGGCAGCCATGTTATGGCCTCTAAACCTGGACATCCAGTCTTGTCTGTGTTGATTTTAAATCTGAGCTGATTAGTCCAGAATCCTGTACCGTGCATATAGGTATCTCAAAATCATTACTAGGATCCCTTCCTGATACTCATTACAGAGAGTCTAAGCTGCCATGCTAATCTTCCATTAACTTAAGCATCCTATTTGAATGCGCCCTAGGAAACTTGTGAATTTCCGAACAAATATTTAAAGGGCGAGTAGTCTGTTTTGATCTTGAACAATGTTGCCGATATGCTGGAAACGAGTGCTTCCAAGGACCACCTCGAACAAAGTGGATCTCACTTTGTTCCACAGCTCATTTTATCCTCCAGCAGGCAGTGTAGCTGGATGTGAAAGCCGTGGTGCCCCTCCTCTCTTCATTTCAAAGTGCCTTCGCCTCAGCCATGTGGAGTGTTTCAGCCTGAATCAGTTTTGATTGCTCCCAGAAGAGTTCCTTGGCACAGCTCTGCGGGCTTGACTCAGATCTTCCCCACTGGCAGCGGTGACAGCCTCTCTGGCCACATCCTCTGCACAAATGTTTCTAAAGGTTTCCCAAGCTCCGTTCTCACAGCAAGGTGCCTGGTGCCAAGAGTTTAAAATGCTCTCATGTTGCAGCTAGTGTAAATATTGTTTTTAAAATACCATTAATTTGCTGAACTGTATATCCAGCCAGCTCTCCTTAATCTGGCATGGATTTTCTGCACACCTGTCTTCACAAAGACACATCGTCATTCATTCATTCACCCTCCCTTCTTCACACACACACAGGCACAGTCACAGAGCTCTGGAACAGAGATGGGTGACAATTTCATTTCAGTTGGGTTTTTGGATCGGAATATACCCACATTTACAGACTTTGAAGGTGGGATGGAGGAAAAGCTAATTTCCACATCCCTTTTTGGAGGGTGGGTATAAGTACGAAAACACCCTGTTCTTTTGAGATACACAAAAGGGTGCAATTCAGTTGTTTCATTTGCAATACAGTGGAACCTTGACTTACGTCATTAATCCATTCCAGAGCTCTAGACATAAGTCAAACATGACTTAAGTCAAACAAACTTTTCCCATAGAAAGTAATGGGAAAGTGGAATAATCCATTCTAGATGATGAAAAAGACCCTCGAAAACAGCAATTTAACACAAATTTGACTGGGACAGGAGATTCCTTCTGGGGATGTAAATGAAATGTCTCTTCAAAGATTGGGGGAGGCAGTGGAATTATAGTCCACAAGTTATATGCCTACACTTTTTAATGTTCATAGCAACAATGTCTAACATTTAGGTTTTACTGATTTTTAACCTGACGTTCCAAGTTCTGAACAACTCTATGCTTACCATTAGAGTTCCACAACTGTACAGCTCCTCCACTAAAATGCTTCCATTGTGGACCAGACTTCTGCAGCCAGATTTTTTACAAGACTGAGCCGACTGTCTAACCAGCGATGCCAGCCCCGAGCTCCCGGCCCTTCTTCTCCTCCGGCAGCAGCGGTGGCTTTGGTGAGGCCGAAGACCAGCTCCAGGTGCTCAGAGCTGGCCTCGCCGAAGCCGCCGCTGCCGGAAGAGAGGAAGAAGGCAGGAGCAGTTTGGAGGCGGCAGCCGCGATGCTGGGTCATGGCTGCTGCTTGATTCCGGGGCCTTGCGCCGGGGCTCCGAGCTGTAAGTCAGAGCCTGTGACTCAAGTCAAACAGGCCCCTTCTTGCTGCAAGTCAAATATGATGCAAATCAAGCAGCATGTAAGTCAAGGTTCCACTGTAGATCATACCAGTTGAATTTGGGGTGGGGGGGGGAGCATGTCTCAGACAGGATTTTGGATCTGCCCCCTTTTTTTTCAATGTAGTTCTTACCAAGACAATAATGAAGTAATCAGAAAACAGACAGTGCTTAGAGGAAATCTCTTTTGAATTAATCTCCTTTGCAGATTGATTGAGAAGCACACTTGGCTGTTGGGTGTTTCTGTTTCAGTTAGCTGAAGTTACATGTTTCTCTGTTCATTTTTGAGGTGGTTTTTATTTATTTTTTAGTGAAGTTTTTGTGAATCAGAATCAGTTGTTAGGGACAAGAAAAAGGCATTTACTTTCCTGCAGCCCTAGTTTTTCTGGCAAAGCATTCTGAAAACATAGTGCTTGTTTTATTCCATGCTGTCTTTAAGCAAGCTATCTCCAGTGTTTCATAAGAAAAAGCTACGGATGGTCATCCAAGGGTTTGGAATATATTGTCAATACGTCTAAACCTGCTATGCAAATCTATAGGGAATATTCAGTCATTCATTCCACAGATACGGCCTTGATGCCTTCTAGGCTTTCCCCTCTGTCTGCATTGCTACTTTCTACATATGGAAATCAGCTGCCTAGATGCCCTAAGCACATCCAATCTCACCTGCTTTCAGAAGCTACGCAGGGTCGGCCCTGGTTAGTACTTGGATGGGAGAACACCAGGGAATACCAGGTGCTATAGGCGCCTGGAGTAGGAACTGGCATGCCACTCCAGTATTCCTGCCAAGAAAACTCCATGGGCATGGAATCACAAAGAGTCGGTCACAACTGTAGCGACACAACACACACATATATACACACATATGGAAATCAGTGTGTCTGTAATAGAGTCATTTCTCTTTGCAAATAGTTTTTACACACAATCACAATACTGGAAAAGGACTGTTCTTGTTACATGTGGATCTTACACATGTCACAGAGAGACTCAGTGCTTTCCTTGCTAGAAACTCGGGTATCTCTTCAGATCGTATAAATCCTTGCTAGATGGTGCAAAGAAAGATGCAGTCTTTCATGGTGCAGTGGTTAAACCACAGTACTGCCGATGATACTAAGCTAATGAACTGAGTTCGCTCTCAACCACATCAGGTAGTTTCCTCAAGTCAGACTCAGCCTTTCATCTTTCCATGGTTGGTAAATTGAGCACCCAGTTTGCTGGGACGGAGGTCAATATGTAGATTGAGTAATTAAATTATAAACATCCCAGATAGTGCTTTAAGTGCTATGGTGTAGTATATATGCAACATACTTTGTTGTGAGTGGAAGGAACAACTGAATGCTCCTTTATACAATCTGAAGAAAAATGAGTCCGTTTTCTTCATATATACTGGCAGTGTGATAGCTCAGTGAGTTATATGGAAGTTGGGAGTTTGCATCCCAGAAGGGCCACCCTGTGTGATCTTGGGCCAGCTGCACAGTCCCCAGGATACCTCCAGAACAAGGGAATGGCAAATCACTTCTTAATCACTTCTACCAAGAAAACCCTGAACAGAATCATCATGAATCAGAACTGATTTGATAGTGCACAGTTATAATACTCTTCCTATTGTACTGCTTTATTTCTCAATCTGATTCCAGGGTTCCAAATCATTAGTTGCACTCAGTGAGCTAAACAATTGAAATGTAAGGTCAGGTATTGCTTCTCAGAAGCCAAATGGACCAAGGTTTAGCTGTTTCACTGATGACATAGTCAAGACGGCCTTTTTGGAGAAATCCCTGGCATAAACTAAAATGTACTCTTCAAAATATGAGGTTGGATGGGTTTGTAAAAAAATTGTTCATAATTTTTTTTCTTTCAAAAAGAGTCCAGATGTGAAAAATGAACCAAAACACATGTCATCTCACCCAGGGAGAGAAGACGTGTGAAATTTTTGTTCCTCCTTGAAAGATTGAAAGAAGTGAAGGGTTACTTCCCAAGTGTGTTCTGCTTAATGCATTCTTTGCATAGTGTTAGAGCAGACTCTGTTTAACTACAGTGAATGCCTGTCCCCGCCTCCATTCCATAAAAACTATTACATGCATGTTCAAGACAGAGCATAATGTTCAAAACTTAATATGAACCAATATCCACAGAGAAAATGAAAGACAAACAAGTCTCCTTTGCTTTTCTATGGATTTATACACATTTGGCTTATTTGAGGTCATACTAATACTGCAGCTATAATTCCACTGCATTCACCAGATGTTCTGGAGAATTAACTGTCAGAAAAAAATGTTCTTAATAGAAGTAGATTCACAATTGTAGACTTCACGGACAGATAGATAATCTGCATCACCCTTACTGTGTTGTAGATTTACTCCAGGTGTTGACTTTGTTATGTTTTGTATTTAAGTCAAGCAAGCATCAACAGTCTGCTATATCTCAAAAGTAGCAGGTGTATTTTGTTTATAAATTCAAAATCTGTGTAGAGGGCAATTCAATCTTTTAAATGTAACTGGGGTGTCTTAAATATGTGCATCTCAGCATAAGGAATCATTCCTTAATATTTACCAATCTTATAAAAGTCAAAAATTGACAATTTCAGTATTGTATTAAGAGAATTTGCAGTATAACATTTGCTAACAGAATTTCTCTGATAGTAAGTGGAAATTTAATTGAATTTGTATCCATCATGATACAAAAGATAATACTATGGCTGATTTTCATTTGTTTCTTTAGTGTTCTTGTTGTAATCACCTATTCTGTGTTGTTAGTTCTCGTCAGTGATTTCTGTGCATTTGTGGAGTGTGGCAACCCTGGTACTTTGATTGGCTGTTTAAGCAAATCTACTAACTAATCAAAGCATCACAATTTGCATAATGGAATTATTGTTACAGATTAATAGAGTTGTGCAACTGGAAAACTCTGAGCGGAGGTTGTCTTTGCTAATATTGTCTTCCTTCGTTTGGTTCCAGCACCTAGAACGCTCACTATATTTCTAGCAACACTGCATCTAATTTTCCACTTTTCACCTGCAGCCTGATCCAGTGGAAATGGGAACGGGAATGAAGGGCTGCAAAATTCAGCAAGGACTCTAAGCAACTTCAAAGCAATTATTTTCCCCAAAATTCACAAGATAAGAATAGTAAAATACTGTAATTGCTTTCAGAGAAGGCTCGAGATCTGAAAATTCAGATTGCTTTATTTCCATACTCCTTTTCAGTCTTCGTTCTGCTGTTCTATTTCTGTAGGTCCAACATTTCAGTAATCCCAAACTGCCTTTGCATTTTTCTTTGAAAGATAGTACAGATGGTATTTTAGTAGCTATAAAACGGACGGATGGGAATGATTAAACAGAAAGAGAGAGAAACTAAATTATTTTAGTCTTCAAAAGGCAATGGTAAGAAACAAAGGGATGGTTTGAAATCTTCTTTTTACCTTTTCATGTTAACCATGGTTTAGAGCCTGAAGAGTACTTTTTAAGACATACAGACAGGCAAGCAGATAGGCAGGCAGATAGGCAGACACATCCAATTGAATTTATTTACTGCAAACCTGGGGAAAAGACTACTGAATGGTAAGAATCTGTTCCCCTTCTCTGTAGGGACCATTTGTTTCCAAACCTTTTAGGAATGCTAGGCTTTTTACCTTTCTTTATAGTAAAGTACATGGGTTATTAGACGTTCATATTGACCAGATAAGAGGATGGAATCGAGGTAAAGTCTCTTTATGTCATAATGTCACATAAAGCATTATTCTCCTATGCTATTTCAAAGAAAAAGGAACAAAGTAAAAAGTTATGGATTTTGAAAAACTCCCAAGCTAACTTTCTGAAAATACTTTTCCTACTCAGTCCTGAAAAAAGATTGCTGAACAGAATAATCTGTGGTAGAACCATAGAAATGTTAATATTATCATAGAAGATAACAATTAAAATTTGTAGCTGTTTATATTATTTTATCTGAGGTTGAGGTCCATAATCCTTTTCTCTTCAGGGCACTTCTTATTTTTGGTCTGGAGACTATGCTGTAAAATATAGGTTCTGCTTCTCAAGGGTGAGCAATTTATAGCTTGCAGACCACGCATTGATCATAAGCTTGCTTGTACAATGTGCAGTGTTCTTAAATTTCTGAAAATGTCACTGTAAATCAACCAGTGTCTACACACACACACACACAAACAAACAAACAATGTATGAAAAAATTACCATTTCTCCACCAGGACATTTTACCTAGCCAGAAAACAAATGTTTTCTCAGCAGTACACACTAGTTGAACAAAACACCCACATAAGAGCTGCAACTTTAACAACTTTATAACTGTTCTTGATCAATAATAGAGATGGGCACGACTTAGCGGTATTTTCGTTTTCGTTTTTCGTTTTCGTTACGGAAATGAAACGAAAACAAAAATCGGCACCAACCTGGACCGAAAACGGAAACGAAATGACTAATTTCGAGCCAATTTTCATTTTTCGTTACTGGAAAAGCACTCAATTGAGCTAAATGGGGAGAAACGAAAAAAATTTCGTTTTCGTTTTCGTTTTTTCGTTTTCGTTACGTAACGAAACGAAAACGAAAAATTTTGAAATTAGCCCACGAAAACGGAAACGAAACGACTCAGACCCTAGCCGAAAACGAAAATGAAAACGAAACTTTTTTTCTGAGTCGTGCCCATCTCTAATCAATAACTTGCTGATCAAGATGTTCCATGCACAGCAAAGAAGTCATAGAAGCGGCCAGCGGGCTGCTCAGCAGGATGTCACTTGTACAGCTAGTCACATGACCAGAGCATCCCAAAACAGCCAGATGTATTTCCACAACTTCGGTTACACACACACACACACACACTCCTATGCCTCTTTTTGACTCTGTCTGCTACTTTTAAAAAGTTATTATAGTTATTATCAACTGTTGGCAGAAATATTAGCCAAGTGCTATGTGATTCCAAGCTGCTGTTCCTCTGGACGTGTTCTTGTGTAGTTGTGTAATTCAGTTCTATTAGAGAGTGCATCTGTGTCTGTGTTAGAGATTTGTAAAGAATGCAGTTTCAATTTAAGGCTTAATGGGCTTGTCTTGTTCTGTACTTCCTGGACACTTTGTGAGGCAGTTTTTATTGTGTCGTCCTTATGTTGGCAGACTGCTGTGGACTCATCTGAAAAAAAATGATGCAAGACAAAAGATGGCTTGGGAGTGGTACTATACATGCATTTCATCTTTCCAAATGCTGCTTGAGCACACTTTAGACATGGTGAAGGGATATTTTCAATTCATGCACATAAAATTAAACTATGCCCACATCTGGAAAAGAAAATAAGCAAAGAAGTGGATGGATGTCATTCTATAAAAATAAAACATGGAATAAGAAATGAACTGGGTGTGAGAATTAGAAGGAGAGGTGTATGCAACTTCACTTTGCATAGATAAATTCATATCTAAGTATCATCTAAATCTGTGTAGTTTAGTTATTTCTTTCCCCGATTTATTTCTTCTGGCAAGCCCTTGCCCAACGTGGCCAAACACTTTTGCGTCATCTGTCTGGAAATATTTTAAAATCAGTTTGAGGTTTCTGCTGTTAAAGAGGAAACTGTATTAATTAGTGTTTTTTTTTTAATGTTCACATTTTGGTTGGTGAAACTGTTTGCAAAGCATGTGTCCATCTTAAGGCTTCCCATCACTGTGAAGAAGGCATAAATTGCAGTTATTCCCCCCCCCCTTTAATTTTTTTTCTGTTTTAATGTTAATGCAAATATTTATGCACTATGTGAAAGAAATACATCCTGAGGAGGAAACTAAAACTTGTCTTGGAGAATGGGTACAAAAATGTGTACATCAAGAAAGTATGTATTCACTAGGAAAAGTGCACACCCGAATGCTCATGGGTGTGGGGGAAAGCAGACATAAAATCTTAGACCTTGACATAAAGGAAAGAGAGGAAGAAAATATAGCCAGTATTTAGAGAAATACAGCAAAATAAAGATAGGATTTTTACCTCCCTAGTGTTTGATAGGAGACCCAATGTGTGTGGGCGGTAGTGAGCATGTGCTCAGAACGGATAAAATTTGTAAGTAGAGGTTTTGGTGTAGTAGCCCTCAGGCACTTTGGGCCGGAAAAAGTAGACCTTGGCCTATTCGAAGTTGGACAGCCCTGACATATAGCAACAAAGCATCTGATGCAAGCACACCATCCACCAACAACAGCAGCAACTAGCTTTCTCACAGCAACACATTGTGGCCAATTCCAAAGAGACAATTTCTGATCAAAAGTGGAGGAGATACTGAAAGGCAACCTCACAAAACAGCTGCAATGTGATGGATGGCACAGAGTATATGGTGGCTTTCTACTAACAACCATTGCTTTTTAAAATAATAATAATCTTGAGTTAAACTGTGAATGTGCTATTATTAGCATTGCAAGACTCCATCCGGCAGGTAGATGGACGTGGTGCTCATTTGTCCTGACTGACCTCCCCGTACACTTGCTCCTCTGTGTTTTCCATGGCCCAACATGACTAAAGGCTACTCTGTTAGTGCTGAATCTAATAAGACTGTTTCTTTCATTTTAGCAACAAGAACAAGACCCCACAAATCTTTACATCTCAAACTTACCCATTTCCATGGATGAGCAAGAGCTGGAGAATATGCTGAAACCCTTTGGACATGTCATTTCCACCAGAATATTAAGAGATGCTAATGGCGTCAGTAGAGGAGTCGGCTTTGCCAGGTGAAAACCTTGTTCTTTCTCCTTTGTCTTTTGGGCTTATTTCTCTTTCTGTTATACAACCTGAACTTTTTGCAATGATTATCTTCTCTATTGCTCTGAGGTGCTGCAGCAATGGAATATAGAGAGCATTCAAGGATAAGGTAACTTCTGTAGATTGTGTGAATGTGTGTGTGTTTTTTTAAATAGTGAGCTGAAGAAGCACTGCTTGAAAGCATTGCTTACTTGATTTTCTTCAATTAGAGGAAAAGCAGGAAGGATAATCAGTTAGCCGCTCCTTTTAATTTGTAATAGTAAAATCAGCATGCTGTCTAAAGGCCTATACATTTATGCTAGATATGTTTCCTAATTTTAAACTGGGAAGGGCAGAAATGAACAATTATAAAATATCCAGGATACACAGTTGTCACTATAGAACCCATGGAACTCTATGCTAAACCCTAACCCTAACCCATGGAACTCTATGCTAGAGCCTGAAATACAATTCTAGCAGCACGTGGAAGAATACCTATACGAGTCTAGGGCTGTAATGAATGAATAATAGACCTTTTTTTTCAGTCTGGGCAATTTTTGCCCCTGCAAGAGACTGTGAAAATTCCCAGAGCAGAAATTTTGAATTCTGTTGTTCGTTGGCAGCTGTTGTTGTTGCTACTGATCTTGGTGTTGTATTTCTTTTGCACCAATTCCCTGCACAAGACAGTAAGGGGCACCCATGTGTAAAGTGTTATCCTCTGCCAGATTTTCTTGCCCTTTTCTTGGCAATTCCATGCTCTTATACTGGTCAATTTCAAATGACTGTATTAGTCAGCCTTGCAATAGCCAGCATTTTGAAACTCAGGAGTGAAAGGGCTTGAAATTGATGAACGGAGCAAAGAGGCAATAATCCTGTTTGATACAATATTTTAGGCACAGGGCTGTCAAACTTGATTCTTAATCAGGAAATCTCTGTAGGACAAAAATGCTTCTGTTTGAAGCTCTAGAGGGAAAATTACATATTCATATATTTAAAATGTTATGTGGTGTAATGTGATTGCAGCGCAGGATAAATCGGTTGGGGGGTGGTGGTCCATGATTGTTACCTGTATGGGTTTGCCTTAGCAAATGAGGATCATCCTAGCTGTCAGCGTTTGCTATTCTGTTCTTTAACAACCAACAAATGGCCCATCATGAGCAATTCTTGGAAGTTCAGTATTTGTTAGCATAGCAGTACATGAGATTTATCTTGGTGCTGATAAGAAAACCTTCTTTGAATGGTATCAGTTTCTGTACAGTATCTAAATTATTGTGTAGAAGATTTCACGGGGGGGGGGGAACTAAGGACATTTTCATGGCTGGAAGATCCCCAGGGAGGAAAGAAAGAAGTAGACAATCTCGTAGAAAGTAGCAAAGCCAAGAAGCATCTGAACTCATAACTCTACCATAAACTAAAATCTTCAGTGGTGTACTATATCAAAAGAGGATCAATCCAGCCTTCAGTGTTTGCTATTCTGTTCTTAATAGCCAGGTACTGGCCGTACGGGACATATTGTTAGCCACTGGGACTAAGCTCAGAGTAAATATATACTGTACAGTGGTACCTTGTATAAAGGAATTAATTCGTTCCAAATGAAATTATGTTAAGCAAATTTTCCTTTATACAAATTCCCATAGGAATGCATTGAAAGCAGAGTGATCCCATTTTTATGTTGTACGGATTTTCCCCATAGGCAATTATGTTAAGCAAATTTCCCCTATCTCTGGAATTTTTTATGTTGTACAAATTTTCTGTTATACAAGCTGTCTGTTATACAAGGTACCACTGTATATGGATTGCGCATCAGTTAGGTGACTAATTTTCATTCATTTCAACATCACGGTTCATAAGGAACTGGACTTTGGAGTGTGAGGAGACCAGTATGATTGTGGGATGAATGGATGCATTTCATCTTTGCCCTTGTGACTTGGATTAGCACTGATAAGATCTGCTATGACAACAGAGTTAATTTTGTTTTAGATGGCCTGAGATTGAATGGAATGGAGTGGATGCATCCTTCCAATCCTCCCTTTCAGATCCAGGTCTTTGGACCCTTTCACAGCATATGCAAGCTAAGGTTATTAATACACGGATTATAAAATAGGGGGTTCCTGAACATTTCAGAATGTGCTCCTGTTATATTGTATACCATATAAAAAGGGATGCTCCGATCCCCACCCGTTGGGGGAGGGGCGCGTTTGCCTCCCCAGCCCCGGCTCGGGCGCACTATCTTCGCGCCCATCCGGGTATTTTGCCCGGGGACGGGAGCCTTTAAGAGGGCTCCCGTCCCGTGCCGCCATTTTGTCGGCGGCGTGAATTTTTGGCCCCACCCTCCCCCCTATGGTTGGAGAATGAGTATAACTGGTCGCCTTTTGGGGCCGGATGGGAATTTTTGGTGGCTACTCTGATTGGCCGTGAGTAGCCATGCGTTTTCGCCCATCCCATTCTCTTCACCGCGGAGGTGGGCTCCCTTCTTATTGGCCACTAACTTGGCGGGTAGTGCAGCTGGTAACCGTTTTCAAGTTGTGAGCTAATTTGACGCCATTACGGCGCTTCACAGCCCTCGTTATCAGTCTATCCACATTGGCTATGTCAGCGGACAAATTCAGCTATATATGACTGGAGGCCTCCCGAGGGCTGTGCTGAGCTCCAGATTTAACTCGTCCAAATTGAATACAGAGATTCTTGGCTGTGGAATTTCATTCCACCCTGTTACCAGCTTGCACTACGGCGTCAGGTCCCCTTCAGTGATCCTGACTTTATCAGTTAAGAAGTTGAAGAGTTATTAATAAAGTTGTGGCCCGTTTGTACCAAACCGCAAGTTGTCTCGCCTCTTTATTTCGGGGTTTGGGGGGCAAAGATAATGTTTCTAGTAAAGATGAATCTAGCCTACATCCCTTATCTTTGCTTCTTAAAAACATAGCAGACTTTCACTTTGTGATTTTTGGCATAATCTTAAAATAATAGGAAGAATAAGCAGTAGTTACTACTGAACAAAGGAATTGCTTTTCATAAAGGTGTTTTGCATGATTTTATTAACAAAGTAAAAAACTACCTCCCTCTGACAAGGAAGATCTGATGAGCAGGTAAAAGGATGACATCTATTTCAGGCATTCTCATATAAAGCAACATATCCTAGTTCACCAGAGTGAGATGAGTTTTCCCTGTGCTAATAAGGTGACATAAGTTAATAGGCATTTCTATTTCACCTTTTGTCCTCGATACAAAAGAACACTGCTCTCAAGGAAGTGTTAAAATAGCAGTGTCTGCATTCAAATGGCGAAACAGCATGAAAGGCAGTGAGCCAGTACTACATCTCCTTAGTGAATTCATTAAGTTTGCTTTATTATTAATTTGCTAAAAGGAGAGGTATATCTGGAACAGTAGGTTGCATTTTGAAAGCTTGGTGTTATGACATGAATACACAGAGCGAAGACTGGAGAAGGCTACAATGAGATGTTAAGGCGCAATGGATGCTTCTAAAAAGTCCAGTAATATTGGCTGTATTCTCGAAGGCTTTCCTGGCCAGGATCTGATGCCTGTTGTGGTTTTTTCAGGCTGTTTGGCCATGTTTTGGAAGTTTTTCTTCCTGACGCTTCTCCTGAAAGGACAAGTTCCCTCTTTCCCACAACTATTAAAAAAACCCCACAGTTTCACTCTATACCCCAGAGCACAGAGAGACCTCCTAGCTCCCTGAGCTCCTGCCCTCTGAAAATGCCGGCCACAGAGACTGGTGAAACGTCAGGAAGAAAAACTTCCAGAACATGGCCAAACACCCCGAAAAACCCACAATAGCCAGTATTGGCTATATTCACGTGAAAGACAAAAACAGGCAGTGCAGGGGATTGTATATACTGTATATTGGTAGGATGTATACTCTCTCTGCTTGGGAATGAATGGATCTGCCAAGAATAATTTCACTCAGGTTCTTATTTTTCTGCTGTTAAGTTTTTTCCATCCTGTTTTATCACCAGCCTGTGAATGATGTTATTTTCCGAATTGTAGAAAAATGCATATAAATATCGAGGTGCATGTTTCACCCATTGAGATTGCATTATTTTATTTTATTTTATTGCTTATATGTTTAAAATATACAAATGCTTGCATTCTGAAATATGTTCATTTTCTTGAGCAACTCCTTAAGGAAACCATTCTTTGTGTATCCTGGAGTTCCTTTCATCCCCCCCCCACCCCGAAACAAATGACAGAAAGTTCTCTCTCGGTCTCTCTTTCTTTTAACATCCTAAATGGAAATAGCATAAATGCTCCTCGTCACAGATACACACAAAAGAAGGGCTTTCATCTTGTTCTGGAGGAGAATCAATGCTCCTGGAGATTTCCTAGATAAGCACTTCTCCATATATCGACTTTCTTTCCAGTGAATGTTGGAAGGGGCTTGAAGGTCTGCAGAAGCAGCTGTGGTGGACCTCCTACAGGACAATTTATTCTCACCCTGGCACATATCACAACCTACCCACCTATGGAAAAAGGAGTGAATGTAGCCAGTTTCCCAAGAATCTCAACAAGCACACCTTTAGTAATGATCACGTGCATAAACTGTACAGGAATGAAGGCTTAGGAAAACAAAAGACTTTGCAACTCAGCCCACTTTAAACCTTTGTTAGAACCACTTCTCATCCTATACAGCAGTCCTGGCTCTCTGGCCTGCTGCCTGTTCTATGAAGGAGGAAAATGGGTTGTTTTGTGGGTTCACCAAAGGGATATGCAAAACCATTTCCCTTCTTTTCAGCAGATAGCGCTTACTTGCAGAACAAAGGGAAAATTAGTCTGGTTCATATTTTAATATGAACCAAATTAATTCACACTTTCCAAATGAATATGCAAGCAGGGATGCAATTATCCTTTGTTCTTCACACTTTTGTAAATTTTATGAAGCATTTCTCCAATCAGAGGTACATACAAATACAAACACACATACACACAGAATAGGGGAAATAGCATACAAAGAGGCATATATTGGGACAATTGTCTATATACATGTTTGTACATTTTCACAAAGACTTTTTAAAAAATGCAAACAGGGGCAGAAATGGAAAGGAACAAACTTTTTTGGAAATAATTCAAATACTGTATTCTAGAAAGTGAAAAAGACAGATTCATCTATTCATACTATTAGGACATTAAGCTCAAAACATCTGTAGGCCTCAATGTAATGGTTTAATTATGCACTGATGTGAGTCGCAGTTGTACAAATGAGATTTGGATGTGTGTGTGTGTTTCCGTATGTGAACTCTCTTTCAAAATCTGTGTAAAAGTGTTTATATATGGTTCATAATGATATCAGCACAAAGCACTAGGTATATTCATTTATTTATTTTCATTTCTGGATGTCTTGTATCTAACATTGACCTTCCAGAATTCCCCTTTAAATGGCATTTTATAATGTAAAGCTCTGAAAACAGGACAATAATGAGGGAAATGCTACTGGAATGCTGGTAGGTGCTTGTATAATACTTAATGAGCGAGTGAAGATAAATCAATAAATCAGTGTCTGGGTTATGCTCTGCTATCTGTTTCTGTCTCTTGCAAATGCTAGTATAATATGATCTTTGAAACATAACTAAAGTATGTCAGAAATAGCAATGGTCTTTAAAACAAGAAAAGGAAGTAAGTAAAGGCAGAAGGAAAGAGGAGGGCCAAGAGGTGTATACTTGTGAAATTGCTGATGTATTTAGACACTGTCCAGGGAGAGCAATGGTGTAGGCAAGCTTTTTGGAAATGGCAGGCTGCATTTTCTCATGAGAGACTAACTATAGGCTATATCAGCCTCAGAGAGAAAGGCAAAAAAGGCAAAGCCTGTCCGATCCCCCTCATATTCATTCATCTTGTATTCATTCACACATGCATCCATACACACAGGTGCATAGAAACATTGACAGTCATATGCCATTTTTCATCCACTATCACCACTAGATTTTCAGACGTACTCAGCCTACCCAAGAATTCACACCTTTTGGCATCTCCTTTGGCTTTGGTAGTGTGGTGGCTCACCATGCTAGAGCACTGAAATTTCAGCTGCAAAGTCAACTTGGCAGTTCAAATCACGGGTGCCACACAGCGGAGTGAGATCCCACCCTTAACCCCAGCTCCTGCCAACCTAGCAGTTCAAAAGCATGTAAACGCAGGTAGATAAATAGGTACCACTGTAAAAGGTACCACTATGTAAAAAGTGGGCATGACTAGCACACATAGAATCATAGAATTATAGAGTTGGAAGAGACCTCATGGGCCATCGAGTCCATGTGCAGGGGGAAGCTTTACCTTTATGTTACTTGGCTTTGGACTGGAACTGAAGAACACCAGGACAAGGCATGATGTTTCTGGGGAATACAAACACAAATACAACCTTGGATAGCCACTCTTTGTGGTATGTGGCCTATAGGTTGCCCATATAGAACATGAATAGTTACTAGGAGTGTGAGCAGTCCCCCCCCCAGGCATCGTATTCATTTTGGGGTCTCTCTGAGTGACTGTCATATGCTATCCTTTTCTGTTTTGATTCTTCTATTTTGTTTTGAACATATCCATATAAATGTAGCTAGATGGGATGTCTACTGATTACAGTACATTACTTTACCTCAAATGGTTTCACTGAAACACCAAAAGGGGATAGCATTTGGCAGCAAAAAAAGTTTGAAGTTTGCTGAACCACCATGTCCTCCAATAATGCAGCATTTGGAAGATACAGGCAAGAGAGAAAGAGATCCACAGTGATCAAAGCACTGACGTAATAAGCTATAGCTTCACAAACCTTTTGAGGAAAGGCAGTGATCTCTCGGAGCATAAATTTGTATGTAAAGAGCCATAGTCAAAACCCTATTGCTGTAAGCTTTACGCATCAGAGTAAGTGGAGTTTTCACTTTGCAGGATGTTGCACAACATGAATGGGTGTCTGGCACACATCTGGCAAAATGCCTCTCGCTTTTTCTACAATTGTCCTTCCATGGTCATGTGAGCAACAAGAATCTGGGAGTTGTTAACTGGAAAGAATATATGGGATCCCAAGTTTGTTTGTTTTTGGGAAGTCAGCTGCCTGAGATGTATTTCACATTACATATGAAGCATATGTCTGGTGAGGTAGTAACTAGTAAGGCTATTGTATGATTGCTCCCTGGAATGCATTTCATGTACCATATTTCCATCCCCATAAATTATCAGTGGGTTCCATGGTCCAGAAATTCCTGAGAGGGCTATGGAGTCAGAAATCCATATTCCATGGTCCTCTCAGGTATTTCTGGAGTGTGGCTCCTACTGGTGTTTTGGAATGGAAATATGTGCTGAGTGTGGCATTGAGGCATAATTACATTGTTGCACCACTAATCTTTTATGTTAAGCTCCCATTCTTTATCTATTGTTTATCATGTTGCTTATTACTCTAATACATATTTTGTCTTTTTTAATTTGTGGTTGTACTAGTTGTTTCGATTCCATAATGTCTCTGCGTACAATATTTTTTACTATAAATATAGTAAAATACATCCACTGTAATATATATACGCTCCATATTATATTAAATGCTAATAACCATGTTGGGGTAATTATGGTAACCAGAGGAAGCAGTAGTCACTTTTAAAATAATATAAATATATGTCTGATAAAAGGATGAACTTTGGTTGCTTTCATAGTTACTGACATTTGGCTTAAATTATCAGGTTGACTTCAAACAATTGAAATAGATATTTCATGATTATGGGCATGCAGAATGTGAATGCTAAGTGGAACTTCTACAGAATAATAGCTCCCAGAAGATTCTTGTTCTTTTCTTGATTCTGCTGAGCTAGAGATAGTTCAGTCCTTTAAAAATCTTTTGATTTTTGAATGTGAAATAATTGCTTCTGTGTCCAAGGTACAAATTGTCTGACATTGCTTTGCAGTATTGTGCCCACATGTTCAGAAAGAAAAAGGATGCCAAGATTTACATAGTGAAATCTTCACTGCACCAATGTTAGCAGTCAAAATAATCTACAGGATCCCTTCTTATGCTCACTACCATTCACAAACAGATTCCAAAGAAGAGAAAATCCCACAACCTAACTCCTTGTTTTCAAATCAGATAACCACATCTCAGCCAAAAAGCAATTTCCATAAGTGTTTTTTGACAAGTTATATATCCAAAACTCAGGTTCTGTTTTCTCTACCTTCTTTACTTTTTCATTTTTTTTGCCTTACTCTCAAAATGACAACTTTTCCAATTCATTTGAAGCGTCTCCTTTTCCTGTCTTTTCACCCTTTCTCCTCTGTCTTTTTTTAAAAATCTGCTGAATTATGAGATTATCAAACAGTTTCTCCCAGGGTGTTTGCTACTTGCCTGCCTCATTCCAAAAGCAACACCTGGTGTAGGACTATCTCCCAGTTTTCACTGTGTGTGTTTACATAGGTTTAAAGATATCTGGGGAATATGGTCCAGTCCAGGAGGGACTTGCCTTTTCCCTGCTACATATTAGAAAACAATTCACATCGTACAATATTAGTCACAAAGGAAAACAAGTTACCCTTTAAGCCTGTTTGTTAGACTGGATCTGTACAATATGGAAACTTTGCATGTGATAGTCTTGCTCACTTTAGTTGTTTTCAGTGTTTGAGCTCTCCACACTTTATCACTAATGACATGGAAAGCAAAAAGTCTTGGTTAATCCATAGTCTTCCCATTCGATCAGGGAAGGGACTCAGAAGAAGAGGAGTGGGTGCGCAAGATTGATGTTGTTACAGGCAGAAAATGTAGGGCCCTGGCTGATTTGCTTTTGGTCTTCAAAAGGAAATAGTACCTTGAATAAATACAATTATTGCATATGAATTGCAAAAATGGGATTTACTGCATAAAGTTTGTCACTTGGGCAACAGTACAGACTTTTGGCACCAGGATAAGCCTTGTAGATCCATGACTGGATGAGATGGAAATAGTCCAGGAGAGGTTGAAAATGACTGTTAATCTGCTACAATGGGAAACTTCAGGGTTTTGTTTCCAGTTTCCAGTGTACAGAGTATTCTTACCATAACTGAGTATAGTGAAATCGTTTTATTAGAGATGATTTTTCGTTTCCTATCTTTTCTCCAAATAGTGGTGTTAATGTAATATTCACAGTGTACACTGTTGTGAGTAAATGGGCCAGAGAATGCCATAGCTGCCTTAGAGCCTGGGCCATCACAGTTAAAGCCATTACAATTAAAGGGTAGCAAAGCCTTTTAAATGGAAAACAACTCTGTGTCAACATAGTATGACAGACTTGTGGGGCCAGTGTGCTGTGTGATAAGTCCATGAATGTTTCTTTAGAACAACCATGCATTGCATAATTCATGGAAACTCCCATTTCACAGCTCTGTTAACTCCTTGTAATAAATGTTGTGATGGAAATTGGTGCATATTATGTTGTTTCCTCTCTATTGCTTTCTTTAAAAGTTTCATTTACAAAGACAAAAAAGAGCCTTTAAAATGCACTGAAGATGCTTTGAGCAAGCATTTCTAGCTCTCCAAAGTAGTAAGAAAATGTAACAATTAATTAAATGCCATCCAGTCAATTCCAGTTGTAACATGGTTACTTGCAGGAGTATAAGACTAAACATGTTAAACATTTGATCCATCTCACCCAGTATACCAACTGTCAACACATCTCCAGGATTTAGGAAAACTTGCCCACTGCTGCTCCTCGTTTTTCATGGATTTAAAGGTTTTCAGGTGGCATTAAGATGAAAAATGGACACTGTGGTAGCATCTGAAAGGAGCATGTTGCTTTGTCCATTCTGCTTCTTTTTCAGATAGAATGGATAGTACTGGTGTCTGTTTCAACTGAGGTGTGTGGCAGGTGGCTAGGTCTATCATTTGAGAACAGTTAATTGTGAAATTGAAGACGAAAACAAAGCTGCTCTTACTAAGGAGTCCGGCTAATCCAGGGATGCTCCCATCTGTTTATGGCTGAAGAGTGCTCTGCTCTGAGTTTCACTTTTACTCTCATCCAACTTAAAATCTACAATGTGCTCAGACAACTGGCAGCTTCACCGTTGCTTTCTTCACTGGGAATACTTGGGGTTGTTAAAACGGGCTCCCGTGTATTAAAATGGAATTTGTCATTGCTGTGTGGTGCAACATAACATGGCTTGACACTCCACACCTGCAGCTACAGAAAATAGGCATTTATTGCGTGTTATTTTTTTCTTCCAGCGGCAAGAGTCTCTGAAGACTCGCTGCCGACCTATGCTTAGTTAAATCTGAATGAAGCCAAAATGAACAATCTTGGCTTAACTCTTTTCTGTTAGTAGAGGTGGCCCACCCCATGTGTTTGAGGCAGCCGTGGATTGGGGGGGGGGAGAGAGAACAAGGCTACAAAAGGCTGCAGTGATTGCAAGCCAAGAGGGACACTTTTATTGCCTTTTCCTGAAACAAAGTAACATAAATTTTGATACCGTTAATCATCTCCTATTCACATTCTGAAAAAAAAAACTCTCTCTGAAAAATTCTACAGGATGATGCAAATCGCCTTACATACCTCTGTGTTTAGACTCCAGAGGACATCCTGGCTCTCTGGACGAATATATTATCACTTCTCCATTTTTAACTGCAGGTTTTGCATTGTGAAGAGAAGTTGAGCCAGAGGTGTGAAACTAGGTTGAAGTTCTTGCAGTTTTCTTACTGGAGGGGCATCAAGATAGGAACCAAAAATTCAAGTGGCAAACAATCAGGGCAAGGGGTAGGAGATAAACAGGGAGGGCAGTGTTGACAGACTAGGCTGCTTTTTATTTATTTACCATGTTCTGCTTTGGGCCACCACTTATGCAAGAGCCACACACCAGGAAGGTCAATATTTCCCTTAAAATTCAAATACTAATTTATAGAAGGAAAGAGACACGTTACTGGCCACTCTTGTTCTGCCGAGAAATTCTGCTAGATATTCCATCGGGGACTGGGATGAGATTTTTATTTTCAAAGCTTGATCTAGCCACAGATCGGATGAGATTTTTATTTTCGTAGCTTGATCTAGCCACAGATCAGAAAGCAGCTTACAAGCAGAGTTGGCTGATATAAATTATCTCATGTGAGTCCCATGATGGTCCCTCTTGGATAAGGTCAGTTCAAGGTTGCACCTGTGTTGGAGAGGATAAAACTTTATGGGATACCTCATTTGGGTGAAATACATGCCATCTTAGGCAACTTCCCTTGATGCAGATTTTGCTTGATTATTTGTATCATTTTCATTGTGGCACTTGCCCACACTAAACTCACTTTGCCACTCAAGGATTGCAATTTGTTCTCTTCCTTCTTTCCCAGGAGTAAATTGCCCCAGGCAATGTTCTTTTTGGACATATATTGGAACTAGGGTCTTTTAATATTCAAACACAACTGTTCTATTCAGATCTATCCACTACTCATTATTATGTATTTTAGCTTGCTTTAAATCTACATGTTCTACCTTCCCTGAATTCCCTAGGAATCAGCCAAATTAAAAATCTGATTAGAAGTAGTAATTGCTAATTTGTTTCCTAAATGGAATAGTTTCTTAGAAGTTCCATTTTAATGTAGCATTCTTTGTATTCCCTTGTTCATTGTTACTAATGTTGGAAAATCCACAATATTTAACATGACATGAAGTTTACAGTGTTATCTGTATAAGTGGGAGTATGAAAAATATGTTACTGAATCTTGACAAAACTATTTAGAGTGAAGATTGCTACAAGATATAGAGTAGTTCTGACTGTCAAGAGACCAGAAACATGGCAAAGAAAATAATTATAGAAACAACTGTCTAAAAATAATCACAGAGTTTGCTATTCTTGAGAAAAACTAGTCCACTAACTGCTACTACCATTTAACAATAACAGTAGCCATCACCACCATTGAATTCTCAGGTGTTTATTCTATGACATATATAATTGCTATTTTCCTTAATAATTTAAATATAGATCTTCCAATGTTTTTCACCAATTATTTCTATAAACGTTGCTTCCTCTCCTGTATTGCTTTTATTACGATGGAGATAGTTCAGTTCTGTGGCTCTATGAAAAATTGTTTACAATAGAGTGGTCCTCCACCCTTTCACGGTTCATATACTGCTATACTGCGGGACCGCAGTATATGAAAAAAGGCCCCCTGGGTAAGAGGGGGGGAGTCCCTCAGAGGCCTTAGAAATGATTTGTGGTGATCCGGAGGTCACTTCCGGTTTGCAGGGAGGCCCTTTGGGGGCCTCCAGAAGCCCAAGAAGGCCCTTGCAGGCCCATTCGGGGCAGCGCCAGGCTGGGGATAAGTACAAGAGCCCCTAGCTAGACCCCCCAGGCCTGACCCAACCTGCATCCGCATATTGCGGATTTTCAATTATCACAGTTGGTTCAGGTCCCTAACCCCTGCAATAGGTGGGGGATTACTGTACTTTTTAAAAAAAAGCTTCCAGCACATGTGGCTCTGAGAAGAAGACTGTATAGCACTGTTGTCACCATAAGTGTTCCACAGTCTGAGGAAGAGGTATGCATCCCCCCAAAATAATAATCATCCCAGCAAAGTCTACATGGTCATGAATGTCCTTGTCTTCTTCTCTTGTGAAGTTCCACAGGACTGATTTCTGAAGGTTTTCATTCCATCACATAGCTTTTTACTTGACAGCTGTGAACTGATACAGAATAATAATCACTCTCTTTATTGCTTCTCCCCCAGGATGGAATCTACTGAAAAATGTGAAGTAGTTATTCAGCATTTTAATGCAAAGTACCTGAAAACACCCCCTGGTGTACCTGGTAAGTCTTCCCCTTCATTGTTCATCTAATTAAAACTCAACAAAGCTGACAGATATTAAATGAGAGGAAATATGGAAATGATGGGCCTTCAAGATTTCTGAAGTATCTTTGCATCTCTGTGTAGAGCAGTGGTTCCCAACCTTCCTAATGCTACAACCCATTAATATAGTTCCTCTTGTTGTAGTGACCCCTTACCCTGCTTGGAAGAGGCCACAAGCCCCCTTTGGCAGGCCAGTGCTGCAGGTGCCATAGAGAACTTCCCTCTACAGGCACCCTCAGTCAATCACAGCCTCCAGTGCCATTGACATCCCCTCCAACCTATCAAGCTGCAACCCACTCTTTCCCTGCCTTCCTCCCCCTACTCCTCCAGACCCAAGCCATTTGTGCCTTTTTCTTCACTGGCTCATGGTGACCCCTGTGAAATGGTCATTCGACCCCCAAAGGGTCCTGACCCCCGGGTTGGGAACCACTGGCATAGAGGTTCTTAGTCCTCCCTTGTTTGATAAGAGGTGTCATTCATTCATCCATTGGGAAGTTCATAAATATCTTGTGTTTGTTTGATCTTTGACATAGAAGTCATCCTTACTGCGAGGATAAATAGATTGTGAATGATTCAAACATCACTGCATTGGCATAAATGACATTATTTGATGGTCTGAACCAGTGCTGCCCCAAAAGTACCTGGTGAGAATTCTGAGAGTTTGACATATTGCAGAGAACTGTTCAGCCATCTGCCTGGTCAGCAAGAGGTTGGAAGTGTGACCAAGTCAAGTTCTGAATCAAGAAAAAACTAGTCTCTCCTAATGTTTTCAGATATCTCTTATTAAAGACTCAGTATCTAAAAAAAAAAAAAGAAGGGTAATTGTAGTTTAAAATGTACAGGAGGACTATATAAGCAGCCTTCTGCATACAGGGTCAGATCATGTGCTAAATGGAAATATTTACTTCTTGCAATGTTTTACCTCCAGGCATGGAGATCTGTAAAAACAAGGACGTGAGAGATAGGCGAGGTGTGCAGCAAAAAACTCACTTATCTCCCCATGACCAATTGCAAATTTAAAGCATGATAATTTGTAGATGTAGGCCATCTCATATTGCATTATTTCCTCTTTTAGGACCTCTGCTTGCAGTGAAATTTTAATAGTATAAATTGTCTTGAGTTCCAATACACAAGGAGAAGTGTAATTTTTTTATGCCAAGGCATGGGCCTTCCCCCAAGCTCTGTTGCATGTCCACAGGCATGAAGGAGGACAAAAGGCAAATATGGCTACAAAATCCTGTTTTTATGGGATGAGTTCATGGGATGGGTCATTGACAGCAAAGAAGTACCTGAGCAGGGGAGGGGTTGACATGCAAGGGATTTTGAGGAAGTGGTCCTGAAAGTGCTGAAAGTTGTGTGATGAACCTTTTTGGTTGTGTCCTGTTCTCTCAGCCTGACTGACCTGATAGGATTAGACAGAAAGACTTGTAAAATGCCTTGAATATGCTGGAAGATACAGACAGGCAGACAGACCGATAGATAGATCACTGAGAAACAGTGTGAGATGGTTGACTTACTGCTGCCATTCCTTCTGGATGCAATGGTGGAAATATATTCCCTGCATGTTTGGCTACTTCAAGAATTATAAGCAAAAAGGACCTTTTGATAAATAAAGAGATGCTGAACAACATGGTTGGGTTTAATTTTTTCCCATGGGTTTCAGTTAGACTTATTTCAGACTAGATTTGCCATTTATAATTATACATTGCTTTTTTTAAAGACTCCCAAACCTAGATAACTTAAGAAGTGTTGCTGAAATTAGTTGATAATACAAATGCCAAAGAAAATTTCAGCTATCAACTGCAACATTTCTTTAATGATTTTAACAGTATAAATAATTTGGGGTTGCAGACATCTCTGGTCTGTTCACTTCAGTTAGTTTTTACATTGACGGTGCCATAAAAGTAAATTAAGCAACATTCACTGGAAGCCATTCACTGGCAATAAATTTCACTGGAGCTTTTTTCCTTGCATATGGACTAATGGTATATTGTACTGCAGGATGTTGGGACTGGGAGATCAAAGGGGTTGTTGTTAGCATGGGAACACTTTGGACTTTGTAGCTTAAGTACCATTCTGTTTCTCCAAACTTTGCCACAACAATTTTCTCTTGGTTTGGACTAGTGACCCCTAACTACTTAGGTAAGGCTGGTGTGGAGGCGACATAATTCTCTAGAGTTTGTTTGGCTTGGGGCTCACTTCTGGAACTGCATTAGTTTCTAACATTCAAAGATCATAAGCTGGGTTCCTTATCATTTGAATCCCCACTGTGCCGCCTGGGAGAAGGGTGAGCTCACGTTACCCAGAGGTGTGTAGCTGCATTGGTTATGTGCCCTGCCACCTGTGTGGCCTCAGGCATTGTCCCACAGCACCACCAGAAGGGAAGGGGAAGTAAATCTCTTATGAATACTTCTTTCCTAGAAAATGCTGGGAGGGTTGCCAAAAGTTGTAATCAGCTTGAGAACATGTAATTATTAATTAAGTCATAAATCTTTGTTGCCAGACATCGTTACCTCTACTTTAAAAATATGAAGATACAAAGTAAAATGGTGCCAGGAATAGTAGGGAGAAGATGAAGGGAATTTAACACACACTATGGAATCTCATTACACAGGAAAGGTCACGGAACCTATTTCCGATTCTCATGCGTTCTTCCTTGCCACCAGCACGTTTATTGTCCTTTAAGCCACATTCTTTTAGACTGGATTGGATTGGTTTTGCTGTAGCATTTCCTCTTTGTCTCCCCCAATTACTACTTCACACATTTTAATTTATTTTTCCTAATATGTCACTGAAATGAAGAGGAAATTGATGTTGTGCAGTGACATCTATGTGTTTATGTGCACAATGTGTGTGATGTCAGTGCTACCAATAGCTATATGTGATTTTATTGCTGTATTTTAGAAATGACAGTCACTTAGTTCACAATAAATACATGGTGTCTTTAAGTGCATGAGATGGAGTCTTAAATCATCTATCTTGCTAATACAGAAAACCAAAAATCTCCATCGAAACCTGTTGCACAGCTGCATTTATTTTCAGTAAAGGAGAAATAAGATTTTTGGCTCACTTTCTAGTACTAACAGTTAAAAATGTAATGGGTATAATCCATGATGAAAAAGAATGTCTCAGAAGACTGAGACACCAATTGTCAATCACTGTGAGATACTTTTT